>PYUH01000059.1:795994-813585 GCA_016808085.1 Suaeda aralocaspica | reverse complement strand
TTCCCCCCCCCCCCCCTTCTCTCTAAATTGCTATTGTTATTAGGAGACATTCAATGAGGCTATCTGCTTTTGTATGGCAATATCTAGTTCCTTAAAAGAATCTTTCTCCTTAAGTGTGAAGTGGCTGATGTCTGTTTTACATGTTTTTATTCTTGGGTGGTGCAGTTGGGTTGGGGTTAGCAAGTTGGTTGATATATTGCCAACGGAGCTCTAGCCTATCTCAGCTTGATTTTTTTATGCTCAAAATGGATTCTTTCATGTACCTGTGATTTAGTATTATGCTTACATAAGAATGAAAAGGCTGTTTGAACAGATTCTGTTGACAAGCTCTCTTACATGTTGCTGTGATCTCTCCTTATTGTTTGAGAGGGGGAGTGGGAAGGGGAGGAGTAGATGATCTTTTGCACAGTTTTATAGGCTGTCATTATTTTTTATTACAAGTATTATCTATTAGTGTGTTTGCAATTGCATGGGCTTTGCTTTATTAAACTGTGATTATATTATTAAACTCAATTAACAGCAGGTTTCGAACACTAAAGCAGTGCTATTTCATAATTTGCCTCTTTCTTTGCTACCTAACAACGGTGTCAAATTTTAACTTGAATATCCTGACACATTTCTGTATTCCAGGGTCCTTCTGTTGGTGATGTTGATGGGGATGGCAGTACAGATGTGGTGGTTCCAACTATTTCTGGATATATATATGTCCTTAGTGGCAAGAATGGGAAGCAAATTCATAATTATCGGACTCATGGAAGGGTTATGAATCCGGTTCTTCTTGTTGATTTAAGCAAACGGGGAGAGAAAAAGAGGGGGCTTACCATGGTGACAACATCATTTGATGGTTATCTATATCTCATCGATGGACCTACATCTTGTGCAGATGTTGTTGATATAGGCGAAACATCGTAAGACTTGCTTCAGTTGCATGTTCCCTGGTTTTATATGATTGCAAATATATCTTTATATTAATTAATGAACTGGTTGAATAACAGATACAGTATGGTTCTGGCTGACAATGTTGATGGTGGTGATGATCTTGATCTGATAGTAACAACTATGAATGGAAATGTTTTTTGCTTCTCTACTCCATCTCCACATCATGTGCTTAAGGTGAGCTGATAGAATCCCTTGTCTTTTCTTATGACTGGAACTTTTTCCTATTGCCTTTTTATTTCTTTTTTTTTTCCCTCTTTTAATAATGCGCTTCTATAGGCATGGCGATCACCTTACCAAGGAAGAAACAATGTTGCGATTCGACACAATCGAGAAGGGATTTATGTTTTGCCTTCACATAGAAATTTCCGAGATGAAGAAGGGAAGAACTTTTGGGTTGAGTTTGAGATTGTTGATGCCTATAGACAGTCTGGTGCACAGGCTCCATACAGTGTTACGGTAATTTGCTGTTTCAAATGTTTGGTGTAGGCCGTGTAGCTGATCTTGCATAATCCTTATCACTAGCTAATGATGCTGAGCTTATGCAGGTTATGTTGCTGGTTCCTGGTAATTATCAAGGGGAGCGAAGCATAAGACAAAGTCAGACATATAACAGCCCGGGAAAATATCGCATGAAGCTCCCAACAGTGTCAGTTAGGACAAGTGGAACAGTAATAGTTGAGATGGTGGACTATAATGGTCTCTATTTCTCAGATGAGTTCTCGCTTACTTTTCATATGTATTACTACAAACTACTTAAGTGGCTTGTGATCCTCCCTATGCTTGGGATGTTTGGTATTCTTGTGATCCTTCGACCTCAAGAAGCAGTGCCATTACCTTCATTTTCCAGGAATACTGAATTGTAATCTTCATTTATAAAAGATGTTTCATATTGACATAATATACATAGAGTTCAGGGAGCCTCCACAAATACTGTTTCATCAGAACAGTAGGTCAGTTCCTAGCTTAGCGTTTTCAGCTGGGATATCCCCAATGGGAAACAGCGTTGCAGTTGTGAAGCCTGGGTTGGAGCAGTTTTCGGCTTTGAAACTTCCTGTCATACGTCATTGCTGCCTTTCTGCCGGGTGCCAATGTGCTGTAGTAGACTGTTGATAACTGTAAACTGTTAACGTAGAAAAGGAGAAAAAAAGATGAGATTTATCATTTTTTTGCGCCCACTGATTGCTTATATTAATGTTATCTTTTATCCGTATGCTTTAACAACAAACAATAGAAAAGCATTCTGGGAGTATGTAAAAGTCAGTTTTTTGGGGTATCTTGAGCTTTGATTCCTTTTCCTGTATTTTGTTTCTATTTTTGTTGCTATGCCCCGGTAGTTGTGTACTCGTACCAGTCGTATGTCTGTTTGTGTTGGACCAATAAATGTCAGCAATATTATGGTTTTTGGTGACTATGCTTTTCCGTAATGGTAGTAAGGATGTACTGTTAAAGTTATGTTACTTAGACAGAATACTCTAACGCTATGTTTGGATAACTATTTTGAGGGGAGGGGAAATAGGAGGAAGGGGAGGGGAAAGAAAGGGATGGAGGAAGGGAGTTCCATTTTCCTTTCAAATCTCTCCAATTTTGGAGGGATAATGTTTATTAAAGAAGAAGAGAAAATAGATCTCTCCCTTTCGTCCCTCCCCTCATTTCCCCAACTTATCATCCAAATAAAGGAGCTTGTCTCCCATGATCGGTTTCGTCCTCTAAAAGCTAGTGATCATCCTTATTTATAGAGATTCCTAAACAATGGCACACTAGTCTTTTTCGTTATCTCGGAAACTGTGACTAATAACCTTCGTTTTTGGCTTTCTCAGAATCATCTTATGGTTGTTCGAACATTAACAAGCTGTTTAGGGTCTGAAATCTCCAAAAATTGTAACATATAACCTTCGTTTTTGGCTTTCGAAGGTTAATCTCAAGCTCCGTATAATTTCCGCTTTTGTTTTTGGACCATGTGTTTGTGGTGATCCCATGACTCCCCATGCTCAATTTTATCCTTTTTAAAGCTTAAAATCTTCTCCCTTTATAGAGATTCCGAGAAAAAGGCACACTAGTCTTGTCTTATAGAAAGTCAAACTTCAACAAGGTGCTTAAGGGCCCTATGTCGACTCTAGAGGCAATATGTAAAATTGTCTGCAATATTTTTCAAGAACCCGGAAACTCCAACAATTGGCTTATACCATTCGTTTTCAGCTTCTAGAGGGTAGTCTTGAGCCTCGTCTTGTTTCTGCCACATTCTTTTTACCACATATTCTGAGTATTTCCATGATACCCCTCGATCAATTTTTACCTCTAAAAACTTGTTTATCTTTCCTCTTTGGTGAGATTATGATAAAAGGGCATATTAAAGTCAAATGGGGTCAAAAGTCAAAATATTTTGTTATGGCCCAACTTCATGGGATAAAGCTTTTCTCTCAATCTAATTATCTTACCACCCTTGTAAATAATTTATAAGTAGTATTTAAAAAAAAAACCTTGAATCAAACTTTTACCAAGTCAAATTTAAGTAGTTCGCAAGTTGTCTCGTCTCATAAATAATAAGTTAAATAACCAACCAACATTGCTCTCAAATTCTCTAAGTCAAATTTAAGTAGTTCGCAGATTGTCTCGTCTCATAAATAATAAGTTAATAACCAACCAACATTGCTCTCAAATTCTCAACTTTCAATTGAGCGTTAACAACAGGCTAATAATTCCCGACGACCCATGTCTTAGCTGGGCCACACCCAAAAGGCCGAAAACGTCTCCCATTCATTACACAATTCCTTCCTCTTCAAAACCTTTTTTTTTTTTTTTTTTTTAACTTTCCTAGTTTCCTCTACTTCAATCTTACTCACACCCCTATATCTAAATCTCAATCAAAGTCTCCTCTAATCTATTTTTTTATAAAAATAAAAATCCCAAATTCAATTTCACTTTGATCTAAAAAAGGGGTTACTTCAATTCAATTCAATCATTTATATTTTAAATTTTTATTTAAGAGTAATGAATTTCAGAAGCTTAGATGAATTCTGGGCATTCTACATGACACAACACTCAAAACAATCAACAAGAAGATGGCACTTTGTGGGGACACTTGGTGCAATTATACTCTTAATTTACTCTTTATTATTCAACTTGAAATTCCTAATTTTAGTCCCAATTTCAGGGTATGGTTTTGCTTGGTACAGCCATTTCTTTGTTGAAAGAAATGTTCCTGCAACATTTGGTCACCCTTTTTGGTCTTTAATTTGTGATTTTAAATTGTTTGGTTTCATGATTTCTGGTCAATTAGATAGAGAAATCAAGAGACTTGGTAAAAGACCTGTTTTACAATCTTTTTAAATTTTTAATTACTCTACTTTGTTTGTTTTAATAGATTATTGTTTAACTGTTATTGTTTGTGTATATATATTTGTAATAATAAGATTTGAATTGGTGGTTTTTTTGTTTTGTTTGTGTTGGTTATAGTTTCAATAATTGTGAACTCTTTTTCAGATTATTATTATTACTAAGTATTTTTTTTGTGGAGTTTGAAGCTGGAAAAATGTGGTAGTTGCATTACTTGTTATTTTTTTTTAGGATAGTTTTTTCTAGAATTATTGTTAAGGTGACCTTAGGAAGCTGATCATGCTCGGTTCGAGCTTTGGCTTGACTGTGGCCAAATTTTAGGCCCTGAAATTGGGTTTAGACGGGGTTAGGCGTAATGAAGTTTAGTCTTGCCTGACCCTTAACCTTTAAACCACGGCTTGGTATGGTATATGATCAGCTCTAGCTTGATCTTTGGGCGTTGATTGTGGCGTATATCTCAATTGTATAATTTGTTTTGTCGAGATTAGTGATGTAGGGGTAAGGTGGGGGTGGTGAAAGGAGTTTAAGCATCTAGAATTGGTGAAAATGGTTGTTTTTAGTTTGCTAAGGGTTGGATCATCTTTGCTAAAGGAACACTGAAATTCGAGAGTTTTTCTGATCTAGTGGTATATACACTTGCTGTCTATCCCTTGTTTTCGCCTATGTGGATGACGTAGTTGCGAGTGGAGGCTAGAAGAGGATGGTGATCTACTTGAGTAAAACTTCAACGGTTTTTGATGGTCCTGTATTTCCCAAATGGTGTTTGATTACTTCCAAAAACATTTCAAATAATCACCAGATTCTCCGCATTTCAAATTGATTAGAGTATCTGAGGCTGCTGTTTTTACCCTCATAGGCTCATAGCAGTAAACGAATTCGTTTGTATAGAACCTTTGATTGCAGCAACTTTAGGGTTAGCTCAACTACAAATCTACAGTCGTTTCTATTCGAGTTGCAACTACTGTGCTCTATAACACAACTATTGAATTTATTGGTGAGATATTACGGGAATATCTAAAATGCTGTAGTTGTTGTTGAATTCGGCACGCTATGGTGTTATTGCTTACAACATTCAAAGTTAGAGAAGCTTTACCTGAGTGTAATGCTTCATCTTCAGTTTCTACTTTGAATTATGAAGCCTGTCAATTTTTGTCATCAACAAACAGATTTCTGCTCCGTTTCTAGTTTTCTCCTTCATTTGCTTGAACCTTACTGTTGTGCAGTTGTTCCTTCATGTGTAAAGTCATAGATTTTGGGATTGGTAAAGCAAAACATGTTCACCTGAGCTCTATTGAGAATACTAGTAGCTCGTTGCCGTCAAGTAATTTACCATTCTTATTCCAAAATGCAATAAACCTTTTGATTCCCCTTTCTCTGTCGGGGCGGAGGTTGGTTGCAGTAACATATTACTCCGTATAAAACTTTGTTTAAGACCATTTCCAGCTATAGTCCAGTGTAAGCTAATGTACAATATTATGATGGAAAGATTCATACAAATAATCCCAACTATGGACGTTCACCTAATAAAAGACCAAACTTTGATTAATCCAAAAATGAACCCAACTTTCATGCCCATTTTCTAATTTTAGACCATCTTAAATTTTAATTTGTAAAATCAAGTAAATCTTGCTAATTATCTGGTTTTTGCTTAAGCGGAACCACCCGAAACCACCACCACAACCATCTCTTCCACCCAAAATCTCCAAATGTTAAGAAAAAACTGGATAATTAACAAGATTTACTTGATTTTACAGGTTAAAATTTAGGAGGGTCCAAAATTGGAAAATGAACATGAAAGTTGAGTTCATTTTTGGATTAATCAAAGTTTGGTTTTTTATTAGGTGAACGACCATAGTTGGGATTATATTTATGAATTTTTCCTACTATGATTATATAAGTATCTAAGTATGTCACCCTGGTGTTCATGATCTTCATTCTACAACTGATTTCTAGCTTAGCTTTGTCCTGTTGAACTTTACACCTTAGTAGAAATTTGCATCAGGTTCTCTATTTCTCCTCATTTTTATTATTTTCTTTTGGTGAAATTTATCCTCATTTTTGGGGGGTGTTTTTTGTTTTGGACTTCAAATGGGCGTGCTTGAATTATATAGGAAAAATAAAATCCAATACTCTCACTTGTCTGCTTACAAGTTACAAATCGAGCTCACTGTGAACATCGACATGCAACAACGGTGTAATACCAAATACAAAATTTTAGGGAGTGCTCAAACATACTTAGGCATCTTCCGCATATAAGTTTTCCATATTTTTGATTAAATTTATACATGGTGTTATCGAAGTGGGCTAAAATTCGTAGTATTTCATATTTGACATAGAAATAATTGAAAAACTAAAATATGATTTGTTTGTTTTTTAATATAAAAAAATCGGGCATTCCCAAATAAAGAGTAAATACATACAATAGTATTGGACAATGAGACATCTCCGATTTATATTTGGGAGTTTTCAACAAAGATTAAACATGCTTAATCTATTATTTTTTTAACACCATCATTGTGTATCGACATTTACTTAGTTTTAAGTTAGGAAAAATTGTCGTTAACCACCTTTTTAAAACTTTTTTTTATCAGTTACGACCTTTTAAAAAACTTTTGTCAATTACCACATTTAAAAAAAATTCTTTAATTAATACCTCAGGTGTTTTTTTCAGTTTGACTACCGGAATTTTACGTTGACTCCCGATGTAGTATGTACACCCTCTTTTACTTCCCTCCTAACTCCCCCTTTTTTCCCTCCAATTTCTAATCTACTCTTTACTCCATCCTATTATTTTATAAATGTAACCCTAAATCCTAAAATCAACCATCTTCAGACTAATTGTTCTTCTCCAAATTAACTCAATTTTTTTTGGTAAAGTTGAATCATTGTTAAATCATTTACAGGAAAAATAAAACCCAAAATCAATTTCACGAAAACAAAAAGGAACGAGAGAAGAAGATAATCAACTGAAAAAAATGAAAGTCATCGAAGCAATTCATGAATTTACCTGAACTTTATACCGATACATTTAACATTGATTGATTGAAGCTCAATTAATTGTGTATGATTCTCAATTATTTTTTCTTGTGATTGTACGGTGTAAATGATTTTGAATAGGTTGAATAACTGATAGGTTTAATAAATGATTTTGAATAGGTTGAATAAGTGATAAGTTGAGGATTCAAATAAGAGTGTAATTATCAAAACATACTTATAACACCTTTTTATTTACTGAGTCAACGCCAAATTCCGGCAATTAAACCGGAAAAACCACTTGAGATCTTAATTAACAATTTTTTTTTTAAATGGTGGTAATTGACAATTTTTTTTAAAAGGAGGTAACTGACAAAAAAAAAAAGTTGTAAAAATGTGGTAATTGATAATTTTTCCTTTTAGTTACAACAATCCCTCTATTGAATAATCTCAAAATAATTCGACTTTTGTACCTAATCGGCTTATCTTATGGGTCATTCTCAAGGTTCACTCGAGATAAAGTAGGCTTGTATTCGGATTTCTTCTTCTTTGATTTGCTTGTTAACCCATTACAAATTTACAACCTTCACATTCCTTCATTGAAACCCCATCCTCTACTTTCTCCATTTTTCCCCTTTTCAGACTGTAATGAAGTTCGTAGCATCCCTCCTAGTCTTGAACTATACATAAGGTTAGGGCTGAGCAAAAATATTTGAAGATTTGAAAATCCGAAAGTTTGATCTGTATTTGATCCGATTTTTAGGATATCCGATCCGAAAAGGCGGATATCAAATACCTATTCAAATATCACTTTTGGCCTTTTTGGATATCCAAATATCCAAAATTTCAAATATCGAACCGGATGTCTGAAATTTTTTGACACCGTATCTCTAGATATCAACTTTTATGTATTGAATCTACCAAAAATATAGGTCATTCCTATGATGTTCCGACTTTTGAGTATACTGAACTAGTAAAATCAAGAATCTTACGGAGTACTTCTACAAAAATTAAGTTATTCTGTGCGATTGCTAATGGACAGATTTAACATATTCATTTCTTTTATTTGGTACTTACATTGTCTTGCAAATATCTATGTTTTATTATGTGAAAGCAAAATTAGAAATTGGATATCCGGAGTATCCGATTCAAAAATTATCGGATATCAAATATGGATATCCGAAAATTTTGGATACAGATACAAATATTGATTTTCCAAAATTTTGGATCCGTGCTCAGGCCTACATAAGGTATAGAATTTCATACCAATGTAACTCTTTTCAACCATCGGAAATAATCATTAATCAACAAATAAATATACATTAAACTTAAGTTAATTGAACCCATGACTTAGGAAAAATGTGGAAATCAATTCAAAAATAAGCAACAAATCTTAATTAAAGAAACTCAACCGATGAATTTGCCTATAATTCATGATGTGATCTGTAAAATGATGTATGTGATTTTCTTTTAGAATTATTCCTCAGCAGAGTGACTTGAAAGCAATCCATAAGTTGCTATACTTGAATGCAGTTCGATCATGTTTTCTGGAATTGTGAGCAAATTTGTTGGACGCATGATGTGTCGGAACATTATGATAAATGGGTATTGATATATGAAGTTTGATGAAGGAGTAATATTATGTTTTACAATATTATTTCTTTTGGGTTGTTTTCTATCCAAATTAAGTGATGTGTATGTTTTGTATATTCTTATGAATATGAGAATTAAAACTTCCTTAAGTTATCAAGGATATTAAAAAGGGATAATAACAACTTATTTGAGGCTGAAGTCGAGTGTGGGGCGTCCTGCTATCACCTACTATATTTGGTAAAAAAAATTAGGGCAAGAATAAGTCGGAGCTCGAGAAAGCCCACTAGAAGTCAAAATAAAAGGCTATAATTCACACTTTTTGGGGTTATGCGGTTCTGAAAAATGAAATTTTTGAAAATTTAATTGAAGGAGGACCATGAGAAGCTTTTTGGGGTTTGAAAGGTCATAAGATGAGTCCCGTGAGAGCGAAGAGACTAATCTACCCTTTTTCGAAAATTGTCTAAAGAAGGAGGATAACAAGTCTTAGAGGCTGAAACTGAGTGTAGGATATCCTAGGGTCACCAACAACATGTGGGAGGCGAAATAAAGGGAGAAATCAAGACGAAGCCCGTGCCACCAGTAGCCAAAATCAAAGGCTATTATTCATATGTTTTGCGTTTCCAGTGTCCCTAGGAAAAAATTGTCGAAATTTTACATGATGTCCCAAAGGGGCCCTTGGACAACTTGTCCGGGTTCGAAAGGCCTGAAGAAAGTCATAGGACGACAAAATAGACAAGTGTGCCATATTTCGGGATTCCTCTATACAAAAAACATAATAAGCTTTTAGAGATTCAAAAAGATCGTGGGTATTGAGTCATCCCTATGTCAGAAGCAAATGAGTGAATTTTTTATTTTATTTATTTAATATTATTATTTTTGGGGTGGGGGAGGGGGGGGGGGAATGACGCAACTCAAAAGGTCCTCTAAAACCCGAAAAAGAAGGTTACAAGTCATGCTTTCATAGGGCTCTAAGGTCTCGGAAAATTATTGGCCTAAAACTTTCATGTTGATCTTTATGTTAAGGGAAGGCCCTAGATAGTTGAAATGGCTAGAATGCTAATAACATGGGAGAACAAAAAATACCCTTTTTCGAGGTTCTCAGAGAAATCCAAAAAAAAAATGTAACTTAGGCACGTGAGCTGGGTCATGGCCCATGGGAGGTTCATTAATAGGTTATTCAACTAGAGGATATTAGAAAACGTTTGTATGTAAGTCACAATCTAGCATCACATGAAATTTTTTCCTATGGAAAACGTTTTCGATTTTTATATCTGGTATATTTGGTTCCTGTGCCTTGGAGTGGTATACCTGGTTCCCTTGTTCATCCCCTATTTCTAACAATCTATTAGTTTAATTTTCCTTTATTTTCAGATATGGCTTCATCAATCAAGGAAATGGCTTTGAACTTCCAAAAATTGGACAAGTTTGAAGGTGTGGGTTACCGAAGATGGCAAAAGAAAACTTTGAATGTTGTGTATGTTCTCACAACACCGATGCCATCGATGCCACAAGATGGAGAAGAAGAACCCTTGGAGATTACACGGAGGAGGACAAAGTGGGAGAATGATGATTACATTTGTCGTGGTCACATCCTCAATGCTCTTTCCGACACTATGTTTGATCTTTACCAAAATATTGAGATTGTAAAGGAACTTTGGGATTCTCTTGAGGCCAAGTATATTGCGGAAAATGCTTCTTGTAAGAAATTTCTTGTTAGTAATTTTAATTCATTTAAATGACTAATGATAGGCCTATAATGGAGCAATTTCATAAAATTCACCATATTTTAAACCAAATTGAATCACATGGTATGATGATGGATGAGACCATTGCGGTTGCATCTATCATTGATAAATTACCACCTACTTGGAAAGATACTAAAAATACTTTGAAACATAAAAAGGAAGACATGACCATGGAACAATTGGGTACACATCTTGGTATTGAAAAGAGTATTCGGGTTCAAGATGGGGTTCAGGACACAAATGCTAATGCTAATGTAGAAAATGTCTAAAAGTCTACCATTAACGTGGTAGAGGTTGGTGAGTCTAATGGGACTAAGAAATCCAAAAAAGGTCCTAAACCAAAAGTTACAAACAATAAGAGAAAGACTTTATCTTGTTGGGTATACAGCGGTCCTTACATGAAGAGGGATTGCCCTTCCTAGAAGAAGAAGAAAGCAAAGAAGGATCAATATAATGTTGGTCAAAGCCAAGGATGATGATTTTTGGTGGATTGATTCAGGAGCCTCTAGACATGTATGCAAAGATAGGCATTTTTCAAATCTTTTTAGGGAAGATGAGGCAATCTTATACATGGGGAATGATTCTACGGTCAAGGCAAAAGGAATAGGCCAAGTAGAGTCATTGTTAACTTCGGGAAATCTCTAACTCTTAGAGATGTTGTATTTGTTCCTCAAGTTAGAAAAAATCTAGTGTCCGGGGGTCTCTTGAATAAGTTTGGGTTTAGGATGGTATTTGAGTCGGATAAATTTGTTCTTTATAAGTGTGGTGTGTATGTAGGACAAGGTTATTATTGCAATGGTATGTTTAAGTTAAACATTGATAATAAAGTTGTTGATTCTATTTATATGCTTGATGTTTCTTCTATATGGCACAATCGTTTATTATGTCATGTGAATAATTGTCGTTTGTATGACATGTCTAAATTGGGATTAATTCCAACCTTTGATTTAAATATAGAGAAGTGTAAACCTTGCATGTTAACTAAAATCACAAAGAATCCTTATCCTAATGTGACAAGACAAACAATTTTGCTTGAATTGATGCATAGTGATTTATGTGATTTTCATAGCACTCCATCTTTAGGTAATAAGAAATATGTAGTAACATTTATTGATGATTTTCAAGGTTTTGTTACTTGTATTTGTTATCGACTAAAGATGAAGCCCTTGATAAGGTTAAAATCTATAAAACCGAAGTGGAATTACAACTTAATGGAAAAATTAAAAGACTTCTGACGAATAGGGGTGGTGAGTATTATGATCCTAGTTATTTTAATTCCATTGGAGTAATTCACGAAACTACCGCTCCATATCCACCTCAAAGTAATGGTATTACGGAAAGGAAAAATCGAACTTTAGAAGAAATGGTCAATTCCATGCTTTCTAATTTGGGTCTTAGTGACGGTTTTTGGGGTGAAGCTATGCTTACAGCTTGTTATATCTTGAATTGAGTTCCGAATAAACAGAATAAGACTACCCCTTATGAAATTTGGTACAAAAGGAAGCCTAATCTCATTTAATTTAAGTTATGGGGTTGTAGGAGAAATTGTCAAATTGACAGAACCTAAACGTAAAACGTTGGGTGAAAAAGGAATTGATGGCATCTTTATAGGCTATGATGAACATACCAAAGCCTATAGGTTTTATGTCATTGAACCCAATGACTTGCAATTTTTTATGAAACTCATTTATGATCAATTCCGAGGCCAAAGAACATGATACATAGTACTAGTTCTAATGTTTTAGATGATATTCACAAGGATCATGAAACTACAACACCGGAAATTAGGAAAAGTAAAAGAATTAGAAAAGCGAAATCTTTTGGACCAGATTTTAAACTATACTTAGTTGAAGGGTCATAGGAGTCTATTGAGACTGAAACTTCATATTGTTACCATATGGAGGAGGATCCTAAAACCTTTGATGAGGCTATAAAGTCTCATGATGCCGTCTTTTGGAAGAAGGCTGTAAATGATGAAATAGATTCAATAATGGGAAATAATACTTCGATTTTTTCAGACTTACCCCCCGATTGCAAACCACTTGGTTGTAAATGGATTTTCGTTACGAAAAGAAGAATCGATGGAACCATCATAAAACACAAGCCCATTTAGTGGTCCAAGGTTTTAGGCAAAAGTATGGTATCGATTACTTTGACACTTATGCTCCGACAGCAAGGATAGCTATCGTTAGACTATTAATTGCTTTATCAGTGATTCATGGTCTTGAAGTTCACCAAATGCATGTCAAAACTTCCTTCCTTAACGGTGAATTGAAGGAGGAAGTGTACATGAATCAACCTGAAGGTTTCAAAGTTAAAGGACAAGAGACCAAGGTTTGAAAGTTAGTTAGATCTTTGTATGGGCTAAAGCAAGCACCTAAGCAATGGCATCAAAAATTTGATGAAGTTGTCTTGGCTAATGGGTTCAAAATAAATCAGTCTGATAATTGTGTATATATTAAATTTGATGAAAATTATAAAGGTGTTATAATTTATTATATGTTGACGATATGCTTATCTTTGGAATTGATTTGGAGCAAGTGGAAAAGACCAAAGCTTTTCTCTCAAGTAGCTTCTCAATGAAAGATTTGGGTAAAGCGGATGTTATTCTTAGAATAAGGATAGCGAGAGGCAAAGGGACTATTTCTTTATCACAATCTCATTACATTGAGAGAGTGATTAGGAGGTTTAATGAATCAACCTTAACTCATTTTTCTACTCCGATGGACCCTAATATCAAATTAGTTTCAAGTAGTAGTACACCAATATCTCAATTGGAGTATGCAAGTTTGGTTGTGAGTTTGATGTATGCTACGACATGCACTCGTCCAGATATAGCTTTTGCTATTGGAAAGCTAAGAAGATTTACTAGTAATCCTAGTATGATGCATTGGCAAGCATTAAGGAGAGTGTTAAGGGATCTAAACAAAATCATGGATTTTGGTTTGACATATACTGGTGATCCTTCTATTTTAGAGGGATATTCTGATGCTAGTTGGAATGCTAATAAGGAAGACTATTCGTCTACTAGTGGATGGGTGTTTCTTCTTGGAGGAAGTGTCATCTCATGGGCATCTAAGAAGCAAACATGTATCAATGATTCCACTATGGCATCGGAATTCATAGCATTGGCTTCATGTTGCAAAGAAGCGGAATGGCTAAGGAATGTGTTGAGTGAGGTTGACTTATAGGTGAAACCTATGTCACCTCTTGCTATACATTGTGATAGTGCATTAACAATTGCTAAAGCATATATTAAAGTCTACAATGGCAAGTCAAGGCACATTATATTGGAGCTAGACATAGCTATGTTCGTGAGATGATTATGCATGGTTGCATAATGGTTAATTTTTTCGGTCAAATTTGAACATGGTGGATTCATTTACAAAGCCTTTGCTAAGAGAATTGTTGAGCGAAATGAATAAAGGGATGGTTCTAAAGGTTATTGAACAACCTAAAGTGAAAGAAAACTCAATTTGACGTCTAATACAACGTTAGATCTCAAATTCAATGAGGATAGTATTTCTCTTGATGGTTGGGAGCACATGTTATTTGATCCCGAGGTTAGTGCTATTATCTGCAATGTTAAAGGAGGTTGAATTAATTTTCTTAATAAATCTTTGAAAAGTGCTTAATTACAAGAGCATGTTTGAAAGATTTACCTATATGAGCTAGAAGTTTGGCCGCTTCACCAAGTGCGTACTAGGCTTTGCTTGGAACGCTCATGAATGGATATGAACACCATGGCTTCAAAGGTGTAGAGGGTTTAAGAACCTTGTTGTGCAAGTGTGTATTATATCTTCAATAATTTATAGTGATTATAAGATTCAAACCTTGGTCTATCATTACAATTGTTGTAAAGTATACATATATTAAGTGGATATTCAATCTTTATGACATTTTCATTATGCACGAGCATGTTTGTTTATAATCATTAGCAAGTTAAAGCATTTTAACATTTATACATAAATGGGAGGAGGATTGTTGGAACATTTATGATAAATGGGTTTCGAACATATAAAAGTTTGATGAAGGAAGTAATATTACGTTTTACAATATTATTTCTTTTGGGTTGTTTTCTATCCAAATTAAGTGATGTGTATGTTTTGTATATTCTCATGAATATGAGAATGAAAACTTCCTTGAGTTATCAAGGACATTAACTTGGTTATTCATATGTTGGAGAAATTACTTGGTAATGCTACTCTATATAAGTTTGCTTTCTTAACCTTTGTTTTCTGCAAAAATAGAATATGAGTGTTTACATAAACAAATTCACAAGTTTCTTTCTAGATTTACTTTGAAGATCATCAAAGTAAATTGTTTTCTTCATTGTATCTCATTAGTTATTTCGTGTAAACCCCGTGATCCTTAGAGGGGCGAACTTAAACTAATAGGAAAACGTTGTTTCCATGCCTTGGAGTGTTCTGGTTCCCTTGTTCATCCCCTATCTCTAACATGATGATTGCTAATGTATTGAAATAAAATTTAGCAATCCTATTGCAAAACATATTCGACTGCACATTGGTTGATCAATATCGTCTTTGTAAAGGCGACTTTAACCAATCATAGGTCTTGTGCTCTACAAATATATTACCTCAGGTAAGGTTAAGTATGGTTGAATGAGGGTAAATTGACCCCAATGGTGGGTAAAAGTGTAATTTTTTTATATGGCCCACGTTCTAAAGAGGCAATGTAGTAAGTAAATAGAATTTTCCCTTTTGGGTATATGTAGCAAGTAAAAAAAAGGAGGGAGTATAAAAACAAAAAATAATATAGCATTGCATTAATCGTTATCTAATACTCCATGGCATATAAAATAATTATATTACATGCACGCACACACGCATATATATAGAAAGAGGATCATGTGAAAACTGTTTTCACTGTGAAAATCACAAAAAAGGGTACAATAGAGGTATAAAGGGTACACGTACTTCATTGATGAAATTTTCATAAATAATAAAAAAAAATTGTTGTAAATGTACCTATACCACTTTAAATCTTATATGTACCCCTTTTTTGTGGTTTTCAGCAAACTTAAGGTTTTTAGTGGATCCTCTCTCTCTATATATATATATATATATATATATATATATATATATGGGTTTCTTGTACAATAAACCCCAATCTCTAGAATGGTCTAGATTATACTATAATCAGTATAATGAGCATTCACCTTAAGATATATATTATATAACTCTCCCCCTTGGATGACCATTATCGAATAGTGTGCCTCATTAAAAGCCTTAACTAGGAAAAATCCCTATAAAAAAACCTAGTGAAGGAAAAGAGTAAATCACTTTCGTAATACGCTTTAGGATGTTGCCTCGTTAAAAACCTTAACTAGAAAAAACTAATGTGGGAAAAAAGCATGGTTAAGGGAAAAAAAAGTGCAACGTGTATTTTCTTCCCTTGATGAATGCATAACTTGAGATCTTCTAGAACAATGAAACACAAGAGCCTTTGTGTAGCTTCGCACTTGAAATGGAATGACATTCAATTTGATAGTTGGTCCTTCCTGATTGAACTTCAATCTACAAATCTTCAATGAGACATCTTCGTTTCTCCAAACTCTTGAAAATAATACATATGCCACGGTTACCATTACTTTATATTTGTTTCAAGCTGTCATAACCATTAAACTTATTCCTTTTTCTGAAAGTCATATAAAGTACCTATTGATACTCAAATATTAATCATAATTGATCATGAGTTATGGCAACTCGTGATGTTATCATTTTCCAAAGCTTATTAATATAATGTATTTTAGTAAATACATTCTTTGCTCATGGTTCTTATGGACCATAAGAAATTTATTCTCATTGTTGCTATATGTTGGACATTCAGTATAATATACGAGAGTTCTCCAATGAAAACAAAGATTGTTCAATTCTCACATGCTCAAACTTCAGGTTGAGAAGTCAATAATTTAGTCAATAATACTTCTTGGAAGTTCGATAACATTACAATCAGCTTTGTGTTATTCAAAACATAGAATTTGAAGGAATTTGAAGGAATTTGTAGTGTATAAGTTCTTTTGGAACTTTTCATGCATGATTCATAACATGCTTTAGATTGCTTTCATATGTATAATTTTACACAATTATAAGCTTATTGGAGTATAAACTTCTTCTTGCAAGTGTCCATTACTGCTATAGATTTAACTTACTATAATTTAGACAAAATATCATATATATCACAATCATTGTACAGAACTAGTGCATGCAATATGATGAGATATGCAAAATTTGTACTTATAAGATATTTAACATAAAATATATTAATAATGAATGATTCATCTAACTGCTATTTACAGATGCAATAAATAATATGTTTACCTAAAACTCACATAAGCACATAATGTAAGACTCTAAAATGAAGACACTGTACTGCGTGGATTTCAAAAATCCGATTTTATTATTCACAATCATTGGACTTCAGGTCCATGATAAGCTTTGATCATTACCAATATCAACTTCAAAGTAGACATTTATTTCAGATACAAATCATTACCAATATCAACTTCAAAGTAGACTCTAAAATGTATTCTTAAGGCTATGCATCATAAGTCATAAGTGGATACAAATCAAACCATAAATGTGGAACATATCTTGATAATATATGCAAAAATTGGCACATGACTTCTTAACAACCATTAAAGGGATCATTATCTTATAATAAAAAATTTAGTAATTTTTCCAACTTATCCCATTTCTTCTCCCCTTAAGTTGGTAAAATATTCCAAATACAAGGGCGTCAAATTCTTAACTAACTTAGTATATAATTTCATGTGCAGGAAAATCTCATCCAATAGAAGATTTTTCAACAAATTTCATTGCTTAGAAGAATTATATTCAACAAACTTCTTGTCTCTTCCGGAGAATTCAATGAAAATCATTTCTTCACTAACTTATGATGCACATTGCACATGTATAAATTGACACACCTTTCATATTGTTCTCTTCTGGAGATCATTATAAACGGGGAAGGGGGGGGGGGGGGGGG
>PYUH01000059.1:746537-795984 GCA_016808085.1 Suaeda aralocaspica | reverse complement strand
GGGGGGGGGGGGGGGGGGGGGGGGACATGTATTGTAGTGCGATTGTCTCTCTTCTTTTCTTATTTTGTGTGTGCTGACATTCGATAGCCCTAAATCTAAAGGAATATTATATAAACATAGATGACTTGTATCCATTTAACTTCACTCAATGGTGATCTTCTGGATCACCAGTTACTTTGATAGTGAGTTTTTACTTGCCCAAAATGTTAACCTACAAGGTGATTTGGTGAGCTTTTAGTCAAATATGTTGAACACCATAAAAAGCTATTTTGGTGAACTTACATATATTCGTCCAAAGTCGTTCAAAACTAACTTATTGTTTAAAATTTTCTTCAAAACATGCAAACTATCAAAATTGACAATCTAAATATAGCTCAATTCAATGTTATGTCTTGCCATTTGACTGATTTCATATACTGAACATGAGAGAACGTCAACACATTATTTCATATCAATTGCAACTTTAGATTCTATAACGGGTAATTATTAAACTCGGATGGCCTAAAACTATTACCACATCCAATCACTTTCTAAACTATGTTCAGTTTTCAAACATTATTGATCACTTTATTATAAATATTTAATGCATGTCCATGGATATTAATATGATGTGATTTACAAGCACTAACATGTGTTTCCATCTATACTTGGCAAGACAATCAACTAATATTTGATCGAATAATAACTCATACTCTACTAGAGCATATGAATATAATCTTGATACATGCTAATCATGTTGAACATATTATATTCTTCTGGAGTATTTTATATAATCTTGGTACATATGAATTTTACTAAGCACAATCTCTTTATGAGATCTATCAAATGTATCAAATTTCTCGAATTTGTCATTATTAATTGTTGCCAATTCCCTTTTAAAAAAACCTTATCTTTGGAACCTAATATCCTATTACGCTTCAGACATGCTCTAGACTCACGCTGTCCTTCTGGGACATTACTTTTAATTAGAGTATTTAAAGCTAATATATGATCAATTATATTTACTCATATTCATCTTTAGGATGGTATATTTCAAACATTTAATTATCATGTGACCACCTCTATTAAATAAATTATTGTATGTACCAAACTGACTATCAATGTAATTTATAATTCATAGAATAAATAATATCTCTCCCTAAACCTTGTATATAAGGGGCATGAAATTAATCCAATAACTTTTCAATCTCATAAACTTCTTAAGTCATAATTAAATTCTTTTGACAATTTCATGTATCAAAGTAAAGTAATAATACCTTGATAGCATATAAATAATAATAATAATAATATTATGCAATAATAATGATTAAAATAATAATTTCATAATGATCAAAGATATTAGATTTTACAAAATTCAGTTGATGATAGTGATCACTAATTATAATTAGTTAGATTGATGACTATACAGAATAAGCAATAATGTGCATATACAACGTCAAGTATTTAACCTTGCGTTACAACCAAAAACATCGATCATCATATGGCTTAGCGGAATATATATAAATATATATATATATACATAATATATATAGGCCAAATTTGTACACAAAACAATTTGGTAGTATCAATTACTTCAACAAAGTTTTCCCAAATCAAACCAATGTCCAAGATTATGATGGACGGTCCATACCATTTTCCATCTCCAGTCCATCATTTTCTGCCTGAATCAAATTTGCTTCATCATGCACCTAAAGATAAGGCAAAACAAATTGCAACAAATCAAGAGAATTGAAAATAACATGTCAAGTAACAACATTGCACCCCAACAAATCACTCACTCATTTGAACATTTAGTTACTTAAAAATAGTGGTTGCAATTCACTTAACATGTGAAACTAACACAATCAGGTTAGTCATTGTGATCTTTGTCTTTAACAGATCAAAAAACTAGGAACAACATGAAAATCAATTGAAAAAAAAGCAAGCATAGAACCAACAGGCTGTCCAAATAACACAATCAGATGATTCATGGTTTTTTTTCATGCTCTGTTGACCATGTTGACTATATCTGCAGTAGTATATTTATGTGTATTTTTTTAAGCAAAGATGTGTTTCAGTAACAATCAACAGAGAGGCAAGTAGCAATGAAACAACTAAACTTATGAGAAGCATAGGTTTATTGCTTTCATCGTAACTAGAAGCATAAACTTGTTAGAGGCAACAAGCATGTGACTACCTAGCAAGGTATTGCAACGAGGGGATATTGATACTCCTGAGAAGCATATATCTATCGAGAAGTTGCTTCACACATTTTGGTAGTCGAAGACATCATCTAAAAAGAGCTTGGATCCATTTGCTAACTTGTGAACGGAAAATAAACTTAACTTGATTCTAATTAAGCTACTACTAATGATTGAAGCTGGTTTTCAGGGATTAATGTACCTATGATAGTGTTTCATAATTTTGGGTAGTGTAGTGTAGTTATACTCTACTAATCAATCAAGCTTGCTAGTTCCCTCTAACTATCTTCTTTTACTTAGATTTAGTTGATTATTGCTTAGTGGAGATCCTGGTATATTACAATAACAAGTGAAAACAACAAAATATCATGAAACTTACCAACTGATTGGCTGACTGTACACCCATAGAAATGTGTGCATTTGAATCAGTGGCTTGAGATCTCCCGTTGCTTGCACTGTTTGACGTTGTTGGAAGCACAATTTGGACATCACGGTTAGCATCAAGTAGCTTCTGAAGTTGTGGATTAGCTTGTAACAATTGCTGTAGAACTTGAGACTGCATGCTCTGTAAGTACTCTTCAGGAAATATTTATGTTGACTGCTTGCCTCCTACCTTCAAATCTGTCTTTGTTACACCTTTCCCATAGAGTCGCACTCGACCGCTATGCTCTGGTTTTTTCATCACCTCACTGTAGGGATCTTCATGGTTTGATCCTTGACATTCTTGAGATTGAAGTGCTTCCATTTGATCCTATTGATATGTGAAATAATAAAAAATGATTGGGAGAAAGTGAATTGAACTTCATGTGTCTTAAGTATGTTAACAACATAAGTAGTTTCATGTAATCAAAGTTAGTTTTAGAAGCACATACAATCATTTGTTTTGTTTGATCATACTTTGTTTTGTATGACTTTCCAGGCTTTCTTTGCCTTGAAGCACTATACACCTTTGCTTTCGATGGTTCTTCCTTGTTTGGATTTTGTTGTTTCTTGTTGTTTGGATCTTCCAAGAAGTAGACTTAAATCGTAAAAGTTGGGAAAATATTTTATTCAAGTGTTTGTACATAAGAACAGGTGTTTACCAGCCTTTCACGCGTAAACGCATATGATACTGGACCCATGGTGTGGAGATCATCCGCTAACTGTCAATTAGCTTGATTCTTGCGACTTTCATCCTATTACATTGAAAAAGAGAAAAAAGCATTTCATAATTCATATTCTTTTATTAAACATTTACATCTAGTAAATCAGAAAGTCATTTGTTCTTAATTTATATACATAGTTCACATTATTATAATAGTTACCTCAAGGGTTTATCTGAATCTATTTTGTGCTGCTGGAAAACCAAAAGCAAAGAAACACAAAATGTGAAGCAAAACAAAGAAGGTTGGTATGAAATTACCTTGGTCCTCTCATCATCCCAATAGTGACATAGCTCAATAAATTGGTTTACATAAAGCTTTTCTACATAAAGGTTTACAAAGTAATTAGATCAATTGCCAATATTTTGAGCATAATTCAATGACGTTGAATATCAATTAGATTAATATGCCAATACTTAACATACTTGCACATACTCCCAAGCTTGGTCTATATTATGCTTTGGCATACTTGGCCAGCCGCAATAATTGAGTGGTAGCATCTCAGGATTCCTAGCCAAAGTCCCTAAGAAGAGACTATATTCTTTCACAATTTGTTGTGTAGGTCCAACAGGTTGCCCGTAATTGTTTATAACGACTATCGGTCGTTCATCAATTTTACGGTCATGAACATGAGTTAATTTTGTGGGACCTCGACCCTTCTTCTTTTTGGGAGATGTGAATTACTATTCTTGATTAAGCATTTAAAAAAAGTTAGAAAACAAGAATATGAATTAAGAAAAGAAGAATGTTAAACCAGAGCTTTGTGGATCTGTAATAGGTCTTTCATTCTCTACATCTTTGAGATTGATAATTGCGTTATCCTGGTTGTTTGATGGCGGAAGATCATTTGACTGGCTTGAAGCAGTATTTTCATTTTCTTCACCTTCAGTTAATACTTGGTTGTTGGGCACAGCTGATTTTCATGAGTCATTCTTTGTATTTGTCTTAGTTTAAGATTGCGATAGTCAGATAACGATCCAGGAGCACAGTAGTTAACCAATATCTTCTTCTGTGGCAGTTGTGGTTGCACCTTTTGATGTCCATGGTAGTATGGGAAGGAAGAAAAGCAAACAAAGAAATCAACTCCATGGTAAAATGAGTCTAATAGAAAAATAAAGATGAGCATGTGGTTTTTGTAACATATTAGAGTGCTTCCATAGTGACTAGAAAGAAATCAAGCATGTTAGGTGGTCATTTCTAAGCTTTGCAAAATATTATGGTTTTTAGAATTGTAAATGAGCAAATCCTTGGCTGTTATTTTCACTTCAAAGGCTCAATTTCTTGTTGTTTCTTTGGGGAGAGTGCAGAGAGCTGTCAGTTCAATTATTTTTTCTGAGGTAAAACCCCCAACCAAGGCTTTAACCAACAAGGCTAGTAGGCCCTACACTGTGATCGGAACATTTATAAATACTAGAGTGGTTGTTTAGATCCTATGTTTAGGTAGACCTGGTAAACTATATATTGAATTCTATACACAATTCTGTCATGTGGTTACTTAGCTGAATAAAGGCAAGCAAAAATCTAACATTCAATGACAGCATACTGGTTATAATATATATTGATGTCAATTGTCTAGTTGATCCCATTGAAATATTTTGTATTTTCTGCTTAACTATATATCAAGAAACCCGCCCCTTCCCTTAACAGCCAACTTTTGAACAAGTCTAAACATGAGGTGACAAAGAGTTTACCTCATTGTCACCAGGGTCCACGGATCTTGGCAATCTCAATTATCATAAATAGGATGCTACAATATTCAAATGATATCAGATGACAGTACCTGTGTTATTATACCACAATTCTGATTTATCTTATAGAGTATGTGAAGTGATGGAAATTTTTTACTATCAAATGAAGGCATTGTAGGATTCTAATCTAGGAATTTTTTACAATAGCTTCGCAATTGGAATTCGCTACCTCCATCTAAACTGAAAAATTTACAAAAAAAAAAAAATCATACTAACACCAATACAACACCAAAACGAATTGCATGTTGAATTGCAAGAACTGAAATTCGTAACACCAAAAAAAAATTTACCTTGAATTGAATTCGCTTTCAATCAAATATTCGTAATGGTGAACAGAACTGAAATTCGTTAAAAGAAATTTGCTGCCTCCAAGTAAACTAAAATTCGTAATGGTGAACTGAATTGAATTTCGCAATTGAAATTCGCTATTGAACCATGAAATTTGTAACTAAATTCGTAATTTCAGATTGAAAGATTAAAATTCGTAAGTGAACTATTGAGTTTGAGAGATTGAAATTCGTAATTGAACTATGGAGTTTGAGAGATTGAGCTTCAGATTTTGAGAGTGGTATGAGAGCTTCAGATTATGAGATTGGAATGAGAGTTTGAGAGTTGTTTGGGTTGAGAAGATGACAAACACTAATGCTCATAGTTACTTAGTTAGGCGCGCTGGCTGCTTTAGGGTTTTAGAATTTAAATTGCAACGGTTAATAAGTAATTAGCAACAGTTTAGTGCCTAACCGTTGCAATGGGTTATAAACATGTGTATTTAGATAGTTTTTGCAACCCCTAAACCATTCTATTGCAATATGTTTTATGGTAATCGTTGCAAAAGAAGTAAAAACAACAATAACCGTTGCTAAAAGGGTTGCAAAAGGTTGAACAGTTGCTAAAACCGTTGCAATAGTTGTAACCGTTGCTAAAGAGAGTTCCAATTTCACTTTTATGTAGTAGTATATAAATAATAATAATAATATATAATAATAAATATCACATTCAATTTCTCAAGCTCGTTAATACTATTTCTTGCTCAAAAAGATTGATAATATGCACTCATGTGTATAATTGTTTTGGACTTTTCCATTCAAGTTACAATTAATTACACTTTCAAGTATACAATTTCTCATTCACTTCTAGAAATTATTATATCTAATTTTAAATATATAAATCATTAATCCTCATCCAGAAATTCAGTATCCGGACTCAAAAGACATGTATGAACTATTCAAAATTTTTTGTATATTGCTTTTCATGACAATGCATTTATGACATCTATAACAATATCATCGATAATATATTCCAAGCAATGAAATTTAAATACTGTTAGAAATTGCTGAGCTTTATCCAAACTTTATTTATTCATGTCTTCCTTTAGGTCCATATCAGTAAAAGTATTTCAAGTTTGATTTGCACACGATATCAACAATCTAGCTTTGATCAATCATGCAAGTATATAATAGTATGTATAATCAAATTCAATCACACTTTAATCAACACATCAATAATAATAAACTATGATAGTATAATGTACCATAACAGTATCTTATCAACTTGAATTATAAGGGTACTAATAACATGACTATGATACTAAGTTAATTATAATTTACGAAAATATGAACTTTAATTTGGATTTTTTTTATCCAAAAAGAAAAAGATAGAAATGAGAATGCAGTATGGATAATTAATTTTCAAGTTACTTGTATTACACTACCGATTCTTACTATTCGTCAAAAAGAAAACCTAATACAAAGTGACTCATATAGGCCATGTTTGATAATTGGCTGGTGGTTGGTAGCTGCTGGGTGGTTTGTCAAGCTGGTTTGACTGGTTGGTAGCTGGTAGTTGTTTTGTTTGGTAATTAGATGTTGGCTTTTGGTTGTTATTATGTAAAATTACCTGTAAATACATGCTTATTTTAATTATTTTAATTAAGAAATGAAATTATTTTAACTTTTAAGGGATAAAATTGTAATTTACTTATTTACCAGCTAAAAGAAAAAGTTTATCTTACTAGCTTGTGGCTTTTGGCTTAAAAGATAGCTTTTCGGCCAATGTAAGAGGCCAAAAAACAAGTATTTTGACTGTTTAACCAAGTCAAACAAGCCAAAAGCCGAAAAGCTAGCCACCAAACACTCCAAATAATTGACAAAACAGACTATAATCCATCAATAAAGTCCTTTCACATATAAATAACATAATAGAAAAATTTACGAAAATAATCCAAACTTTAAATAGTAACCTAATAAAAAAACTCAACTTTCATTTATTCATTCATGGACCTAACTTTATTATTGTCCGGTATATGCTCAAAAATTCTATCATTAACAACAAAAATGAGTTATGATTAATCCCACAATGAAAACAACAAAAAGGAAAATGAAAACTCAGAAAAAACCATCATCTTATTTTGTTATCCGTCCTGTGATCCTGTTGAGTTGGTTGTCAATTGAAGATAAGAGCTACCACCTACACCGTAGTTGTCAATTGCCTTGCTTTATTTAGCATGATTGCAGATTTTTGATAATAGTTTAAAGTTCTTCAAATTAACTCTTAAGAAAAAAAGACTATTATTGGATCTTTATCACGATTAGGAGATTTCGGAAATAAAGAAGGGTTTCACTTTGGAATTGACAAGAAGATCGGTTTCTGAATGGATTGGAGGGTTGCAAGGGATTGAGAATTTGGATGGATCTGTTAATAGTGTTTCGCCTACTTTTGTGGGGAATCTTAGGTCTTTGAAGGTATCGAATTTGTCACCTAATGGTTTAACGGGAAGTTTACCTGAAGGGCTGAGTCTAAATATTCGATGATACTGTCGGGAGTATAACTCTTGATATATACCTGAATTTAAGCAAATAAAACATTGATTTAAAATTATAAAACATTGGTTTAAAATTATATTGGTTAATACATTTGCTTAATTTTATAAAACAATGGTATAAATATTTGTTTAATAGAACACTTACTAAATTTCGTAAAACATTAATTGTAATAATTTTTAGATAAAACAATTTATAAATTATATAAAATAAGGCTGAGCAAAAGTATCTGATAATCTGAAAATCCGAAATTCTGATCTGTATTTGATCTGTTTTTTTAGGATATCCGATCCGAAAAAGCGGATACCAAATACCTATTCAAATATCATTTTTGGACTTTTTGGATATCCAAATATTCGAAATTGCAAATTTGAACCGCATGTCCGAAATTTGTTGATACCAGATATCTCTTTTATGTATTGAATCCACCAAAAATAGAGGTCACTCCTAAAAACTTTCGACTTTTGAATATATTAATATTGTTATATAATATATGTATTTAGTGGATGCCCATTATACCCCTATGATTATTCTAGTATATTCTAGATACTAGGTGTATAATTCTCTAAGGAAACCCTAATTGTTTCCCATGTCTATATATATATATGTATGTACTCCCTTATGAAATAATAACATGAATACATATCTATTCTGTCCTACAAATACTCTCTACTACTTAAACCCTATTTTCTATAACACGTTATCAGCACGAAACTTAACCGTTGAGCATATTACCTACAGCTATGGAATCTCATTAGCTTCCATTGAAGAAGACGGCGCTATTGCATGCAAACGGTTGCTTCCTGATTTATGAGGTGATTTTATCAATTCAGTTATTTTATCATAAACTAATTGCAAATCGAAAAAAACATATTATATCAATTCAATTTAGTGCCTCAATTCATTCTCAGATTTCTTTGCAGCATACCGACTCGATTCATTGTTTTTTACCAATTCAGTTTCATCATATCCATTTAATTCAATTTTTATTTTATCATTTTATTTGGATCAAATTGGTTTTGAGTAATTCATTAATTAATTCAATTCTGTTTTGGTTATTGATTTGATTTGGGTGTTGAATAGTTTGGTTAGAAGTTTATATGATGTTAGTCTTTGAATTTGATCCAATTTGATCTAATTAATGTTGTTTCCCGAATTTCAATGTTAAAACTTTCACCTCTATACTTACATGCTTATCACCCTTTTGCAGTTTAGTTTCTCCTTTTCATTTGTGATCTAAAACTCTCGACTATATATTTGGTGGATATTTTTGTAAAAGATTCGTAATTAGTTTATGTTCTTAAACAATTCGAAACTAGATTCCTTACTTTATTCATTTGTTCGGATACTTAGTTAGAAATATAATATCTTAATAATTTTAATATTAGATTACTATATCCTTTTTATATTTTGTGATACACTATTATACGTTAGCAAATGTTTTATTCGTCAAAGATTTCTATATCTCTATCCTATTTTTAGTGGATAGCAATCCCTAGTTTANTTGATCTAATTAATTTGTTTCCTGATTTATGAGGTTATTTTAGTTTGGAAGACAGATTAAGAAGACCTCTATTACTTTTCAGCATGGTATAGTTTGCAGTTTATGTACTCTGATTGTGTTCTACAAGTGATATCTGAAAACTTTTTTTTTTTTTTGGTGGTAATTGGAAAATTCAAACTATACGTTGGTGTGAAAAGCAGGGGATGATGCATGATTGGTAAGCACAACCAATAATGAAACTCCAAAGTGAAATAAAATTCAAAAGTTTTTAATCAAGTAATGAGTGAATTTTGATAAAAAGAAGATAATCAAACTGTACTTATGCCCTTATATTTGTCTTGAATTTATCTAATTGTGACGAACGTGTGTGATGTCTCATATTTTTGAGTTATGGACAATTTAGTTTGAGTTTCACCTATTTTCATTGCATAATATTGATCTCTGCTTACAAATAAACAAGGATTTAGAAATATTAGACAATAATAATCTTATTTCCAGCGATTGATTTCACAATTCACATAGCAATTACCAAAACACTTAAATTTCATCATTAGTATACCACTCACAATATTTTTTTTTGAATTATTTAATTGTAATTTTATTTAGTTATGTTGCATAATTATGTTTAATTGTTGTTCCTAATTCTTAAATACGTAATTTTAGTTTTCTATTTCATTGGGGTAAACTATTATACGTATTGCTATGATTTACTTCGTATATATCTTGTTTACAAATTTTGCTTGTGCTTAATGGTGAGTCGCCAAGCCAAGCCATTTAATTAATCATGGGACTTTAGTGTTTCAGTTTAGTTTCAATATTACATTCCTTATGAGATATATATAAGAAGTATATAGTGATCAACAACATGATGAGTATATGTTTTGATTATATTAAAGGTGTATGAACTAAATTTCATCTTTGTAGATGCTTGTGATTTTGCTTTAAGTAATATAATTGTATGATGTCGTACCAATGATTGACCACATGTTAAACAATTTTTTTTTTCTCTCTTGACATGAATATAATTGGTTCAATAATTATAATTGGGGTTAATAATAATGATAATTCTAGGAGACACTTAGGATTTTCATGACTTTGTTTAGTTTTAAATTCTTGATATGTGTTTAGATTTAATAATATGTGGTATTATATACCTACAAGTAGTGGAATAATGAATAAATTGAACATGAGATTCTTGTATGTATGATCATGAAGTCCCTTAGTTTTTATGACGAATGAAAGTACATATGGAAATGGTGTTCCTTAAATTTACAAAGGTTATTCATAAATCCTCAAGATTAATTTGAAGATATTTACATGACATAGATTTTTGTAGTTTTTACACTATGCTTAAATTATTCACCCTAGTAAAACAAATATGTTCCTATGTGCCAATTGTCCTGCGAAAATAATATTCGAAGTATTTGAGTAAATTGATATGCAATCCTTGGGTAAATATTCAAGATAACAAATTAACTATAAGTGAGTATTAATGATGCATAGATAACTAGATATACTCATTTTTTTAGAAATGAATGAGAAATTGTATCATTGAAGGAATAACTAGCATGTTTGCACAATGTTTCCTTGATTATAATTTATGTGAAAGCTCATAAGGATTGTAAACATGAATACATAATATTTATTTTAACAAATAAATAATTCTATGAGTTTAAGATCGATAATGATAATGACTTTGTGAGAAACACATTTGAATAATGTGAGAAAGATGTGAGTTTTATGAATAATACTTTACATGGTACATGACATTGCCTAAAGAATTCGTGGTTTAAGAAGAATATGAGATTAAATGTTGTTGGACTAATTTCATGCCCCTATATGCAAGGATTAGGGGGGAGATAGTATTTTTATTCTGTGAGTTATAAAATACATTGATGGTCAGTTTGTTGAATAGAGGCAACAAGATAGTTAAATGTTTAGAATAATGATACCATCCTGAAGATGGATATGAATGATTTAGAATGTCATTGATTATGAATCAATTATTAGTGCCCTAATTAAAATTAATGTTGTCGTAGAAGGGCAACACAAGTTGCTCACAAACATAGATTAAACCAAAAACGTGGTAGACCATTATTTCGTTATGAACATAATTATCGTTGAATATGAAAGAAAATGATACGTTATGATGAATTTTCATTAGAATATATTTATGTTTAGTAAAATTGATATGTGTCAAGATTATATAAAATACTCTAGAAGAGTATAATATGTCCAACTTCATTAACATGTATCATGATAATTATAATCAATGCTCTAGCAGAGTAGAATAATAATTGTTGCATAAAGTATTAGTCTTGCCAAGTATAGAAATAAACACTTGCTATATAGTGTTCTTATATCACATCATATTAATCATCATGGCCATGCATGGAGTAGGTATAATAAAGTGATCACTATTGTTTGAAAACTGACCAGAATTTAGAAAGTGATTGGATGTGATAATTCAATTAGGCCATCCAGGTTTAATGTATAGTATAATCACCCGTAAGGGAAACCTGAAGTTTCAATTTGATATGAAATAATGTGCTGACGCTCTCTTATGTTAGATATGTGAAATGTTTTGAATGGCAAGACATAATTAACGAACATTGAAATTGAGCTATATTTGGATTGTGACTTTTAAGAAAATTTCAAGAAAAGGAAATTCTATTTTTGATCAACTTTGGATATTGATATGCAATGAGTGACCAGAAGTTCACTAAAATAGCTTATATGTTGTTCTATACTATGTGACTAAAGGCTTATCAAATCACCTTGTATGTTAACACGTTGAGTAAAACTCATTATCAAAGTCATTGGCAATCCAAAAGATCACCATTGAGTGGAGTTACATGCGTATAAGCTAAGTCATGATTATGTTTATATAACAATCATTTTTTTTATTGGGGCTGTTGAATGTCAGCACACAAGAATAAACCAACAACTGCACAATAATTGTCCCCCCATTGTCATTAAGTTCTAGAAGAGAACAGTTTATGATGAATTTATAAACACATATGTGATGTACATCATAAGTTAGAGAAGAGATGGTTTTAATAGATTAATATTGTTCTCCAGAAGAGACAAATAGTTTGTTGAATATATCTCTTCTAAGCGATGAAATTTGTTAATAAATCTTCTATTAGGTGAAATATTTTTGCACATGTAATCATACACTATGTTTGTTAAGAATATGATGCCCCTATTTTTGAAAATTTTACCAACTTAGGGGGAGAAGAATTGGGATAAGTTGGCAAAATTATTAAATTATAAAGTGATGATCCCTATAATGACTATTTGAGATATTATTGCCAACTTTTGTCTATATATTATCAAGATATGTTGCACATCTATGGTTTGATTTGTATTCAGTTATGTCTCATGTTACATACCGTTAAAGATACATTTTGGTCATATTATGTGTATACATTGAGATAAATCTTGCCAATAATACTTGAATCACTACACCTGAAGTGTAGGTTGTATGATCGGTTCCAAAATAAATATGAAATATATGGCAAGAAAGTGCAGTTGACACTATTGAAAGTGTAATGGTATATTAATGCCATAATGTATGCCCCGGAAGTGGTATAGATATCTGAATTATAACAGATGGCCTATGATATAAGAACGAAGATGTTATAATTGACTAATGGTACCAATGGGAAATGTATTCAGATATCATTGTAAAATAGCATGCAAATTATATCTTGAAAAATGTGATACCGGTATATGATGGAACCGAGGATTATATGCATATGCAAAAGTAGTGGATTTGAGAACAGGGATCTGAAATAAAAGTCCACTTTTATGTCGACATATTGACAATGATCAGAGATAATCATGGACTTGGAGTCCAACTAAAGGTGAATAATGATGATCATCAAGGACCAGAAGTCCAGCAATAGATTTTTAAAATTCACATTGTACAGTGTCTTGCATTTTTTTAGTCTTACATTTATGTGCATGTGTGAGTCGTAGATAAACGCATAATTCATTGCATGTGTCAATTAGTGATTAGATGCATCACTCATTATATATGTAGTATATGTTTTATGCTCAAAATTTTGTTCAAATAAACTTTACATCTCATCATATTACATGTACTAATTTTATACAATAATTGTAATATACGTAAAATTTTGACCATTATATAGTAAGATGTGTTTACAATAGTATGAAGATTTACACTAAAAATTTTACACTCCAATGAGAATATATTTGTGATGAAATTATACAGATGGAGGCGTTTTAATAGCATGTTGTGAATTATGCATAAAAGTTTCAGAAGAACTTGTACAAGACATATTCAAATATCTAGTGCTTCAAGTTCTATACGAAATATTTTGAACACCTCAATGGACAATGGTGACATTATTATCAAACTCCTGAAGAGTTTAAGACTAAATTAACAACACTCAACCTGAAGTTTGAGTATGTGAGTGCTAATCAGAATCTTATGTTCATTTGAGAACTTGATATTATAAGGATAATCCTTTTATGGTCCAGAAGAATCATAAACAAATAATTATTACTTAAATGTAATTACTAATTTACATAAGATTAGACAATGATGTTGATTATATCACAAGTTGCCATAAATTATTATCAATATGTAATTATTAATAGTTATTTTATATAACTTCCAGAAGAAGGCATAAGTTTAATATTTGTGGCAATTTAACAAAGATGAAGTAATGATAAACACAACATATGTATTATTTTCAAGAGTATGAAGAAATGAATATATCTCATGTTGAAGATTGAAGTCCAATAAGGAAGGATCAACTACCAAGGAGTTGAATTTTATTCTACTTCAAGTGCGAAGCTACTACCAAAGACGTTGGGTTCATTATTCTAAAAGATCTCAAGTTATGCATTCATTAGGGGGAGAAAATACGTGTTGCACTCTTTTTCCCTTAACCATGGTTTTGTCCCACATTGGGTTTTCCTGGTGAGGTTTTTAATGAGGCAACATCATAAAACGTATTACGAAAGTGATGTACTCTTTTTCCTTCACTAGGTTTTTATTCCCACAGGGTTTTTCTTAGTAAGGTTTTAATGAGGCATACTATTCGATAATGGTCATCCAAGGGGGAGTGTTATATAATATATGTATTTAGTGGATGCCCATTATACCCCTATGATTATTCTAGTATATTCTAGATACTAGGTGTATAATTCTCTAAGGAAACCCTAATTGTTTCCCATGTCTATATATATATATGTATGTACTCCCTTATGAAATAATAACATGAATACATATCTATTCTGTCCTACAAATACTCTCTACTACTTAAACCCTATTTTCTATAACAAAACTAGTATACTAAAGAATTTTACGGAATACTTCTACAAGAGTTACTTTATTTTGTGCGATTGTCAATGGACAAGATTTAATATATTCATTTTTTTTTTTCAATTGCTACTTATATCGTCTTATTGTAATCTTATGCTTCAATCATCTATCTTTGTTTTTTTTTTCATTGGGAAAGAAATATTGAAAATGGATATCAAGAGTATTTGATCCGAAAGTTATTGGATATCAAATATGGATATCCGAAAATTTTAGATACGGATACAAATATTGATTTTCCAAAATTTCGAATCGGATATCCGATCCGTGCTCAGCCCTAATATAAAACATGTGATGGAAGACAGCTATTTAAAATTATGTACTCCGTAGAACATTAACTATTTTTAATAATACAATTCTTAACCGTTATGTTATAACTTCGTTACTTGTTTTTTTTTTTTTTGTTGCATTTATCCATTTATATGTTTTTCATAAATTTATTTTTAAAATAATATTCATTTCAATCTTCACTTATAAAATATTAGTTCAAAGTTATAAAACATTGGTTCAAGTATATTTTGTGTAAAACATTTGCTTAATATTATAAAACATTAATTCAAATATTTGTCATATAAAACACTTATTGAATATCATAAAACATTAGTTTGTGTCAGAAAATGTAAGTATGTGTCATATTTTTTTTTAAACTTATATGTTTTATTTAATATTGTTGATTTTGTTTTTACTATTATGTTTGAAATTGTATGATTTGGATTTGATTGTTATTATTAATTTATTTGAAACTTCTGTTTTATAAATGAGTTTAATTGTTTTGTAAATTTTAATGATTGTTTTATTTATTAAATTGTAAATAGGTTAAATTAAATATAATGTTTTGTATATTATTTCATTTTTTCTACATCTTTACATGCACTGGTGACAGAATTGGTGCAGCTGAAAATGAAAATGAACATGTTGTCTCTACTACAAACAAGTATTTTTATATATAAAAAAAATTGTCTATTGTTATATGTGAACAAAACATTACATAATCAATAACAAATTTATTGTTTATTAAATTAAATTTCTTTGTCAAATTTATTGTTTTTCAATAATTTTTATTCAATATTGTTAATTTGTTCTTTGAATGTTTCATTATATTAGACTACATGTTTTATAATTTTATTTAAATGTTTTATTAGTTTTATTTTTCTACTTTGCATTAATAATTTACAATCTATATAAATTAAAATACCATTTGATTTAAAACATTCATTATTTCTTTTCTTCTTGATTTCTTTTTTTCTCTCTAATTTTTTCTCTCTCTCTCTCTCTCTCTGTTTTTTTTATATTTCTCTTTGTTTTATTATATTTGATTACATGTTTTATTTATTTATCATGTTTTATAATTTTATTTAAATGTTTTATCAGTTTTATTTTTTTCCTTCCATAAATAATTTACAACATATATAAATTAACATCATTTGATTCAAACTGTCATTATTTCTTTTCTTCTTGATTTCTCTTTCTCTCTCTAGGTTTCTCTCTCTCTCTCTGTTTTTTTATATTTCTCACTGTTTTATTATATTTGGTTACATGTTTTATTTATTTATCATGTTTTATAATTTTATTTAAATGTTTTATCAGTTTTATTTTTCTACTTTCCATAAATAATTTACAACATATATAAATTAACATTATTTGATTCAAACTTTCATTATTTCTTTTCTTCTTGATTTCTCTTTCTCTCTCTAGTTCTCTCTCTCTCTCTCTCTCTCTTTCTCTCTGTTTTTTTATCTTTCTCTCTGTTTTATTATATTTGACTACATTATTTATTTATCATGTTTTATAATTTTATTTAAATGTTTTATCAGTTTTATTTTTCTACTTTTCATAAATAATTTACAACCTATATAAATTAACATCACTTGATTCAAACTTTCATTATTTCTCTTCTACTTGATTTCTCTTTCTCTCTCTAATTTTCTCTTTGTTTTTTTCTCTCTCTCTGTGTATTTTTTTCCAGTTTTTATTTTTCTATAATATCTTTACAGTTTTATTAATGGACAAATCTCTTGCTAGATTTGAAGTTCTGGATATTTTATCCAGAAAATTAGTTTTAGAAGAAGATGGTTTTGGAGTGAAAAAAGAAGCGTTATTTCAGATTTGACAATGTGATAGTTAGATAAAGATTCTTTGTTTGTCATAGAGAAGGATTGAAGAAAAGCAACAAGAGTTCATCAACTATATAAGGCATGTTTTATGGATTATATGCATTGTTCAAGAAATATGAATTGATGTATTATGAAAATTTTGTTCTGCTAGATTGGACTTGTGGTCTATTATTCTTAATATTTTTGTACTGTTATGTTTTATGTTTTTTTTAATAAATTGTTTTATTATAAAACCGAAGGTGTTTTACTTAAAATATTCAAGTTTAACATAGAACTTTTGTTTTTTAGAAATCAAAATATGTTTTATATAAATATGAAATGATGTTTTATAAAATACTACTATAATTGAAGTTACTTTTTATGTTGAATTTAATACTGTTATAGTTGTTTCTTAAAATAAATTATATTATTTATAATTATCAAGTAATAATTTATAAACATGTTTGATGAATGTATTGTTTTATTATTCTTAATATTTTTGTTATGTTCTGTTTTATGTTTTGAAGCGATTGTTTTATATATGCACTGAAAATATTTTACTAAAACTACAGAAATTTAACATAGAAAAGTTGTTTTTTTGGAAATCAACAGTATGTTGATGAATCAACTACCGTAGAAGAAGTGGAGAACATGCTTTATCCACCTGAGCCTAAGGTAAAAGACCCATCGAAGAAAAGGAAAAATGGTACAAAAAATGCAAGGCCAAAGAGTACTTTGAAGAAAATGAGTAATATCAAGAAAGGACAGGTTAAAGCTTGGAAGAATAGAGCTGCATAAAACAGAGAGAAATATTTAAAAAAAAAACCAAAAGAAGGAGGAAAAAACAGAGAGAGAGAGAAAATTAGAGAGAGAAAAAGAAATAAAGAAGAAAAGAAATATTGAATGTTTTAAATCAAATGGTGTTAATTTATATAGATTCTAAATTATTAATGCAAAGTAGAAAAATAAAACTAATAAAACATTTAAATAAAATTATAAAACATGTAGTCTAATATAATAAAACATTCAAAGAACAAGTTATCAATATTGAATAAAATTATTGAAAAACAATAAATTTGATAAAACTAAGGCAAATGCACAAAAATCTGTGCAGGTAATACTTTTAATGTTTTATAAAAATAAAATAATGTTTTAAATTTTCTAGTGTTTGTTTTATTATTAATTAGTTATATTTAAATAATATATAATTTGACGTTTTCAAAGCATGTTTGTTTTACTATATTTTATGTTCTAAAATATATAGTTGATGTTTTAAAGTTTCATATAAAACACAAATTAAATCTTATATTAGATAATGTTTTATTATGCTAAATTACAAATCTGTTTTTTTTCTTATATACATTCATTGTTTTATTAAATAATATTAATGTTTTATAATATTATGCGATGTTTTATAAAATTTTTATTATGTTAGTTTTAGCTTACGATCTATAATGTTTTATGTTTTTTTACCAATTTTTTTATTATAAAATGCAGATGTTCTAGTTAAATTATACATGTTTAACATTGAACACTTGTTTTTAGAAATTAACTGTATGTTTTATAAATTTGATATTGTTCCTGGTAGAACTTTTGTCTGAACTGGACCTGCACACGCTTCTCAAGAACTGGGATCTAACCTGCAAAACAGAGAGAGGATGACTAACCTGGGGGGTTTTTCCCGGGAACGCCCCCTCCAATGCTTAAGTCAGTAAGCTGGAAGAATCGATCCGAATTTTAGGGAATTTGTCAGAAATGGCAGGAAAAGCGTACCTCCGAAAATGAGGAAATCGTACTATATTTATAGTAAGAAAGTATAGTTGTCAGGCCCTTGAGATCATGACAAGTGTCATAATCTGACACCCCTCCGGAGGGAGTGCCTGTAAGGTCTTTTGCCCCTCTTAGGGGCAAAATAGTAATTTCCTTTATATTGGGCTTGTGATATGGACTTGGCCCAAACAATTAGCCCCACGCCTGATGTGGAGTCCGATACCCGTTGAGGGTGACATATCAGGCGTAACTTTGATTAGCGTGCTGCCGAAGAATGATGAAAAGCTGCCTTGCCCAGTTGATCGAGAGAGACCCCCCCTCCTCAGCTGTGTTACTGAGGAGGTGTGACTAAGGACTTTATATTTCCTTCCCCTCTTGGTAGCTGAGGAAGGGGAACCCTCATCGGTTGTGTGACCGAGGAGGTGTAGCTAAGGGATTTTGTATTCCCTTTCTCCTTTGATGACTGAGGAAGGTAACCCTCTTCAGTTATGTGACTGAGGAGGTGTGACCGAGGAGCTTTACGTTCCATTTCCTCTTGGATGACTGAGGGAGGCATCCCTCCTTAGCTATGTGTCTAAACAGGTAGGACTGAGGAGCTTTATACTTCATTCCACCCTTGATGACTGAGGGAGGTATCCCTCCTCAGCTATGTGTCTGAGGAGGTCAGTACTTGATTCCTCCCTTGCTGATGGAGGAAGGTAATTCTCCTCAGCCATGTGACTGAGGAGGTTCACATTCTTTTCCTTTCGTGCTGACTGTGGAAGGTAATCCTCTTCAGCCATGTGACTGAGGAGGTTAGATTGAGTAGCCCAATACTCTTCCCGAGGATAGTGTCATATCCTTGGAGTCTGCTATGCCATATGTCCCATATCATGACCGAGGATAGTGTCATCTTACCGAGGCCGAGGGAGTCTGCTATGCCCGAGGGACTAATGAGTCCTATTATTCTCCAACCTACTTGGAGTTTTTTGAAGTCAACATCACAACCCCTCGGTCATGTGGTAAGCCCCATTCATGACCGAGGAGGACCCCAACTATCCGAGGTCGAGGGCTTCTGCTTCCCGAGGCCGAGGGAGTCTGCTATGCCCGAGGGACTAATGAGACAAGTACTCTTCAACTCACTTGGAGTTTCTTGAAGTCAACATCAGAGCCCCTCGGTCATGTGGTAAGCCCCATTCATGACCGAGGAGGACCCCTACTATCCGAGGCCGAGGGCTTATGCTTCCCGAGGGATTGATACACCCTTTATCATCCTCCAACTATTTGAGGCCGAGGGAGCCTGCATCCCGAGGGGCTTGATAAGTCCTTGATCATCATCCACAGCACTTGGAGTTTCTTAGAATCAATATCATAGCCCCTCGGTCATGTGGTAAGCCCCATTCATGACCGAGGAGGACACCGACTATCTGAGGTCGAGGGAGCCTGCATCCCGAGGAACTTGAGAGACAAATTATCATCCTCCACCAGTATCATAGTCCCTCGGTCATGTGGTAAGCCCCATTCATGACCGAGGAGGACCCCAACTACCTGAGGCCGAGGGCACCTGCATCCCGAGGAACTTGATAAACAGATTATCCTCCTCCACCAGTATCATAGTCCCTCGGTCATGTGGTAAGCCCCATTCATGACCGAGGAGGACACCGACTATCTGAGGTCGAGGGAGCCTGCATCCCGAGGAACTTGAGAGACATATTATCATCCTCCACCAGTATCATAGTCCCTCGGTCATGTGGTAAGCCCCATTCATGACCGAGGAGGACCCCAACTACCTGAGGCCGAGGGCACCTGCATCCCGAGGAACTTGATAAACAAATTATCCTCCTCCACCAGTATCATAGTCCCTCGGTCATGTGGTAATCCCCATTCATGATCGAGGAGGACCCCAACTACCTGAGGCCGAGGGCACCTGCATCCCGAGGAACTTGATAAACAGATTATCCTCCTCCACCAGTATCATAGTCCCTCGGTCATGTGGTAAGCCCCATTCATGACCGAGGAGGACCAGATGGCTTGGTTGTCTCATCCTTGCTGAACGAGGATGGCGCCTATGTTTAGGTCTTTTAACTCGGGCTGAGCACACCGAGTCCCTAAATGCGGATGCCTCGGGCTTTCATATATAATCCTTCAACTAATCAGCCGAGCCATCGCATCATTTTTGCGGTTTTTAACTCTTTGCAATCATCGTCAGTACCTGGTAATTCTGACAGTCAAATGCTTAGGGTTTTCATGCTTGTACTTTTTCCCTCCAAATATTTTAGGGTTATTATTTCGAATTCTTTAGGTTCATCTTTATCGAAGTAAGTGACTTTTCATCTTCCCCTACTTGGTTATATATATGAGTGTTTTAACCCCCTTCATTTTTAACTTTGTAAAAATTTTCTTTAAGTCTTTGTGAGCTTTCTAGAGAGAGAATTCGCCTGAAGGTTCAGCCTACTATTGTTCGAGTCCTCGATATTTTCTCGTCTTCTACCGTCCGACTAACCAATTAAGGTACGCCCCTTTGACTGACCCTTCTTTCCTTTGTCTTTTTGTACATTATCCCTCGGGAATAGGTTGTGTATAGTCATCCCCAACTGCCCGAGGGCCCTTCTCATTAGTGACCATGTTTGTAGCTTCCTTGGCCGACCCGAGGGAGGTTGGGGATATAATCAATAACAGGGTTCCCGAGGGGGTACCCTTCGACCCTCCCTCTCCTGAGAGCGTTTCTTCCGAGGGGGAGGAGAGATTTATAAATAATCCTTGGATAATTTCTGTTGCGTTTCGTAATAGTCCTTTTGGTTACCGTGACTCTTATTTGGACAGAGGAGTGGTGACCATGGCTGACCGAGGAGAGAGTTCGAGTGTCAATTCCCCCGCTCCCGAGGAGGTGAGAGAGATGCCCCTAGGACCGGGCGATATTTATCTCTCTACCCATGCCCAGAGGTATTTAGGATCAAACGGGGTCCAAGAGATCCATGGTAAATATAACTTTAAGGACAAATACACTGTAATTAACCCTCAACATTTGTTTACTGTACAGAACCCGACACCGGGAGCCATAGCTGTATATGACTTATACTTGAAAACAGGCCTCAGATTCCCACTACACCCTTTCTTGGCCGAGCTCCTTAGTACATACAACCTAGCTCTTTGCCAACTGATGCCTAATGCCCTTTCTAGCATTTTCATTTTCATTTCTATGTGCAGCCTGTTAAATGTTGCCCCTAGTATTAGGCTATGGCGCAACATAGCTAAACTTGTACATATTTCCGGCAAGGAGTATGCTCAAAAATGGTTTACCTTCCATTCTCGAGGGGGATATCGCTTAAATGGCGGGCTCCCCTCGAGCAATAAACACTTTAGATCCAATTTTTTGTTTGTATATAACACCGACCCCAACAGTTGGCCTTTCCCGACGGCTCCGACGCCCGAGGGTCCCGATTTTGGTTTAAATAATGACGTAGAAAGAATGACCGAGGAAGAGGCGATCGTGGCTATTTACTTTGAGACTATTGAGAAAATGATCGATGGTGTGAAAGTCATCAAGCCCTGATTTACCCTGCCGGACAAGACCTTCCTCGAGAATGAATTCTTCCTATGTTATGTTGGTCTAAGTCAACTTTACCCGAGGGGTAGGAACAGATTTTTGTCTTTAATTACTTTTGTTTTTAGCACATGGAATAATTCTAACTCCTTTTTCTGCTGACAGGGAGAGTAAAGACCGACCTGCCCAAGAAAATGGCTAGCATAGTGGACGTTGCAGAACTGAGGAGGAAACGAATGACCGAGAGAATAGCGCAGGGTAAACTAAAGACTCCCCCTCCACCCCCGGTATGGTTGTTCTCGGCTTCTTATCTTGTTTTTCTTAATAAGTACGTTTACTAACTTGTAATTCCACTACAAAACCCGAACCCGACGAACGTCAAACGAAAGAGGTCCCCTCGGGCGTCGGGAGAGCCTCAGTCACGGAAACAAAAGTATGATCCTCAGACTCTGAAGGAGATAGAAGAGTTGGGTCTATCTCAGGGGTCCGAGGCAGAGGCGGTCCCAGAAAAATTTGAGGTCATCGGGGTTTCCAATCCGAGGGACCTTGAGTTGGCCTATCAGGAGGACTCTGTCATCCATCGTCGTCCTCCTCCCGCTAGATCAGATAAAGTTTTCACAGACTTGTCTGCTAGTGAAAGGAGGTCGAGGGCGAGGAAGTCCCTGATGGAGCTCTCGACTCCGAAGGATGAGGCCGCCCTGAAGGCGAAGGGTCCTGATCAGGCTGACGAGATCCTTTCCTCCTGGCTAGATGTAAGTGTTCTTGTTTTTTCTCCCTTTGTTTTTGTTTAAGCACCTTCATGTACTGATCAGGTGCAACAGGTATCTGTGCGGATGAGTGTTATGGCCAAACAATTCAAGAGGGCCATGACCAGTGAAGTTGGCCAACTGAAGGATAGGGTCAAGCAGCTCGAGGGGGAGCGACATGAGGCCCTGAAGGGGAAGAGGGAAGCAGAGGAAAAGCTGAGGGAGTTGAGTGCCGAGCACGACACCACCCTTTCCACTCTCAAGGAGCAGACTGACAAAATTGCTTCTCTTCAGAGCAAGGTCAAGAGGCTGCANAAGAGGTTGCGCTCGATGAAGGCCAAGGTGGAAGCTGCTTTGGCCAAGAAGACTGATGAGCTCAATAAGAACTCTGCTGTCTTGATCAAGGAGTGGAAGGCCTCAGCTGCTGGGAAGGATTTTGCCTCCTCTGTAGGACTCGCCTCATACGGCCATGGTGAGGCCGATGCCTTGAGGAGAGTGGCCCAGATCGTCGAAAAGGACGACCCCAAATTCTGGCAGCACATCCAAGAAACTTATAACAAGATGATGGATGATGAGCAAAACGATATAATTGCTGCCGACCTTGATGCTCAAACTGAGGGTGTCAAAGCCGATACTACTGGGGCTTCTGGTGCAGAAGGCATGGTGCCAATGGACGAGGCTGGGGGCTCCCATGAACAAAGGAGGAAAAAAGAACAAGATCGAGGAGCTCCTAAAGAGTCTAGTCCCGAGTCCTAGCTTTTCCCCTCAGCTTATGTAATTAATTTTTGAATTGTAGAATTTAACTTGGTTGTAATATAACAATATTTTTATGAGCTTGAAACATAGCTCTTTTTATGAAGAAATCTTTCACCATATTTGTCTCTTTTGTTTTAATGCCTTGATTTCCTCTAAATATTCTATTATTTTTAATATCGCAATTGAGAGAACTCTAGTGCCCGAGGAGGACATATGCGAGTTTTTGTGAGGGAACTCTATTGTCCGAGGGGGACACATGCAAGTTTTTGTGAGGGAACTCTAGTGTCCGAGAAGGACACATGCGAGTTCAAGGGACTCTATTGTCCGAGGAGGACACAAGCGAGTTTCTATAAATCTATTACCCGAGGGTACATGCGATTTTTAAAGTACAAGAACTGATAATCTATTGTCTCGATAGACACATGCGATTATATTCAAAGTACAAAAACTGATAATCTATTGTCTCGATGGACACATGCGATTATATTCAAAGTACAAAAACTGATAATCTATTGTCTCGATGGACACATGCGATTATATTCAGTTGCAAAACAGGTTACATTGATTAATTGTTATCTTTACAATTGAATGAGGACTAAATTTCCTTGCCCCAACAATTAAATAATGTAAACTGCTATACATAGAATTTTCTAAGGTTGTCGGCGTTCCATGGCCGAGGGACTATGTTTCCCTTCTCATCTTCCAGCCTGTAGGTGCCTGGTCTGATCACCTTTCTTACTTTGTAGGGTCCTTCCCAATTTGGCTGAAGCTTACCCATCGTCGGTACTCGGCCTGTAGTCTCAAACTTCCTCAGCACCCAATCACCTAACTTGATTTCCCGAGGGAGAACTCTCTTATTGAAGTAACGTGTAATCTTTTGTTTATACACAATGGACTTCAACAAAGCGTTTCCCCGAGTCTCGGGTAGTAGGTCGAGGTCAACTGTCTTTTGTGCTTCATTTTTGTCATAATCGTAGAAAGTGATTCGAGCTGAGGGGATGCCCACCTCTAAAGGGAGAACTGCTTCACTGCCGTAGACTAAGTTGAAAGGACTGTGTCCTGTGGCTTCCTTGATGGTAGTTCTGGCCGACCAGAGAACGCCAGGCAATTCGTCGACCCATGAACCCTTAGCGCCATCCAACTGTTTCTTGATTCCATTTACAATTATTTTGTTGGCCGCCTCTGCCTGCCTGTTAGTTTGAGGACGCCCGACTGCTGAAAATCGTGTTTGTATGTGGAACCTAGCGCAGTATTCTTTCGTCGCCTTACTGTCGAACTGCCTCCCATTGTTCGATAATAATGTCCTTAGAACGCCGAACCTGGTGATGATATTTTTCCATATGAATTCTCGTACTTGCTTGTCACTAACCGTTGCAAGTGGCTCAGCTTCAATCCATTTAGTGAAGTAGTCGATGGCTACAATTAGAAACTTCCTTTGGCCTGAAGCTGGGGGGAAGGGGCCGAGGAGGTCTAAACCCCATCTGTCAAATGGCAATGTAGGCAGTATAGCTGACAAGTCTTGTGAGGGTCGCCTTGGTACATCGGCATAAAACTGGCAAAGCTTACACTTTTGCACGAGGGTAATAGCATCTTGTTTTAGGGTGGGCCAATAATAACCTGCCCGAAGGGCCTTTCTAGCTATTGTTCTCGCACCCTGATGGGCGCCACAAGCCCCCTCGTGTATCTCTCTCAGTATGTAGTCACCCTCCTCGGGGGTGACACATTTTAGGAGGGGGTGTGTAAATGATTTTTTGTACAAGTGCCCTTCGTGCCAGAGGAACCACTTTGACGCTTGTTTGACCCTTTCAACATCTTTACTGTCTTCGGGAAGTTTGCCTTGTTGCAAATATTCAGCAATCGGCTGGAACCATACGTTTCCTCTTTCCAGGGTGTTAACTGAAGGTGGCTCATTGATGCTTGGTTCCTTTAAGATTTCCCAATTAATTGTCCGAGGAGCCATCCATTCTGCTGAGCTGGCAAGCCTGGCTAAGGCGTCTGCCTGTTGATTCTCAGACCGAGGAACATGCATGATCTCGAACTTCTTTAATTTCCCGATGAGGTCCTGAACTTTTTGGAGATACATCCTCATGCCATCTTCTTTAGCCTCGAACTCTCCTGACACTTGGCTGACTATTAGCTGGGAGTCGGACCTGACGATGACGGACTGCACGCCCGCTGTTTGACACATTTGAAGACCGAGCAAGAGGGCCTCATATTCTGCTTCGTTGTTAGAGGCGATGAATGCAAATTTGACGGCATACTCTAGCCGGTCACCCGTGTCTGTTTTGATAAGTATTCCTGCTCCGCTCCCAGTCTTTGTGGCCGACCCGTCGACATGTAGTTCCCATGGTTTGGAGTCGTCTGATACAAGTGGCCTATTCATGCATTCCACAATAAAGTCAGCCAAGGCCTGGGCCTTGATTGCTCGTCGGGGTTCGTATTACAACCCATAATCGGACAGTTGGTTTCTCCACTCTGTCATTCTATTCGAGTGATTCTTCCCCTCGAGCACTTTCTGAATTGGCTGTCCGGTTAGGACTTTGATCAGATGAGATTGAAAGTAGGGCCTTAACTTCTTGCTGACCATGACGAGGGCATACACCAACTTCTCGATCTGGGTATATCGCAACTCGGCCCCCCTGAAGGCATGGCTGATGAAGTAGACAGGATGCTGCACCTTTTCCCTCTCGGCTACGAGGACGGCACCGAGGGCGTATTCCAATACCGCCAGGTATATGTAGAGGGTTTCTCCCGGCAAGGGGGAAACCAACTTTGGTATCGTTGTTAAATGTTGTTTTAACTGTTTGAATGCCTCCTCAACTTCGTCGTCCCATTCAAACATCTTTCTTTTCAAAGTCTTGAAGAAGGTGAGGCTCTTGTCGGCTGACCGCGATAAGAACCTCCCGAGGGCTGCTAGGCACTCTGTGAGTCTTTGTACCTCCTTCACGGATCGAGGGGATTGCATGTTTAGAATGGCCTGAATTTTATCAGGATTGGCTTCTATTCCCCTCTCATCTACCAAAAACCCGAGGCACTTCCCCCCTTTTACCCCGAAGACGCATTTTTTGGGGTTGAGTTTCATATTGTATTTCCGAAGGGTTTGCAGGGCCTCGGTTAGGTCAGCAACATGGTCCTCTATTTTCTTGCTCTTGATGATCATATCGTCCACATACACCTCAACATTCTTCCCGATCTGGTTCTCAAAAACCTTATTTACCAGACGCTGGTATGTTGCCCCGGCGTTCTTTAGTCCAAAAGGCATGACCTGATAGCAGTAGATCCCCTGGCTGGTGATGAAGGCAGTGTGGGGTTGGTCTTCCCGAGCCATAGGTATCTGATGATATCCGGCATTAGCGTCCATGAAACTGAACAACGCGTGCCCATCCGTAGAGTTTACCAGCCTGTCTATCTTGGGCAGAGGATAGTCGTCCTTTGGGCAGGCTTTATTGAGGTCGGTGAAGTCTACGCACATCCTCCATGTTCCATTTTGCTTTTTGACGAGGACGACATTCGCCAGCCAGTCTGTGTACTTACACTCTCTTATGAATCCGGCCTCGAGGAGCTTTTGAACTTCACTAGCTGCCGCAGCTATCCTTTCTGGACCCTGATGCCTCAGTTTTTGTTTGACAGGCTTGTAGCCGGCTTTTATGTGTAGATGGTGTTGCATGATGGAGGGGTCAATTCCGAGCATCTCGTTGGCCGAGTATGCAAACACATCCCTATGAGACTTCAGTACCTCGACGAGATCACCCTTAACCCTCTCATCCAGTGCCTCCCCGATGCGGACCACCTCCTCAGGCTTATTGCCAATTTGGATTTCAGCATATCCCTCAGCTGGCTGAGGCCGAGGGTAGCTTTTTATATTTTCAGCAAGATACATTTCCATCCCGATTCTTTCCGTTTCTGAGGGAGGTGTCTTCCGCTTCTTGATGTTGCTAGGGGCTTCGGCACTCAATTTGAAACTATTTTACGTAGCATTCCCTGCCGGTGCGTTGGTTACCATAAAGTTTCCCGACCGCACCGGTGTTAGTTTCAAATTGAAGTAATAATTGGTAGGTTGAGATTGCTGCCTTTATCTGGTTAAGAGTATACCTACCAAAGATTACATTATATGGTAGAGGGATGTCGACTACCACATAGTTAATCATCAAATTTCGCCCGCGCCCCTTCTCTCCGATTCTGGTGGGCAGCTTTATTGTGCCTAATGGGTAGGTGGACTTCCCGACGAGGGGGCGTCCCAAGGGCTGGACGTCTGTCTGAGAGATATTGAGTTTTTGCAGACAGTCTAAAGTGATGATGTCAGCGGAGCTACCGCTATCGATCAGGACCCACTTTACGTTGGCATTGTCAATCTTCACTTCGACGACAAACGGGTCATTATGAGGTATCTGAACTGTGTGGACAGTAGAGTCGTCGAAGGTCATCGTCGGGCAGGTTGGTTTATCAGCTGTTCCAACCTTTAGCACTTGATGGGTGAGCGAGCTTAGGTGTCCCTTTCGGGCATTGTTGCTCACTCCCCCAGAGGCAAAACCTCCTGCGATGACATTCACTTCCCCAAATGTCTCCCCACTGTTCGCTTGGTTATGTTGTCGCTTCCTGTTGTCTGAGCTTGTCTTGAGGTACTTATCTATTTTGCCCTCATCAGCCGCTCGATTAAGGTGTTTCTTTAGCTCCCTTTGGCCACATTCTTTGTGGTATTCGCACCACAAGCTCTTATTCCTCCTACACTGAGAAGTTTTGACCGGCGTAGGCTTGGGCAAGGGGATAATATCTTTAATGTCTAGATATATCTCTTGCCGATTCTTGTTGAATCGTGGATTGTCACCATTGTCAAATTCTCGAGGCTTCTTCCCCTTATCCCGAGGGAAGGGTTCTGACTTCCTCTTCCCTTCCTTTCTCGATGGCTGAGGGTCTATCGGATGGTTTACATCCGCTGCGTTAATGTACCTCTTTGCCTGAGTCATAGCCTCGGTGAAGGTGCTGACCTCGTCATGCAATAGGTCGAATCGAAAACGACTTCTTTTGAGCCCTGACATTAAGGCTGCGAAGGCCACCGAATCCTCCAGATTGGATATCTCTAGTGACTCGGCGTTGAAGCATTTAATGTACTCACTGAGGGACTCATTTTCCCTCTATTTACAAGCCATGAGCTGTATGCTTGTCTTCCTGTGTCGTTTGGCAGCCACGAAGTGTTGATTAAAAAGCGACTCTAGTGTAGAGAAGCTTGATATTACTCCCGGAGGCAACTCGATGAACCAATTGAGCGCCATTCCTTTGAGAGTTGTCGGAAAAAACTTACACCACGATGCCTCGCATCCCGTTTGTACAACCATCTGAGCTTTGTAGGCTGCCATATGATCAGTGGGATCCGTGGTGCCATTAAAATGCTCGATGGGGGGCACTTTTACCTTCTTGGGGTCAACGGTGTCCATAATTTCCCTACTGAATGGGGTTTTGTAGGTGAGGACACCCTGATGAGCATCATGACAGTCGTCCTCATTGCTCTCCTGAAACCGGTAAGGTTTATCGTTCATCTGAGGACCGAGGGAGCGGTGCGCCCGGCGAGGGCTACGCTCTCGGTCTCTTGTCGACCCTCTGGCCGAAGGAGCTGACAAGCGCCGAGGACGATCTTGATGATTGTGGGTCCGGTTAGGTCCCACAACTTCTTCCTCGGCATCATCTCGAACCCGACGCTTCTCATTGAGGATGGTTCGGGCGTCTGAGTTCCTGACCCGGAGGTCTTTGATGATTTCCCTTGCGTCAGCGTGACGCCTTTGCTCCTGACGAGCTTCAATGAGTTCCCCGGCATCCTCAACGGCCTTGGACTTTTCACGAGCTTCAAACCTCTTCATTTCCTTCACCCAGGTCTGATCAGAGTAACCGGGCTGTCCTGGAGCGAGGGTAGACCTACGCTCATGTTGAGCTTGCTTCCCCTTGGTTCGAGACCCCTCCACCTCCTGCCGAGAGTGATGGGTAGGTGCTCGGCGTTGTTCAGGGATAAATGCTCGACTTCCAGAAGGCTGAGCTTGCAAATTCTTGGCGAATTGCTGAAGACTCTCCTGGAACGTCTGAGTCATCTGCTGCATGATGGCTGTCAACTCGGCTCGAGTGACAACATCCTGCTGAGGAGGCTGAGCAACTTCCATGTCCTGCCCGAGGGATTGCTCCCGAGGATCATGGTTGTTGTCAACCTAGGCGTCCCCAGCAGTGTGCCCCGAGGGCTGAGTGCCGTGACGTCTAGCTGCGTTCTGTCTTCTCGAGGTAGTCATGACTTGTTTTGAGGGTCCCCTCAGACGGCGTCAATCTGTTCCTAGTAGAACTTTTGTCTGAATTGGACCTGCACACGCTTCTCGAGTACTGGGATCTAACCTGCAAAACAGACAGAGGATGACTAACCCGGGGGGTTTTTCCCGGGAACGCCCCTCCGATGCTTAAGTCAGTAAGCTGGAAGAATCGTCCGAATTTTAGGGAATTTGTCAGAAATGGCAGGAAAAGCGTACCTCCAAATGAGGAAATCGTACTATATTTATAGTAAGAAAGTACAGTTGTCAGGCCCTTGAGATCATGACAAGTGTCATAATTTGACACCCCTCCGGAGGGAGTGCCTATAAGGTCTTTTGCCCCTCTTAGGGGCAAAATAGTAATTTCCTTTATATTGGACTTGTGATATGGACTTGGCCCAAACAGATACTATGTTTTATAAAATTCTTGTTTTGTTGGGTATAGCTTATGCTATATTCTAGTCAATATTTTTGTTCTATTAGGTTTTTATGAATTTATCAATTGTTTTATTATAAAAAGCATATGTTGTTTTTTAGAAATTGACTATATGTTTTATAAATATAACATTATGTTTTATAATTTTTTTGTTTAATTAGGTTTACCTTATGCTATATTATAGATAAATTTTTGTTTTATTAAGTTTTTTATTATTTTATTGATTGTTTTTTGTTTAACTGAAGATGTTTAATTAAACTATTTTAGAAATCAACTGTATTGTTTTATTATCTTAAAATATAAATTGTGTTTTTTTTTATATGCATCTATTGTTTTATTAGATAACATAATTGTTTTATTATATTTTTTTCACCAATTAAATTTATATATTTTTTTTCAACAGGAGTATATGAATGCAGCAGATGATGCAACTATTTGTCATTCAAGCAATCCAAGTTCTACACTTCAAATTTCTGTACCAGATTCATATGTCGGAGTCAACATTATAACTTAGATATACATATATTTTTTGTTCATGTTTTTTTATCCTAAGTTAATGTTTTGTAGCAGTTAATGTTTTACAAGTTGTACTTATTGTTTTGTTTTCCATATTGTTCTGTGGAAAAACATTATTGTTTTATAATATGATCAATGTTCTATGAAAAATTCTTGATGTTTTATTTTTGTAAAAACGGGTGCATATCAACAGATATACACCCGGGAGCGCAGTCCTCGGATTGACCTGAGTCTATGGTTGTTTGTGTGAGTCTTCAAGTTATTGACTTTACACAAAATCTGGTGACCGGTGATTGAATTTTTGGGCTTATTTGTAATTGATTTTTAATTTGTTGAGTTGAATTTTAGCACTAACTTTGATTATTTACTTAGAAAAGTTTCATATTTGAGTTTCGTGGGAGAAATGAATTGTGTATGAAACAATGAGAGTGAATTGGAATAAGTTGACTTGTTAATCAGGTTACAGGTAACTTGGTCCAAAAATGAAAAATAAGGTGCAAAGTTGGGTCCAAAAATGAATAAACAAAAGTTGAGTCTTTTATTAGGTTACTGTCCAAAGTTCAGATTAATTTCATGAATTTTTCCTAACACAATTTAGGATAGTTCTCATATTCATCTTCAAACAAATATTACAAATATTAGAATAATTTAAGGTCAACCATAAACATTCATATAGTCAATAATAAAGTTATGTCATCGCACATATATTAAGGGCATGTTTACTTTAGCTGAAAACAGTTGAACTGAACTAAACTGAACTGATTGGAGTTGAACTGAACTGAACTGAAAGTTTTTTATGAAGGATTAATGAGTAGCATAATAAAAGAAGAGATGAACTGAATTGATTTTAATTTGCAGTAAACACGCCCTAATATCTACAAATTCTAACCTTTCAAAATAGGCACTCATCAAAATTTCGGCCATTATCACATAATAAGTATAAGAAACAATTTTAATTAACAATGTCCAAATATCCGAATAATTGAAAGAATATGCTATTCAATCCACATGCAAATATAGGTATACAACTTAAATGTTATTAGATTAATATATGGTTGCACTTATAACATGTATAACATAATAAATGGATGCATGGATAAACTAATAAACTATGATACTTATAACTTTATACAAATCTACCGCATTGAAAACACTTGAACTGAAAGTTTTTATTAAGGATTAATGAGTAGTAAAATAAAAGAAAGCTGAACTGAACTAAACTGATTTTAAGCTGAAATAAACAGGCCCTTAGTGTATTCATCAAATAAAAACTTGGCTGAGAAGATCAAAAATAAAAGGAAGCAGACAAATACTATGCAAACTATACAAAGTCAATAGAACAAATTTTTATAATGACAATAAATCCCACCCAACATTAAATCGCATGGGTTAAAGAAAACACTGAGTTGCATGGGTGTCATTGAACAACACATCAAAGACACATTTGTTTTGTATAGCGTACATCATTATTAATGTTTTATATGGGCCAAAGTCATTACCAAAGCTCACAATCATTACACTAATTCAGTCAAAACAAAATAATAATAATAATAATAATAATAATAATAATAATAATAATAATAATAATAATAATAATAATAATAGGTCCGAAACAAGAAATTCATCGCTTGAAAGAAATCATAATTCGGATCAACTAATTGTCAAGAAACTCAACTAGAAACTGAACAAAAATATATAATTACGAATTAAGAGTGAAAACAAAACGAATGAAAAATATACAAAATAATTAGGGGAAATCGATGATCGTAATACGCAAATCTTATACAATTTTTCAACAAAAAAAAATAATAAATGATTGGAATAAAGAATTAATTAATTCTTGGATATTTTAGATAGAAGTTAATTGAGAATTCCAGCAGAATAGAAGTAACTAATAACGTGTTATAAAAAACGAGAATTTTGTGCAGAGTATTGAGAGAACATATGTCTATTATTTCATTCAACTATAATGCTATATATATAAAGTAGGTATGGTTTTTTGTATAGTAAAACCTAGTCTCTAGAATAGTTTAGATTATACAATAATGGGTATAATGGGCATTCACCTTAACATATAAATTACTCCGTATATAATAGGGGAGTATATGTTTTGCAAACTTTTTGTTTATTTTGTTGTCGTTTTCAATTGAGCGTATCATATCTAGTTTTATAGATGGGATGATAAATTAACGTAAATATTAATTTCAGATACAAAAGTTTAATGTCTAATATATTATAAAGCTTTGTATTTATAAAACAGTGTTTTAGCACGAGTATTAGTCTATTCTTCATCAAAATAATAATAATAATAATAACAATAACAACAATAATAACAACAATAATAATAATAATATTTTTTCTCCTTCGAATTTGTTATACTTTGTTTTACGGGATTTTCAATACACATGTTTAAACATTAATATCTACTACTCCCTCTATTCCCTATTTTTCTTTACATATCTTGTTTTTCTATGTTCCATATTTTTCTTTACATTACAACTTTATTAGATTTTTATTTACATTACAACTTTATTAGATTTTTAACATTTTTATTAAAATGGACCCCACACACCACCCACTAATAAGCTTTGACCCCACCACTATTATTATATCATATATCAAAATGAGAGGGTGAATAGTGACAGTCAAGAATAATAGGGAACGAAGGAAGTACTATGCTTTATAAAAAAAATTATAAAAATTTGACCAAAAAAGAAAAACTAAAACTAAAAACTTTATATCAAGATGATTCCAACAAAATATCATGACTATTTTTACCTAATTTCGTATGTCAAAAAATATTTCTTCTAAAAAATTTCTCTCCTCATACCCCAATTTCCAAACGTAACAAATTTAAACGACAGTTGAGAATAAACATAGATATAGGCATAATGCTAAATGCTAAACGCTAAACTCAACCCGCTCAAGTAGCAATTATATTCTTGATACATGTACTTGCAATAAAACAGTACCACAAATACACAATGACAAACCAGCACCAGTTGTAACATATCACCTACTAGAAGACCCCAATTAAGATTCAATGAAGCATTTGCCAGTTGCACTAAAATTACAAGAAGCATAAGCGGCTTTGAGCATTGTTTCACTAATCCTGCATGTGAAGCACGTCTTCAGAATGAAAATAATTGAAATGACCAAAACAAATATATTATAGGACAATAAAAGGATAAGAAATCTATTAAGCATAGCTGCGCTCAGCTCCAACATTATTCTCCACTTTTGATCCACTATTCGGGCTACTGGAGCTCCCATTTGAATGTATAATCTGCTCAATCTCTGCCCGAAGTCTTTTGTGCTTCTCAACTAACTCAGAATTACCCAGAGCCTCTGCAAGACTCTCTTTCACTTCTTTTATCAAAACCTGAATTTTATTTTGCACTTTTGGATCAGCATTCTTTCCGACTTTTGCTACCTCCGATTTCAACAATTTTATTTTATCTCTCAAATCTGAAGAATTAACAATATCTTCAATTTTATCTTCTGCATCTTCATCCAGTTCCCCAATCATGTTATTTAGGTTTGGGGGCAAGCTCTCTTCAACAGACTTTATGGCATTTGATTTTGCAACATTCACGTCCAAACCCAAAGACTTAAGGACAGCTGCAAACTCTGTTTCTATTTCTTTCTGCAGCTCCAAATACCTTTTCTTGAACCCATCATCCAAATCACTCTGTTTGGAAGCCCCACATTTTTCAAATTCAGTATTAAGCGTTCCAATCTTCTCCTTTATATCAGGGCGGTCCAGGATCTCTTTAAATTTCCTGTTCATCTCCTGCTTCGATAATGTAGGTTTGCTCTTAGGTACTAAGATAATCTTGGCTTTGGATAATTCATTTAGCATTTCGAGCTTAGAACTGAGGTTAGCATAGTTAGGGGCTGTTGGCAAGCGCTGGCTAAGCTCTTCCTTAAACCTCTCAACTTTGTCCTGCAGCGCTGGATGCATGAGTTCAACTTGGGAATTTCTTGCTTTGGTAAGTTCTTCCTGCAACTTAAGAAGCTGATCCTTCAAGCCCAAGGATTCAGCAGCATCAGAAAGTTCAAGGTCAACCTCTTGCTTAAGCTTCTGTATCATTTCATTCACGTCAGGAGTTTCACTTGACAAATTTTTATCAGATTTTTGAATTTGCTCTTTCAGCTTTTCAACCTCACGCTCCAGCTCTAGGGTTGAAGCCTTGCTTTGAAGTGGTTCTTCTTTCCTTTTCATGTTCACCTTTTTCTTAGGATCAACAGGCTTCCCTTCTATGAAACCACCAATTTTTCGGAACTTCTGTGTCCTATGGCGCAACAGCGTTTGAGTGTCCATTTTCAAGAGTTCCTGCCAAGGACAACAGTTCTAGCATGAAACACAAAGACTACCTGCTCAAAGAGTAAACCATTACCTTTTTTCTAAGTGGCTATGTGACCTTATTCGTATTATGCTTATAGCAAAAAATAAATAAATAACTTATAATCTCCTGACAGCTTGTTTGGTAGGAGAGGTTTGAGAAGAAAGAAAGGGGGAAAAAATTAAGCTATATTATTCATAAAAAAATAAAATATAAAAAAACCCCAACAACGATCAAATTTCTCTTTCCTTCCTTATTAATATGAGATTGCATCTAATTAATTTACTTTCCCTTCACTGCATTTCCATCCCCTTCCTTTACTAAAAATGAACCAAACAAGCTGTAAGGGTGTCAAAAACCTATAGAGTATAAAGGAGGGCTAGGTCATAAAACATCTGCACAAAATAATGAACTACGGTGAATCTACTTACATCCATAGATTTTACGATTGCCTTCTTGATCTGTTGTGATGTCCATGATGGATCGGCATGTGCACCACCTAGTGGCTCCTGCCAAGGAAGTGAAGTTAATAGGATGCCTAGCTGAAGGAATGCTATTGCCAATACACAGCAAGCAGAATGGGTAACGTGTAAAACAATGGCATGTATCAATTACAGTAAAACATACAATACAAGAACATTTAAGTTTAGCCACATTTATTAAACACCGCAAATTGAAGAGAAAAGCAGGGTTTTCTGGATAAGTGTATTACAGGAATGACACCATCTGCAATCTGCAACTTGGTCAACTCTGTAGCAGTTATCTTCAGCCTTTCTGCTGCCTGCAGATGATTACACAGTAACATATAAGTGGCCAACCCTTTTCCCTTTCAAGTCATAGCTACTAGTAAGAAAATGTTTAAACCTTGGGAGATTCTTTAGCACTCTTCCACAAGATAGCTGCACATGCTTCTGGACTGAATGGAAATACAAGTATCATTAATACATTGTTCACAACTTATATCATGAAGTTTACAAGCACCAATAATATATTGGCCAACATTAACTTAATCATGAAGTGCAATATCAAATTTAAAGGACCAGACCGCCTTTTCTTCATTTGCTTTGTGTGTGTGTGTGCGTGTGTGTGTGTGTGTTGAGAGAGACAGAGACGGAGACAGTGGATACTCATTAATGACTCATGAAATTCTAGGGTCAATCTTCCATTTCTAATTGGCCAAGTAGGATGCATTTTTGGCCATTAGGCCAATAAACTTGTTAATGGCTTGCTAAACATTCACTAATGACATGTAGGATTTTTTTCAAACTGTCTCATTAACCAATCAACAATAGCCTCACCCTCTTATAATCTTCTCTCTATCTTTCACCCTATGCAAACAATGTAGCATACCCAATTAGACATTTGATTGTTATAAAAAATTCAGCAAGTAGACAAACCGAAATAAGGCTAGTGATAAGGAGACTTCGTCTATAAACTTAAACATAGTCAATAGGTAAAACTATAATGGTTATTATCTGCATAAATGAAGAAAAGTAAAGGTTGATTGTAAAGATTAAAGGCAAGAGGTAAGCAGTAACCATGGACAGGTCAATCATTTGTTGAGAGACAGAGATTATGAAAAGCAGAGAGAAACAAAATACAGATCATAAAAAAGATATTGCATTATATTGAGGCACATAGAGGAAGGAGAAAGAGATGTGTTGAGGATATTATAAGATGGAAAACCAAAGATGACATTTGTCAACTTCTACACCTATCTTATCTGTGTCACAGTGTCACAGATAAAGAAGAGTGACACAATGTTTCAAAATAAGATTTCTAATCAACTAACACTGGATGAAGAAGTTTATGTAGCGCTTCAATCTGATTCAAGTGTCTCCGGCACTTTGTACTTCTTTATGCAACCACTCTTTGAATCAAACCATTCAAATGAGTGGACCAAGTTTTTGGTTCATCTTGAGTCAGCTGCATCTTTCTTTCCAACTGAGGAACAGGGTTTAGATTAATCTTTTTATTAGATAAATAACTCAATTTATTATTTTATTTGCTGTTTGCAGGTTTCAAAATAGAGACATGATGTGCCTTAGTAATAGTTCCTAACTTGTTTCAAGTGAAGGTAAATCTTAGATTTCATCTTATTTAAGCTACGGAGACTTTTTGCAGCTTAAATTTTCATTTTTTTAGATTTAACAACAGCTAAACCTTAGTCCCAAAACAATTTGAGGTCGATTCGACATGAACCAATAAGAGCAATCACAAAAGTCATCCACTTTATTAAATTAACCACGTTGCCCCAATCACCCATGCCATACCATACACAAATCGTACACAAAAATTATTCCATAACTCCACTAAAATATAAGACTCACAAGGTTATTAGAATAAAAATGAGAATAAAAGAAACAAGTCCTTATAAAAAATTCTTTGGGGAAAGCATTTTTAACAAAAAGGCTAATAATATATTCTTGCCCTTATAGCTATAGTTCTACTCTACGGCTGACCAGTGACCAACTAGAAATGCTCAAGGACTTGTACTTTTACCTCAGGAGAACAGCAAGAAAAATAACATTCACAAACTTGTAGAAAGAAAAGAATGGAAACTAAAAAGTTCAATGATTTGTCATACATTTATTTTACTGAAAACAATAATTCATCACCTTGCGACATAGAAGACTGCGTTTTCTAGAAACAATAATTTGTTAGCACAGCCAATGGCTAGAGCTCCTCCAGAACCACCTTCACCAATAACGATTGAAATAATTGGTACTTTCAACCCAAACATAGTTCTTAAATTGTGAGCTATGGCTTCTCCCTGGTTCCAAGAATAATGAATATTAGTGAAAGACAAAGTAATTTTAAAATAGAAAAGTAAATTGAATATACATACTTGCCCTAGCTCTTCTGACTTCAAGTCTGCATATGCTCCTGGAGTATCGATAAAGGTGACTATGGGAAATCCATGATGATCAGCATAATACATCATACGTAGAGCCTTCCGATATCTGTCATTAGGTGGAAGATAGGAGATAAAAATAAGGGTTTTCAATCTTCTAGAAGTTTGATTAATTAGGTAAGAACAGGCGATACTGCCATTAGATTAAGACATCTATCATTTTTTTTTATAGAATGTCAATAATCTTCATTATTAATAAGATAATACTGTAGCAAAGCACACACCCTTGAGGAGTAGGCATCCCAAAATTCCGAGTGATATTTTCCTTTGTGTTTCTACCCTTTTGTTGACCTATAAACATATAGCTCCTACCATCTATTGTACCAAGACCGGTAACTATAGCAGGGTCATCATAACCAGCTCGATCTCCATGTAGTTCGACAAACTGATTATGAAAGCATACAACATAGAAAAGAATTATCAACATCAAACCTTTACAATAAAGATGCATGTATTTGGTAGAAGATAAAAAGAATGAACAATTTTACACGAAGTGTCCATTTGGTAGGGTGTAAAAAGTTTTCCCACATTACATTGTTTGGTTTGGAGTGAAATATTAAATAGTAAAACTAGGGGTGGATAACCATTTTCCACCATGTTGAAAAATTTTCTTCCAAAATTGGGAAGGAAACATTTTCCATCACAGTTGGAAAGAATTCAACCAAACAATGAAAAATGCTTAAAATGAAACCATTTTACATGCAACCAAACAATGGAAATTCTTCATGAATATGAGTTTTCCAATGTAAAAGGTTTTCCATAGAAAACTTTTTTTCATGTGAAAATGTTTTACACCCCACCAGACGGACTCAAAAAACATCAAAAGTGAGAAAAAAACCTTCTCTGTGATATTGAATACATGGTCAAGAAAGGTTGGGCGATTTGGATGGCGAGCAATATTCACACGTTGTATAGGAGTTAGATTTAGGTATAGCTCCTTCAGTGCCTATGGATAAACAAAAGAATAATCAATAAGAATCACAATTGAGAATTTTCAATAAGAATCAATAAGGGTAATCAATAAGGGAAAGGCAAATGTTTTCCAATATTAGCTACAAAGCAAGTTCATTCAATAATGTATTTTCATTTTTATACACTCTGATTAGAGAGTAAAACTACAGCTCTATAACCTATGCAAATGTTCACATAACATCAACACAATGCTTTCTCTAGTTTAGTTCAAGTATTAGTGAAATGTGACCTATTATCTTCTTTAATGATGTCTTAACTATTCCCTACATGGAAACAGAGTTGCATCCCATGGCTTCTTTAATGATGTTTTAACTATTTCCTACATTGCAACAAGCATCAAAAAAGTTCCAAATACAATATTTCTTTAAACAATAATTTTTCTTTGATTTTGAGGCTACAAAAGTAATGAAACCTATTGTCTTCTTTAATGATGTCTTAACTATTTCCTACATAGAAACAGAGTGGCATCCCATGGCTTCTTTGACACAAGCATCTCTATTCTAGCAAATTCTATACTCCTATAAATAGTGAGGAACATGGAGAGCTAGAAATATAAGGGGAAAGTTTAGGAATATAAAGTGGCCTTTGGTTCAAGATTTCAGCTAATTAAATCATATTTTGGCCATAGGAAAAGCCTAAAACAAACTCAACAGGCGTTGCTGGATAATTTTGTATAGTTTTAAGAGTCTAACACTTCTAGAGAGTCCAACCACTCCAATGTCAACATAATTAATAAGAATTTGATCATCACTCACTGATTCAACTTCCCATGAAATGTAGGATTCACAAGCACTTATTAAGTTACAATACTTCCATGTCAAAATTTCAACAATGATATCTGAGAAGAGGTTACTTTCCACAAACAGAGTCATTAAATTTACCAGTCACAGAATGAGTACACTAATGTAGACGACGCACTCCATATCCAAGTCACACGTATACCAACTACCTAGTAAACAACTCTAAACAAAGATTTCCAAATCAAAATCTTAAGACCCCGTAGAAAATCATAGATTGATTAGTCAAATGTCACAGACTCACAAGGGCTTATTTTGGAAGCTTAATTTACTTGTGTGTAAGTTAATGGACAATAGAATATCGTTAACCACACCCCTTTACGTGACATATAAAAGTTGTCATTTTAGCAACCCATATTTCGTCAATGCATGTTTTAGTATCCATATAATATACCAAAGTATTGATATGCAATGTCAATCCATAGGTTGCATGTAAAGAACGTTAGCTGATTTGAAGGGGAATATCACTATGGCATAACAAGTTAATGCAAACAGCCAATTCAAACGTATATATAATCACTGAAGTCAAAACCAATCTCAACTACTTGATTCTCGATTTATTTCAACTATATAAGTTCATAACCCAAATTTATTATTCTCATTGCAATACTTGGTGTTAGTTTGACTCCATATCATATGAAAAATAGTTTGATTCTCAATATTGCGGCCAGAACCAATATCGAAACATATCGTCAACATAATTTTTTCGAGAAAGAGAAATCACCTTCTGGTACTTATTTTCCAAAGACGCAATCTGATCAGTGAAATCCAAACCAGTCTCATTAGCCATCTCCCTTACCTACAACACCAAACGAACAACAACAAAAATAATTTCAACAATACAAGTAAAATATAAATTAAAACCTCAACGACGATACAAACAAAAAAGAAAAAATATTTGTTCATTTGATTTGAAGCTAAATTTTAGCTCGTTTCAAATCAAATGAACAATTTTCTAAACTAAATCCACACTGGCATCGGTGAACTCACATCAATAATTTTCCTCTGAAGGTCTATAAGTGGCTTCTCAAACTCCAATGTAACCGGTTTCGGCTTCTCCTTCAACGGCTTAAACGGCGATAAATGAGTAAGAACTCCTCCCTTAACATTAGGATCGGCATCTTTAGGCCAAGGATGATCATGCTTCTTCACTTTCCTCAGCTTCGCCGAAACTGAAAATTCCAGCTTTCTACAAATTAAACGTGTTCTTCCAAGTTCACGCAGCGAAACGCCATTGATGCAGCTTCTCGAGCTTCGAAGATGCTCCGAAGCTAATGAATTCGCACTGGAAACACTAGTTGATGATATCGCCGCCATTAATTTCGCGCAAAAAATTGAAAAAAAAAACCTTTAATAATCTCACAAAATACACCTAAATAATCACAAAAACAAAATCAAAATCAATCAAAACATCATCAAAAATCAACATTGCATTGAATACAAATTGAAATTGAATTAAACAATCCAAATATATATATATATATATATATATATGGCCAGACTTCCGTGGGAGGAACCCAACATATATGATGAGTTGAGTTTCTAAACACAAAGACCTCAGCTGCTGGGATTCATGAAATGCGTTGATTATAAAAACATTTCAAATCAAAAAAGTTACATTTCCAAATAGTGGACCAGTGCAAATGAAGAGGAGCTTTAGGAAAAACTCAAAGGATTCTCGATATGGACAGAACAATGCATAAAACTAAATAAGGATAAGAGGATGGCAGGAAAACAAATTAAGGACAAAGATGGTGATGAGTTTTTGAAAAGTGTAGAAACTCCAGAAAGAAAAAGCCTAGAAGACAAGAGTTTAACACTAAGGGATTCATATTTGAGGATTATTGTCTGCAACCAGTTGTTTAACACTTATCAAGATTGAGGGCAGTTACCACTAGCAGTATAATATGTTAGCAAGGATTCTTAGTGATAGAGACTTTATTACATGATGGAGATGTGGGAGAGAAGTCATGTGATTGGAGGTGAATTTGTGGTAACAAAAACTCACAGGAATGACTAATTTTTCGAATCTATAAAGACCAAGTCACCAAGATTCTTAAATTTAGGTTGATTAATTAGTCCTATGATTAAAGCCTAAGCACCCTCAAAGCTACTATAAATCACAAGAGTATAAAGAAATTAAATCACCAACTCTAATTTTTTTAGGAATTTGTTTTCAAGTAATCAAACAAACATTTTTTTATTCAACTCCAACTTAATTAATACATCCTAATGTTGAGTATATTTATAGGTATCTCAACAACAAAATCCAGCTAAAATCAACAACAAAACACGCACCCTAACTAGGAAATTCGTCCCCTACTTGTGCCACTGCACAAGTTGCACACAAACTCAAGATAAGATTGCCACATCATCATGCAACTTGCACTTGATCTTATCTTGCCTAACAAACTCTAACTAACTAACAAACAAGAAAATACCACAAACTTCCTAACACACCTAAAAAAGACGAATAACAAATTACAACCAGAATCAAAAATCAAAGAACCCAAAATCAAGAAAAATCGTCCCAAATCCGCCAAGGATTTGTGCAATTTCAAGATTTGTGTCAAATCTCAACAAACCTTTCAAGATCCATCTAATCGAGAAACCTCCAAGAAGTCATTTCTCTGTCTTTAAGGCTGAAAGAGAGGCAAGACCACAGAAATAAAAACTCAATGTCAAAAATGAGAAAAACCCTGTGGAAAAAAACTCATAGGCAAAAACCATCTTGTTCTCTAAATCCCCATTCTTGCCTTTATTTGCGTGCCATAATGACATGTACCAGCACACGCAAATCCCTACCCTTGATGCACCCATATGGTGAATTCCATAAGCAACTATTCACTTATGGTTGCATCCCTGCCATGGCATCCTCACCCGAAGTTGTTTGCACCATTACCAACCTTGTCACTTATGTTTAATACTTGATCACTTTTGTCATTGTCACTGGTGCTTGCATCAGTGATCGGTATTGAAAGAGGATCAGAACTAAGCTATGGGCGAATTGGGGTGTGAGCTCAGGAAGGAAAGTAATAAAAAGAGGGAACGAATAGAGGACCTAGGAGACATTGATGTTTACCTTTCCCGCACCAGGGTGAGTGAGAGCACAAAGATGAAATAATTCAGCTGCGTCAATTTATTTTTGAGGCAATCTTTACTCATCTTAAATCGTTATAAGATATATAGACATGTCTCAAAATATCTTTAAGCTTGTTCTACCATGGATAAGTTCCAAGATCACAATTAATCAGGTATCAGATCATTTTTTTGCCCTAGTTCTTTATCTTGTTCCCTTGTGACCCATACTTTTTTTTTTCCTTTGGGCTATATCTTATCTCTCCATGAGATTTTTGAGGGGCGTCTATGCCTTTTACCAAGATTACTAAATGCAATTTTTCTCTTTTTTTATCAATGCTTTGAGAGACTTCGTATTGCTAATGTTTTTTCCACTTTTGGTGTTATGTTTCTTTTTTACAATATTGAAGAATTGGATGCTGTATTTAGCATAGTAGCATGTCTTTCTGGTTTGACTAGACATTCAAAATTTATTTATTAGTTAAATCTACTCTCCAAAAAAAAAAAAAAGAAAAGAAGAAGCTATTTCTATCTTTATAGATAAATATTGAGGACTTGAATTTTGTTTAAGACAGGGTAATATGCTTTAGGATCAAAAAGTGTATTTTTAATTAGGGTATATATGTTACATAGTATATGTATATGCTTACATACAATTATGTAGACCCAATACACGTACTATAGGAGCACTATAGGGCACCTCTATTGTCTCATCCTGTCCATCTCTTTGATGACTCTGCTGTAGTGATACCATTCTATAGATGCAGCTATCACTGTTCTCTTTCTAATAGTTTGCATACTTGTGATGTTTTGCCTTTGGAGCTTAGGGAAATCCAGAATTTAAGAGTATCTTTTTTAAGCATCCCATATTCTCATTTGCGCGGGACTTGTTTTCCTTGCAGGTTTTGTCAAAGTTATGCCGTCAACAGATCATTGTGTATATACCTAAAGTGAGGTATGTTTCCTAGTTAGGAGAAGATGCATATGAATTTGTAAACTGTATTAGATGAATGATTAAGGGAAAAGTGGAAAACAGATTATTGTATAACTAGTTTTTAGACAAAGCAACACAAAAATGCTGGGTATAATCACTACTTATTAGTCTCAAGCAACATTCAATTTGAAAAATCTATATGTAATTATCATATATGAGCAGCGCAAGGCCACGTTCAATTTTACTTTCTTCCTAATTGTATTAATAGGATGCTGACTTGGATTGGTTAATACTGAAGTTTGTAAACCTCGTCTTAGGATGACTTTGATAATATCTTGAAAGAAATATTTGTTTATCCTTAACCCTGAAAGTTCCTGTAATTACTTTAAAAGTTTAAAGAAACCAACTCCAGCTCATTGATGCTAAGTTGCTAACTCTTTCTAAGGCATAGTATTTATAATTCCTGATTTTTTATTTTTTGAAAAAAAAAGGAGCTATCGGCTGGCACAGTGGCACACCCTCACAGGCTTTCTTGAATATATATACTGATTATTAGCTTTTAGAGTAAGCTTTATCTTGCAAAACACAACACAAATATTCTCAGTTAACTCGTAAATGAGTTTCATTTGATCATTACTGCTTTACATGTGCCAAACAACTAGGACTGCTGGTAGCATAAACCTGTGTATTTTCAGTCTAAAGTTATGTCTGTACAGAATTATTCATGTAGTTGTTTTATTATTGATGTAATTTAATGATTGATCTTTTTGCAGATAAAAGTGGTCGTCGTGGTTCTGGTTTCATTCCTATCGCAGAATATGGAGCACTCTACTCTTCAAAGAAGCAGGGCGTGTTGTAAGATTACTTTACAGGGGAGGATCACTAATTGATCACTTGTTTGTGATTTTTGATCATTCTCTGGTAAACCACAAGAAAGTCCTTTGTGTCAATGAGAATAGGTGAGAACTGTAGAAAAGATGTTGCATAGTTAATGTTGCTACATGTTGGCTTCTGGTTATTATAAAACGTAGGCTCACTACGCTCTCTTTGAATTTTTATGTAACTATGTAAGGGAAAATAGGTTATGAGATTTTGATCGATGTATACTTTTTAAAGGAAATGAGAGTGAGGGACAACTAAGGTGGTTAGAACTCTCTCAGTTCTATTACCCGTCCTTCTAGGCTTTTAGCTCCCAAACAACAACAAAATGTATACTTTTAAGTTTGTATTTAATATTATTGTTATTGGCCTTTTACTAGGTACATCGAGGTTTTACAAAATTCAATGGATACCTCATTGTTTTCGTAATCATGAAATTCAACGGGTATCCCTGGGGTTTTTATCATCCCTGATGTATTTGACAAGGGGTTTGTTATTTACGTCCCAAATTACTAACTTAGCGTCCACAATTTATAATTCCTTTCACATTTACCCTTCTCTCTTTTCAAACTCCCTTTCAATTTTTTTTAACCTCTCTAAAAAATCACTTCCACTCAACATCACCACACATCATCAACCACAACAACTATGGTGGATAAACCACATATGTTCGATTTTTCCTTCCACCATGAAACCAGTGCCTGAATCAGCAGCTGGTTTCATGGAACCATTGTTATGAAAGACATTGGTTTCAATTTTTTTTTTTGTTATTTTGTTATTGAGTAATTAATTAGTTTAGTATTAGATAATTAAATAATTTTTTTAAAATTTTAATTTTTTATGTAGAGTGAATAGTTAATTAGAAACTTAATTTGAAATAATACAACAACACGCATTAAACATACAAAAATACGTATCAGTATGAAACAAACGCTTTAAAAGGCATAGTACCATGAAAGCGGCGCCTAGTTTAGGCGCATGTTCCATGGAACTGGCGACTAAATCACACGTTGGTTCCATGGAACCGGTGCCTAACCAGGTTTAATGGTACCTCTGCTTTTCCGGTAGCCAGCATGGTGGTTGTAGTGGTTAGAGAGGAGGATATAATTTCTAGTTGACAGAAAGTTTTTTTAAATAAAGGACAATAGGGAATAATGCATGAAATGTGAACTCAAGCTAGTAAAGAGCTGGACATCGAATAACTTGTTCATGTTTTTAACAATAATCATTAAACAATATTCTCCTTTGTAAGTCCATTTACAGCATCACCTCCAAAATTAACACCATTCAAAATGAAAACCAAACAATTATTTCTAGAAAGAAAAAAAATTAAAACAAAATGTTTATTAAAAAAGAAAAAGAAATTAAACAAAAAGCCAAAACTTTATATCCAGAAATTGCTCAACAAATCCCAAAAATTGAGAATACTAAAACAATAAACCCCAAATTTTATATAACAAATCCACTAAATCCCAAACATTTTAAATAACAAATCCAATAAACCCTAGAAATTAAAACAAAAGCTACAACAATACCATCTAATTGAAGAAAGAAGAAAGAGATTAAAAGTTAGGGAAAAGAGTGTATTTGTAAGGGAAGATGTAGAAGAGAAGAGGAAGAAGTGAGATTGTTGTGGAAGTAAGGACATTAGAAAAAGGATTGAGAGGAGTTAATATATCAAACGTTTGTAACTCTACTTTGTCATACAGCAAATAATACTCTAACCGTTTTGTTTTATTCTTTACGGTATTTTGTTTAATTTGTCGGTTTTGTCACGGGTACCCTTGGTTTACTGATTGCATGGGGTACCCTTATAATTTAATAATGCCTCGTATGCCCTTATTAAGTTTTGATTAGTACTAATGCCCTTCTGTTTTTCGTCACCAATAATAGTTAGCTCAAGTGGTAAGCAACTTGATTCCTTAAGGAAGGTCTCGAGTTTGAGCCTTACCGAATACAAAAAACTCTTGTGGGAGGCTATCCACCACAAGCTAGGTGTGCACCCCGGATCGAATCCGGATGTATTAATCAGGTTAAGCTCTGGTGAACCGGGTAGCATTAGAAGAAAAGGATTTTCAACAATTAAATCTTAAATTTTTGTTAGATTCAGTTAGATTTCGTGGTAATGATGATGATATTGTTGTGGCAGGGCGGTGGTGAAGCGTAGTGGTAGTGGTAGCTAAGCCCTTCAATTAAATCTTACTAAGTATTACAAATTTTATAATAATTATTTAAGAATTATTAACTTTTTTTTATTTCATAATTTTTTAATCAAGAGCATATAGTAATTATCAATAATTAGTAAGGAAATGGTGAAATTATGATCTTATTTAATTAAGGGGTACAATAGTAAATCATACTAACGCTTTATTGACAAAAATCTAACAGAAGGGCATTTCTGCATAATAAAAACTTAATAGGGTACACCGTGCATTTTTTAAACTATAGGGGTACCCCGGTGAAACTTGATAATCTCAGGGGGGTACCGGTAAAAAAGTTGTTAATTTATTTACAAGAACGAAAGTTTTAAATTGAATGTTTCAGTACACTCAAGAAATAACATATTCATATAAGATTTATTAGATTCATTTAAGTGCGTAGTTTTTTCATCATATTTTATAAAACATGGTAAGATATATTAATATTCAAACACGTGATTGAAAACGTGCAAAAAACTAAAGTAAAAAAATGAAGTGAAACTAGAGTGGTGCAAAAGGAACTGGAAATTTTCCGATTCGAAAACCGATATCCGATTTTTCGGAATAAAAAATTGCATCTGTATCCGATCCAGAAAATTCGAATCGGAAAACCAGAATTCGAATCCGGTTTTTTAACCAAATTTCTTCCAAAACACCTCATTTTACTTTAAAAAACCGGATCGGTATCTGATTTCCCGGTTTATGTTTTTCTTAAAAATCCGGAATCCAGATTTTAAAATTCCATTCCTGTTCCGATGTGGTATCCGGTTTTTCTAAATCTTAAAAATCCGGACCGGATATCCGTTTTTTCGGAATGGAAATTCGAAAAACCGGATCGAAATTCGGAATCGAAATTTTAACACACCCCCTAAGTGAAACGAATGGAATAATAAAATCAGAAAAAGTATCTAATTGTCCATTCATGATCCCCGATATTAATTTTTTCTATTATTATCAAATAATCCTACTATTAGTTCAAATACTTTATTTGAAATAAACTTGAATAAAATATATTAACATTATTTCTCAATCATAGCTCAAGTTAATGACCACATTTAAGAATTCACATAGTAGATAAACAAGAAATAATGCAATATAAGACTGAAAAGACAAACTTTGCTAACAATTTGTTCTTAGGTTGAGATCATGCTCAAATTGACTAGATGATTAAACTTGGCATTTGATGGCTAAACTTACAAAAAGCTACCAAAATTAATTAGTTATACTAGCTAACACAAAAGGCTAGAAAATAAACTAGTTAGACCACCTAATACGATCATCTGTTTTCCATAAACATCCAAACGAAACTCGATTACACACGATCAAATATGGGACAATTCATGGTATTCCCATGGTAATTTTTACATACCAATGTGATTATATTGAAATTATTTTTTACCCTTGATTTTACTGGTAATCAGTTGTCATTCTTTTTTACTGCTTTATCACCGGGTACCCTTGAGTCAGATTACACAAGGTATCCCTATGGTTTAAAAAAAACGATATACCTTATTAAGTTTTGATATGCACCAAATACTCTTTGATTACTTTTGCAGTCAATGAGATGTTTAGTCTGAATTTCTAAGAACAAATAATACACATTATGCCCTAAGGTTTTAAACACTTGAATGAAATAATTCCAAATACTAATGTAAGTTGCTACTCCATCTTCTCTATGTACCACCAATTACAAATAGTTCACAAGTAATCCATCTATCTCTCTCTACTCTCACCATCACAAATATCATTTAATGGAAAGACATTTGGTGTATTATCAAAACATAATAAAGGTACATTGTGGCATATTTTAAATTATAAGAATACCTTATGCAACTTGGTAAATCTCATGAATATTTGGTGAAAAACTATAATTTTTAAATTGAGAGCATTATAGTATTAATAATCACAATAATTATTGGGGAAATGTGAAAATTATAGTCTTAGGTAATTAAGGGGTACATTGCAAATTCATCTAACGCTTTACGACAAATATAACACAATGACATTTATGCATAATCAAATTTAATAAAATACACTATGCATTTTTAAGCTATAAATACCCTAATACAACCTGATAAGCCTTGAGAATACTGGTAAGAAAGCTGTTGCTTTAAATATTTAATATTAGGGGGCCAATTTAGAATTTGTCGTATAGTATAGAAGTAGTTTAAGCCAACAATTTATAAACACCAAAGCCAAAATATTTCCACATTGCATAATACTCCTTACTCCTCACATAAGAAGTATCGCCTGTTTCCCCTTCTTAATTCCCCCTCTAGTTTCCCCCAACTAAATCGGACGTTAACTTCTTCTCCTCCTCCTTCTCGACGATCTCCTCTATGTTCTTCCTCTCTCCTCCTACCTACTTCTTCCTTCTTTTCTCTCGCTTTCACTCACTTCTCTCTCCTCCGATTTCACCATTTTTCTTCTTTAGGTTTCTCTTTCTTCTCGAATTC
>PYUH01000059.1:689973-746512 GCA_016808085.1 Suaeda aralocaspica | reverse complement strand
AGCCGGAAGGAACGGTACATTGGAGTTTGAGAAGCCACTTATAGACCTTCAGAGGAAAAATTGATGTGAGTTCACCGATGCCAGTGTGGATTTAGTTTAGAAAATTGTTCATTTGATTGAAACGAGCTAAAATTTAGCTTCAAATCAAATGAAAAAATATTTTTCTTTTTTGTTTGTTAGTCGTTGAGGTTTTAATTTATATTTACTTGTATTGTTGAAATTATTTTGTTGTTGTTCGTTTGGTGTTGTAGGTAAGGGAGATGGCAATGAGACGGTTTGGATTCACTGATCAGATTGCGTCTTGGAAAATAAGTACCAGAAGGTGATTTCTCTTCTCGAAAAAATATGTTGACGATAGTTTCGATATTGGTTCTGGCCGCAATTGAGACAAACTATTTTTCATATGATATGGAGTCAAACTACACAAGTATTGCAATGAGAATAATAAATTTGGGTTATTGAACTTATATAGTTGAAATAAATCGAGAATCAAGTAGTTGAGATTGGTTTTGACTTCAGTGATTATATATACGTTTGAATTGGCTGTTTGCATTAACTTGTTATGCCATAGTGTATTCCCCTTCAATCGCTACGTTCTTTACATGCCACCTATGGATTGACATTGCATATCAATACTTTGGTATTTATATGGATACTAAAACATGCATTGACGAAATATGGGTTGCTAAAATGAAAACTTTTATATGTCACGTAAAGGGGTGTGGTAACGATATTCTATTGTCCATTAACTTACACAAGTAAATTAAGTTCCAAAATAAGCCCTTGTGAGTCTGTGACATTTGACTAATCAATTATGATTTTCTAAGGGTCTAAGATTTTGATTTGGAAATCTTTGTTTAGAGTTGTTTACTAGGTAGTTGGTATACGTGTGACTTGGATATGGAGTGCGTCGTCTACATTAGTGTACTCATTCTGTGACTGGTAAATTTAATGACTCTGTTTGTGGAAAGTAACCTCTTCTCAGATATCATTGTTGAAATTTTGACATGGAAGTATTGTAACTTAATAAGTGCTTGTGAATCCTAATTTCATGGGAAGTTGAATCAGTGAGTGATGATCAATTCTTATTAATTATGTTGACATTGGAGTGGTTGGACTCTCTAGAAGTGTTAGACTCTTAAAACTATACAAAATTATCCAGCAACGCCTGTTGAGTTTTTTTAGGCTTTTCCTATGGCCAAAATATGATTTAATTAGCTGAAATCTTGAACCAAAGGCCACTTATATTCCTAAACTTTCCCTTAATTTCTAGCTCTCCATGTTCCTCACTATTTATAGGAGTATAGAATTTGCTAGAATAGAGATGCTTGTGTCAAAGAAGCCATGGGATGCCACTCTGTTTCTATGTAGGAAATAGTTAAGACATCATTAAGAAGACAATAGGTTTCATTACTTTTGTAGCCTCAAAATCAAAGAAAAAATTATTGTTTAAAGAAATTGTATTTGGAACTTTTTTGATGCTTGTTGCAATGTAGGAAATAGTTAAAACATCATTAAAGAAGCCATGGGATGCAACTCTGTTTCCATGTAGGGAATATTAAGACATCATTAAAGAAGATAATGGTCACATTTCACTAATACTTGAACTAAACTAGAGAAAGCATTGGTTAGTGTTATGTGAACATTTGCTAGGTTATAGAGCTGTAGTTTTACTCTCTAATCAGAGTGTATAAAAATGAAAATACATTATTGAATGAACTTGCTTGTGCTAATATTGGAAAACATTTGCCTTTCCCTTATTGATTACCCTATTGATTCTTATTGAAAAATTCTCAATTGTGATTTCTATTGATTATTCTTTTGTTATCCATAGGCAATGAAGGAGCTATACCTAAATCTAACTCTATACAACGTGTGAATATTGCTCGCCATCCAAATCGCCCAACCTTTCTTGACCATGTATTCATATCACAGAGAAGGTTTTTTTCTCACTTTTGATGTTTTTTGAGTCCGTCTGGTGGGTGAAAACATTTTCACATGAAAAAAGTTTTCTATGGAAACCTTTACATTGGAAACTCATATCATGAGAATTTCCATTGTTTGGTTGCATGTAAAATGGTTTCATTTTAAGCATTTTTCATGTTTGGTTGAATTCTTTCCAACTGTGATGGAAAATGTTCCTTCCCAATTTTGGAGAAAATTTTTCAACATGGTGGAAAATGGTTATCCACCCCTAGTTTTACTATTAATATTTCACTCCAAACCAAACAATGTAATGTGGGAAAACTTTTACACCCTACCAAATGGACACTCGTGTTAAATTGTTCATTCTTTTTATCTTCTACACTACATGATCTTTATTGTAAAGGTTTGATGTGATAATTCTTTTCTATGTTGTATGGTTTCATAATCAGTTTGTCGAACTACATGGAGATCGAGCTGGTTATGATGACCCTGCTAGTTACCGGTCTTGGTACAATAGATGGTAGGAGCTATATGTTTATAGGTCAACAAAAGGGTAGAAAACAAAGGAAAATATCACTCGGAATTTGGGATGCCTACTCCTCAAGGGTGTGTGCTTTGCTACAGTATTATCTTATTAATAATGAAGATTTTGACATTCTATAAAAAAAAATGATAGATGTCTTATCTAATGGCAGTATCGCTCTGTCTACCTAATTAATCAAACTTCTAGAAGATTGAAAACCCTTATTTTTATCTCTATCTTCCACCTAATGAACAGATATCGGAAGGCTCTACGTATGATGTATTATGCTGATCATCATGGATTCCCATAGTCACCCTTTATCGATAATCCAGGAGCATATGCAGACTTGAAGTCAGAAGAGCTAGGGCAAGTATGTATATTCAATTTACTTTTATTTTAAAATTACTTTGTCTTTCACTAATATTCATTATTCTTGGAACCAGGGAGAAGCCATAGCTCACAATTTAAGAACTATGTTTGGGTTGAAAGTACCAATTATTTCAATCGTTATTGGTGAAGGTGGTTCTGGAGGAGCTCTAGCCATTGGCTGTGCTAAAAAATATGTTTCTAGAAAACGCAGTCTTCTATGTCGCAAGGTGATGAATTATTGTTTTCAGTAAAATAAATGTATGACAAATCATTGAACTTTTAGTTTCCATTCTTTTCTTTCTACAAGTTTGTGAATGTTATTTTTCTTGCTGTTCTCCTGAGGTAAAAGTACAAGTCCTTGAGCATTTCTAGTGGTCACTGGTCAGCCGTAGAGTAGAACTATAGCTATAAGGGCAAGAATATTTATAGCCTTTTTGTTAAAAATGCTTTCCCCAAAGAATTTTTTATAAGGACTTGTTTCTTTTATTCTCATTTTTTTCTAATAACCTTGTGAGTCTTATATTTTGTGGAGTTATGGAATAATTTTGTGTACGATTTGTGTATGGTATGGCATGGGTGATTGGGGCAACGTGGTTAATTTAATAAAGTGGATGACTTTTGTGATTGCTCTTATTGGTTCATGTCGATCGACTCAAATTGTTTTGGGACTAAGGTTTAGCTGTTGTTAAATCTAAAAAAATGAAAATTTAAGCTGCAAAAAGTCTCCGTAGCTTAAATAAGATGAAATCTAAGATTTACCTTCACTTGAAACAAGTTAGGAACTATACTAAGGACATCTGTCTCTATTTTGAAACTGCAAACAGCCAAATAAAATAATAAATTGAGTTATTTACTCAATAAAAAGATTAATCTAAACCCTGTTCCTCAGTTGGAAAGAAAGATGCAGCTGACTCAAGAGAACCAAAAACTTGGTCCACTCATTGAATGGTTTGATTCAAAGAGTGGTTGCATAAAGAGTACCAAGTGCGGAGACACTTGAATCAGATTGAAGCGCTACATAAACTTCTTATCCAGTGTTAGTTGATTAGAAATCTTATTTTGAAACATTGTGTCATCTTCTTTATCTGTGAACTGTGACACAGATAAGATAGGTGTAGAAGTTGACAAATGTCATCTTTGGTTTTTCCATCTTATAATATCCTCAACACATCTCTTTTCCTTCCTCTATGTGCCTCAATATAATGCAATATCTTTTTTATGATCTGTATTTTGTTTCTCTTGCTTTTCATAATCTTTGTCTCTCAACAAATGATTGACCTGTCCATGGTTACTGCTTACCTCTTGCCTTTAATCTTTACAATCAACCTTACTTTTCTTCATTTATGCAGATAATAACCATTATAGTTTTACCTATTGACTATGTTTAAGTTTATAGACGAAGTCTCCTTATCACTAGCTTATTTCGGTTGTCTACTTGCTGAATTTTTATAACAATCAAATGTCTAATTGGGTATGCTACATTGTTTGCATAGGGTGAAAGATAGAGAGAAGATTATAAGAGGGTGAGGCTATTGTTGATTGGTTAATGAGACAGTTTGAAAATACTACATGTCATATGTGAATGTTTAGCAAGCCATTAACAAGTTTATTGGCCTAATGGCCAAAAATGCATCCTACTTGGCAATTAGAAATGGAAGATTGACCCTAGAATTTATGAGTCATTAATGAGTATCCACTGTCTCCGTCTCTGTCTCTCTCAACACACACCACACACACGCACACACAACACACAAGCAAATGAAGAAAGCGGTCTGGTCCTTTAAATTTGATATTGCACTTAGATAAGTTAATGTTGGCCAATATATTATTGGTGCTTGTAAACTTCATGATATAAGTTGTGAACAATGTATTAATGATACTTGTATTTCCATTCAGTCCAGAAGCATGTGCAGCTATCTTGTGGAAGAGTGCTAAAGAATCTCCCAAGGTTTAAACATTTTCTTACTAGTAGCTATGACTTGAAAGGGAAAAGGGTTGGCCACTTATATGTTACTGTGTAATCATCTGCAGGCAGCAAGAAAGGCTGAAGATAACTGCACAGAGTTGACCAAGTTGCAGATTGGTGGTGTCATTCCTGTAATACACTTATCCAGAAAACCTGCCTTTCTCTTCAATTTGCGGTGTTTAATAAATGTGGCTAAACTTAAATGTTTTGTATTGTATGTTTTAACTGTAATTGATACATGCCTTGTTTTACACGTTACCCATTCTGCTTGCTGTGTATGGCAATAGCATTCCTTCAGCTAGGCATCCTATTAACTTCACTTCCTTGCAGGAGCCACTAGGTGGTGCACATGCCGATCCATCATGGACATCACAACAGATCAAGAAGCAATCGTAAAATCTATGGATGTAAGTAGATTCACCGTAGTCATTATTTTGTGCAGATGTTTTATGACCTAGCCCCCTTTAACTCTAGGTTTTTTGACACCCTTACAGCTTGTTTGGTTCATTTTAGTAAAGGAAGGGGATGGAAATGCAGTGAAGGGAAAGTAAATTAATAGATGCAATCTCATTAATAAGGAAGGAAAGAGAAATTTGATCGTTGTTGGGGTTTTTTTATATTTTATTTTTTTGATAATATAGCTTAATTTTTTCCCCCTTTCTTTCTTCTCAAACCTCTCCTACCAACAAGCTGTCAGGAGATAAAGTATATTTATTTATTTTTGCTATAGCATAATACGAATAAGGTCACATAGCCACTTAGAAAAAAGGTAATGGTTTACTCTTTGAGCAGGTAGTCTTTGTGGTTTCATGCTAGAACTGTTGTCTTGCCAGGATCTCTGAAATGGACACTCAAACGCTGTTGCGCCATAGGACACAGAAGTTCCGAAAAATGGTGGTTCATAGAAGGGAAGCCTGTTGATCCTAAGAAAAGGTGAACATGAAAAGGAAAGAAGAACCAACTTCAAGCAAGGCTTCAACCCTAGAGCTGGAGCGTGAGGTTGAAAAGCTGAAGAGCAAATTCAAAAATCTGATAAAAATTTGTCAAGGAAACTCCTGACGTGAATGAAATGATACAGAAGCTTAAGCAAGAGGTTGACCTTGAACTTTCTGATGCTGTGAAAATTGGGCTTGAAGGATCAGCTTCTTAAGTTGCAGGAAGAACTTACCAACAAGAAATTCCCAGTTGAACTCATGCACCAGCGCTGCAGGACAAAGTTGAGAGGTTTAAGGAAGAGCTTAGCCAGCGCTTGCCAACAGCCCCTAACTATGCTAACCTCAGTTCTAAGCTCGAAATGCTAAATGAATTATCCAAAGCCAGATATCTTAGTACCTAAGAGCAAACCTACATTATCGAAGCAGGAGATGAACAGGAAATTTAGAGATCTGGACGCCCTGATATAAAGGAGAAGATTGGACGCTTAATACTGAATTTGAAAAATGTGGGGCTTCCAAACGAGTGATTTGGATGATGGGTTCAAGAAAAGGTATTTGGAGCTGCAGAAAGAAATAGAAACAGGTTTGCAGCTGTCCTTAAGTCTTTGGGTTTGAGTGAATGTTGCAAAATCAAATGCCATAAAGTTGTTGAAGAGAGCTTGCCCCCAAACCTAAATAAATGATTGGGGAACTGGTGAAGATGCAGAAGATAAATTGAAGATATTGTTAATTCTTCAGATTTGAGAGATAAAATAAATGTTGAAATCGGAGGTAGCAAAAGTCGGAAAGAATGCTGATCCAAAAGTGCAAAATAAAATTCAGGTTTTGATAAAAGAGTGAAAGAGAGTCTTGCAGAGGCTCTGGGTAATTCTGAGTTGTTGAGAAGCACAAAGACTTCGGGCAGAGATGAGCAGATTATACATTCAAATGGGAGCTCCAGTAGCCCGAATAGTGGATCAAAAGTGAGAATAATGTTGGAGCTGAGCGCAGCTATGCTTAATAGATTTCTATCCTTTTATTGTCTATAATATATTTGTTTTGGTCATTTCAATTATTTTCATTCTGAAGACGTGCTTATGCAGGATTAGTGAAACAATGCTCAAAGCCGCTTATGCTTCTTGTAATTTTAGTGCAACTGGCAAATGTCATTGAATCTTAATTGGGGTCTTCTAGTAGGTGATATGTTACAACTGGTGCTGGTTGTCATTGTGTATTTGTGGTACGTTTATTGCAAGTACATGTATCAAGAATATAATTGCTATTGAGCGGTTGAGTTTAGGTTTAGCATTTAGCATATGCCTATATCTATGTTTATTCTCAACTGGCGTTTAAATTTGTTACGTTTGGAAATTGGGGTATGAGGAGAGAAATTTTTTAGAAGAAATTTTTTGACATACGAAATTAGGTAAAAATAGTCATGATATTTTGTGGAATCATCTGTATATAAAGTTTTTAGTTTTAGTTTTTTTTGGTCAAATTTTTAAATTTTTTTATAAAGCATAGTACTTCTTCGTTCCTATTATTCTTGATGTCACTATTCACCTCTCATTTTGATATATGATAATAATAGTGGTGGGTCAAAGCTTATTAGTGGGTGGTGTGTGGGTCCATTTAATAAAATGTTAAAAATCTATAAAGTTGTAATGTAAATAAAAATCTAATAAAGTTGTAATGTAAAGAAAAATAGGAACATAGAAAAACAAGATTGTAAGAAAAATGGGAATAGAGGGAGTAGTAGATATTAATGTTTAAACATGGGTATTGAAAATCCCGTAAACAAAGTATAAAAAATTCGAGAGGAGAAAAAATATTATTATTATTATTGTTGTTATTATGTGTTATTGTTATTATTATTATTATATTTGATGAAGAATAGACTAATACTGTGCTGTAAAACACTGTTTTATAATACAAGCTTTATAATATATTAGACATTAAAATTTGTATTGAAATTATATTTACGTTAATTTATCATCCCATCTATAAACTAGATATGTACGCTCAATTGAAAACGAAACAAAATAAAAAAAGTTTGCAAAAAATATACTCCCTATTATATACGGAGTAATTTATATGTTAAGGTGAATGCCCATTATACCCATATTTGTATAATCTAAACTATTCTAGAGACTAGGTTTTACTATACAAAACCATACCTACTTTATTATAATAGCATTTAGTTGAATGAAATAATGACATATGTTCTCTCAATACTTGCACAAATTCTCGTTTTTTATAACACGTTTATTAGTTTTCTATTCTGCTGGAATTCTCAATTAACTTCTATCTAAAATATCCAAGAATTAATTAATTCTTTATTCCAACATTTATTTTTTTTTTGTTGAAAAAAGTTGTATAAGATTTGCGTATACGATCATCGATTTCCCCAATTTTGTATATTTTTCATTCGTTTTGTTTTCACTCTTATCGTAATTATATAATTTTGTTCAGTTTCTAGTTGAGTTTCTTGACAATTAGTTGATCCGAATTATGATTCTTTTCAAGCGATGAATTTCTTGTTTGGACCATTATATTATTATATATTATTATTATTATTATTATTATTATTTTATTATTATTTTATTTGTTTTGACTGAATTAGTGTAATGATTGTGAGCTTTGGTATGACTTTGGCCCATATAAAACATTTAATAGATGTACGCTATACAAAAACATGTGTCTTTGATGTGTTGTTCAATGACACCCATGCAACTCAGTGTTTTCTTTAACCATGCGATTTAATGTTGGGTGGGATTTATTGTCATTATAAAAATTTGTTCTATTGACTTTGTATAGTTTGCATAGTATTTGTCTGCTTCCTTTTATTTTTTGATCTTCTCAGCCAAGTTTTTATTTGATGAATACACTAAGGGCCTGTTTTTCAGCTTAAAAAGTTTAGTTCCGTTCAGCTTTCTTTATTTACTACTCATAATCCTTAATAAAAATTTCAGTTCAAGTGTTTTCAATGCGGTAGATTTGATAAGTATAAGTATCATAGTTATTAGTTTTCCATGCATCCATTTATTATGTTATACATGTTATAGTGCAACCATATATTATCTAATAACATTTAAGTTGGATACCTATATTTGCATGTGGATTGAATAGCATATTCTTTCAATTATTCGGATATTTGGACATTGTTAATTAAAAATGTTTTATACTTATTATGGATAATGGCCGAAATTTGTGAGTGCCTATTTTGAAAGGTTAGATTTGTAGATATTAGGGCGTGTTTACTGCCAAATTAAAATCAATTCAGTTCATCTCTTTTTTTATTAGCTACTCATTAATCCTTCATAAAAAACTTTCAGTTCAGTTCAGTTCAACTCCAATCAGTTCAGTTTAGTTCAGTTCAACTGTTTTCAGCTAAAGTAAACATGCCCTTAATATATGTGCGATGACAAACTTATTATTGACTATATGAATGTTTATGGTTGACCTTAAATTATTCTAATATTTGTAATATTTGTTTGAAGATGAATATGAGACTATCCTAAATTGTGTTAGGAAAAATTCATGAAATTAATCTGAACTTTGGACAGTAACCTAATAAAAGACTCAACTTTTGTTTATTCATTTTGGACCCAACTTTGCACCTTATTTTTCATTTTTGGACCAAGTTACCTGTAACCTGATTAACAAGTCAACTTATTCCAATTCACTCTCATTGTTTCATACACAATCATTTCTCCACGAAACTCAAATATGAAACTTTCTAAGTAAAAAATCAAAGTTAGTGCTAAAATTCAACTCAACAAATTAAAAATCAATTACAAATAAGCCCAAAAATTCAATCACCGGTCACCAGATTGTGTAAGTCAATAACTTGAAGACTCACAAAACAACATAGACTCAGGTCAATCCGAGGACTGCGCTCCCGGTGTTATCTGTTGATATGCACCCGTTTTTCAAAAAAAACATCAGAATTTTTCATAGAACATTGACTATTATAAACAATATGTTTTTCCACAGAACAATATGGAAAACAAACAATAAGTACAACTGTAAACATTAACTGCTACAAAACATTAACTTAGGATAAAAAACATGAACAAAAAATTATGTATATCTAAGTTAATGTTGACTCCGACATATGAATCTGGTACAGAAATTTGAAGTGTAGAACTTGGATGCTTGAATGACAAATAGTTGATCATCTTGCATTCATATATACCTGTTGAAAAAAAATATATAAATTTAATTGGTGAAAAAAATATAATAAAACAATTATGTTATCTAATAAAAACATAGATGCATATAAAAAAAACAATTTTATATTTAAGATAATAAACAAACAGTTGATTATCTAATAGTTTAATTAAACATCTTCAGTTAAACAAAAAACAATCAATAAAATAATAAAAAACTAATAAACAAAAATTTTCTATATATAGCCATAAGGTAAACCTAATTAAACAAAAAAATTATAAAACATAATGTTATATTTATAAAACATATAGTCAATTTCTAAAAAACAACATATGCTTTTTATAATAAACAATTGATAAATTCATAAAACCTAATAGAACAAAAATATTGACTAGAATATAGCATAAGCCTACCCACAAAACAAGAATTTTATAAAACCATAGTATCTGTTTGGGCCAAGTCCATATCACAGTCCAAATAAAGGAAATTACTATTTTGCCCCTAAGAGGGGCAAAGACCTTATAGGCAATATCCGGAGGGTGTCAAATTATGCACTTGTCATGATCTCAAGGGCGAACTGTACTTTCTTACTATAAATATAGTACGATTCCTCATTTGGAGGTACGCTTTTCCTGCCATTTCTGACAAATTCCCTAAATCGGACGATTCTTCCAGCTTACGACTTAAGCATCGGAGGGGCGTTCCGGAAAAACCCCCCGGGTTAGTCATCCTCTGTCGTTTTGCAGGTTAGATCCCAGTACTCGAGAGCGTGTGACAGGTCCAATTCAGACAAAAGTTCTACTAGGAACAGATTGACGCCGTCTGAGGGGACCCTCAAACAAGTCATGACTACCTCGAGAAGACAGAACGCACTAGACGTCACGGCACTAGCCCTCGGGGCACACTTGCTGGGGACGCCTAGGTTGACAACCAACATGATCCTGGGAGCAATCCCTCGGGCAGGACATGGAAGTGTCAGCCTCCTCAGCAGGATGTTGTCACTCGAGCCGAGTTGACAGCCATCATGCAGCAGATGATCAGACGTTCAGGAGAGTCTTCAGCAATTCGCCAAGAATTTGCAAGCTCAGCCTTCTGGAAGTCGCAGCATTATCCCTGAACAACGCCGAGCACCTACCCAATCACTCTCGGCAGAGGTGGAGGGGTCTCGAACCAAGGGGAAGCAAGCTCAACATGAGCGTAGGTTACCCTCGCTCCAGGACAGCCCGGTTACTCTGATCAGACTGGGTGAAGGAAAGAGAGGTTGAAGCTCGTGAAAAGTCCAAGGCCGTTGAGGATGGGGAACTCATGAAGCTCGTCAGGCGACAAGGCGTCACGCTGACGCAAGGGAATCATCAAAGCCTCCGGTCAGGAACTCAAGACGCCGAACCATCCTCAATGAGAAGCGTCGGGTTCGAGATGATAATACCGAGGAAGAAGTTGTGGGACTAACCGGACCCCACAATCATTCAAGATCGGTCCTCGCGCTTGTCAGCTCCTTCGGCCAGAGGGTCGACAAAGACGAGAGCGTAGCCTCGCCGGCGCACCGCTCCCTCGTCCTCAGATGAACGTAAAACCTTACCGGTTTCAGGAGAGCAATGAGGACGGACTGTCATGATGTCATCAGGGTGTCCTCACCTACAAACCCCATTCAGTAGGGAAATTATGGACACCGTTGACCCCAGAAGGTAAAGTGCCCCCATCGAGCTTTAATGGACCACAGGATCCACTGATCATATGGCAAGCCTACAAAGCTCAGATGGTTGTACAACGGGATGCGAGGCATCGTGGTGTAAGTTTTTTCGACCAACTCTCAAGGATGGCGCTCAATTGGTTCATCGAGTTGCTCCGGGAGTAATATCAACTTCTCTACATAGAGTCGCTTTTTAATCAACACTTCGTGGCTGCCAAACGACACAGGACAGACAAGCATACAGCTCCATGGCTTTAAATAGAGGGAAAATGAGTCCCTCAGTGAGTACATTAAATGCTTCAACGCCGAGTACACTAGGATATCCAATCTGGAGGATTCGGTGGCCTTGCCGCTTAATGTCAGGGCTCAAAAGAAGTCGTTTGATTCGACCTATTGCATGACGAGGTCAGCACATTCACCAGGCTAGACTCAGGCAAAGAGGTACATTAACGCAGCGGAGGTAAACCATCCGATAGACCTCAGCCAATCGAGAAAGAAGGGAAGAGGAGTCAGAACCCTTCCCTCGGGATAAGGGGAAGAAGCCTCGAGAATTTGACAATGGTGACAATCCACGATTTCAACAGAAATCGGCAAAGAGAATATCTAGACTTAAAGATATATCCCCTTGCCCAAGCCTACGCCGTCAAAATTCTCATGTAGGAGGAATAAGAGATTGTGTGGGAATACCACAAAGAAGTGGCCAAAGGGAGCTAAAGAACACCTTAATCGAGCGCTGATGAGGGCAAAATAGATAGTACCTCAAGACAGCTCAGACAAAGGAAGCGACAACATAAACCAGCGAAACATGGGGAGACATTTGGGGAAGTGAATGTCTCGCAGGAGGTTTTGCCTCGGGGGAGTGAGCAACAATGCCGAAAGGGACACCTAAGCTCGCTCACCATCAAGTGCTAAAGGTTGGACAAGCTGATAAACCAAACCTGCCGACGATGAACTTCGACGACTTACTGTCCACCACAGTTCGATACCTCATATGACCCGTTTGTCGTCGAAGTGAAGATTGACAATGCCAACGTAAAGTGGGTCCTGACGATAGGCGTAGCTCCGCTGACATCATCACTTTAGACGTCTGCAAAAACATATCTCTCAGACAGAACGTCCAGCCCTTGGGACGCCCCCTCGTCGGGAAGTCCACCACCCATTAGGCACAATAAAGCTGCCCACCAGAATCGGAGAGAAGGGGCGCGGGCGAAATTTGATGTAACTATGTGGTAGTCGACATCCCTCTACCATATAAATGTAATCTTTGGTGGTATACTCTAACCAGATAAGCAGCAATCTCAACCTACCAATTATTACTTCAATTGGAAACTACCACCGGTGCGTCGGGAAACTTTATGGTAACCAACGCACCGGACAGGGAATGCTACGTAAAATAGTTTCAAATTGAAGTGCCAGCCCCTAGCAACATCAAGAAGCGGCAAGACACCTCCCCTCAGAACGGAAAAATCGGGAGGAAATGTATCTGCTGTGAAAATATAAAAAGCTACCCTCGGCCTCAGCCCGTGAGGGTATGCTGAAATCCAAATGGCAATAACCTGAGGAGGTGGTCCGCATCGGGGAGCACTGGATAGTAGGGTTAAGGTGATCTCGTCGAGGTACTGAGTCCATAGGGATGTGTTTGCATACTCCGGCAACGAGATGCTCGGAAATTGACCCCTCATCAGCAACACCATCTACACTAAAAGCGCTACAGCCTGTCAAACAAAAACTGAGGCATCAGGGTCAGAACGGATAGCTGCGGCAGCTAGTGAAGTTCAAAAGCTCCTCGAGGCCGGATATCATAAGAGAGTGTAAGTACACAGATGTGGCTGGCGAATGTCGTCCTCGTCAAAAAGCAAAATGGAACATGGAGGATGTGCGTAGACTTCACCGACCTCCAATACAAGCTGCCCAAAGGACGCACTATCCCTCCCAAGATAGACAAAGCTGGTAACTCTAGGATGGGAAGCGTGTTCATTTCAGGACGCTAATGCGATATCATCAGATACCTATGGCTCGGAAGATACCAACCCACACTGCCTTCATCACCAGCCAGGGGATCTACTCTATCAGGTCATGCCTTTTGGACTAAAGAAGCCGGGGCAACATACCAGCGTCTGGTAAATAAGGTTTTTGAGACCAGAGTCGGGAAGAATGTTGAGGGGATGTGGACGATATGATCATCAAGAGCAAGAAAATAGAGGGGACCATGTGCTGACTAACCGAGGCCCTGCCAAACCCTTCGGAATACAATATGAACTCAACCCAAAAAAATGCGTCTTCGGGGGTAGGGGAAGTGCTCGGGTTTTGGTAGATGAGAGGGGAATAGAAGCCAATCCTGATCACAATTCAGGCCATTCTAAACAGTGCAATCCCTCGTCCGTGAAGGAGGTACAAAGACTCACAGATGCTAGCACCCTCGGGAGGTATCTTATCGCGGTCAGCCGACAAGAGCCCACTTCTTCAGACTTTGAAAAGAAAGATGTTTGAATGGGAACGACAGAAGTGAGGAGGCATTCAAACAGTTTAAAACAACATTTAACAACGTACCAAAGTTGGTTCCCCCTTGCCGGGGAAACCCTCTACATATACCTGGCGGTATTGGATACGCCCTCGTGCGTCTCGTAGCCGAGAGGGAAAAAGGTGCAGCATCCTTCTACTTCATAAGCCATGCTTAGGGGCCGAGTTGCGATATTACCCAGATCGAGAAGTTGGTGTATGCCCCGTCATGGTCAGCATAGAGTTAAGGCCCTACTTTCAATCTCATCTGATCAAGTCCTAAACCGACAGCCATTCAGAAAGTGCTCGAGGGGAAGAATCACTCGAATAGAATGACAGAGTGAGTCTCCTTCAACGGCTTAAACGGCGATAAATGAGTAAGAACTCCTCCCTTAACATTAGGATCGGCATCTTTAGGCCAAGGATGATCATGCTTCTTCACTTTCCTCAGCTTCGCCGAAACTGAAAATTCCAGCTTTCTACAAATTAAACGTGTTCTTCCAAGTTCACGCAGCGAAACGCCATTGATGCAGCTTCTCGAGCTTCGAAGATGCTCCGAAGCTAATGAATTCGCACTGGAAACACTAGTTGATGATATCGCCGCCATTAATTTCGCGCAAAAAATTGAAAAAAAAAACCTTTAATAATCTCACAAAATACACCTAAATAATCACAAAAACAAAATCAAAATCAATCAAAACATCATCAAAAATCAACATTGCATTGAATACAAATTGAAATTGAATTAAACAATCCAAATATATATATATATATATATATATATGAAATTAGAGAAAGAGAGAAACCTAAAGAAGAAAAATGGTGAAATCGGAGGAGAGAGAAAGTGAGTGAAAGCGAGAGAAAAGAAGGAAGAAGTAGGTAGGAGGAGAGAGAAAGAACATAGAGGAGATCGTCGACGAAGGAGGAGGGAGAAGAAGTTAACGTCCGATTTAGTTGGGGAGAAACTAGAGGGGGAATTAAAGAAGGGGAAACAAGGCGATACTTCTTATGTGAGGGAGTAAGGAGTATTATGCAATGTGGAAATATTTTGGCTTTGGTTGTTATAAATTGTTGGCTTAAACTACTTCTATACTATACGACAAATTCTAAATTGGCCCCCTAATATTAAATATTTAAAGCAACAGCTTTCTTACCAGTATTCTCAAGGCTTATCAGGTTGTATTAGGGTATTTTTATAGCTTAAAAAATGCATTGTGTTATATTTTTGTCAGTAAAGCGTTAGTATGAATTTGCAATTGTACCCCTTAATTACATAAGACTATTAATTTTCATCATTTCCCCAATAATTATTGTGATATATTAATACTATAATGCTCTCAATTTAAAAATTTATAGTTTTTTCACCAAATATTCATGAGATTTACCAAGTTGCATAAGGTATTCTTATAATTTAAAATATGCACAATGTACCTTTATTATGTTTTGATAATACACCAAATGTCTTTCCGTTACTTATGAATTATTTGTGATGGTGGAGAGTAGAGAGAGATAGATGGATTACTTGTGAACTATTTGTAATTGGTGAGTACATAGAGATAGATGGAGTAGCAACTTACATTAGTATTTGGAATTATTTCATTCAAGTGTTTAAAACCTTAGGGGCATAATGTGTATTATTTGTTCTTAAGAAATTCAGACTAAACATCTCATTGACTGCAAAAGTAATCAAAGAGTATTTGGTGCATAATCAAAACTTAATAAGGTATATCGTTCGTTTTTTAAACCATAGGGATACCTTGTGTAATCTGACTCAAGGGTACCCGGTGATAAAGCAGTAAAAAGAATGACAACTGATTACCAGTAAAATCAAGGGTAAAAAAATAATTTCAATATAATCACATTGGTATTGTAAAAATTACCATGGGAATACCATTGAATTGTCCCATAATTTGATCGTGTGTAATCGAGTTTCGTTTGGATGTTTATGGAAAACATATGATCGTATTAGGTGGTCTAACTAGTTTATTTTCTAGCCTTTTGTGTTAACTAGTATAACTAATTAATTTTGGTAGCTTTTTGTCAAGTTTAGCCATCAAATGCCAAGTTTAATCATCTAGTCAATTTGAGCATGATCTCAACCTAAGACAAAATTGTTAGCAAAGTTTGTCTTTTCAGTCTTATATTGCATTATTTCTTGTTTATCTACTATTTTGTGAATTCTTAAATGTGGTCATTAACTTGAGCTATGATTGAGAAATAATGTTAATTATATTTTATTCAAGTTTATTTCAAATAAAGTTATTTGAACTAATAAGTAGGATTATTTTGATAATAATAGAAAAATTAATATCGGGGATCATTGAATGGACAATTAGATTACTTTTTCTGATTTTATTATTCCATTCGTTTCACTTAGGGGTGTGCTAAAATTTCGATTCCGAATTTCAGATCCGGTTTTTCGAATTTCCATTCCGAAAAAACGGATATCCGGTCCGGATTTTTAAGATTTAGAAAAACCGGATACCAGATCGGAACAGGAATGGAATTTTTAAAATCTGGATTCCGGATTTTTAAGGAAAACATAAACCGGGAAATCGGATATCCGATCCGGTTTTTTAAAGTAAAATGAGGTGTTTTGGAAGAAATTTGGTTAAAAAACCGGATTCGGAATTCTGGTTTTCCGATTCGAATTTTCTGGATCGGATACAAGATGCAATTTTTTTATTCCGAAAAAATCGGATATTCGGTTTTTCGAATCGGAAAATTTCCAGTATCCGATTTTGCACACCTCTAGTTTCACTTCATTTTTTTACTTTAGTTTTTTGCACAGTTTTCAATACACGTGTTTGAATATTAATATATCTTACCATGTTTTATAAAATATGATGAAAAAACTACGCACTTAAATGAATCTAATAAAATCTTATATGAATATGTTATTTCTTGAGTGTACTGAAACATTCAATTTAAAACTTTCTGTTCTTGTAAATAAATTAACAACTTTTTTACCGGTACCCCCCTGAGATTTATCAAGTTGCACGGGGTACCCCTATAGTTTAAAAAATGCACGGTGTACCCTATTAAGTTTTTATTATGCACGAAATGCCCTTCTGTTAGATTTTTGTCAATAAAGCGTTAGTATGAATTTACTATTGTACCCCTTAATTAAATAAGATCATTAACTTTCACCATTTCCTTACTAATTATTGATAATTACTATAATGCTCTTGATTAAAAAAATTATGAAATAAAAAAAGTTAATAATTCTTAAATAATTATTATAAAATTTGTAATACTTAGTAAGATTTAATTGAAGGGCTTAGCTACCACTACCACTACGCTTCACCACCGCCCCTGCCACAACAATCATCACTTCATCACTACCACGAAATCTAACAGAATTCTAACAAAAATTTAAGATTTAATTGTTGAAAATCCTTTTTTTTCTAATGCTACCCGGTTCACCAGAGCTTAACTCTGATTAATTACATCCGGATTCGATCCGGGGTGCACACCTAGCTTGTGGTGGATGAGCCTCCCAACAAGAGTTTTTTTGTATTCGGTAAGGCTCAAACTCGAGACCTTCCTTAAGCGGAATCAAGTTGCTTACCACTTGAGCTAACTATTGTTGGTGACGAAAAACAGAAGGGCATTTGGTACATAATCAAAACTTAATAAGGGCATACGAGGCATTATTTAAATTATAAGGGTACCCCATGCAATCTAGTAAACCTCAAGGGTACTCCGTGACAAAACCGATAAATTAAACAAAATACCGTAAAGAATAAAACAAAACGGTTAGAGTATTATTTTGCTGTTATGACAAAGTAGAGTTACAAACGTTTGATATTTAACTCCTCTCAATCCTTTTTCTAATGTCCTTTACTTCCACAACAATCTCACTTCTTCCTCTTCTCTTCTACATCTTCCCTTACAAATACCATTCTTTTTCCCTAACTTTTAATCTCTTTTCTTCTTTCTTCAATTTAGATGGTATTGTTTGTAGCTGGTTTTAATTTCTAGGGTTTATTGGATTTGTTATTTAAAATGTTTGGGATTTAGTGGATTTGTTATATAAAATTTTTGGGGTTTATTGTTTTTAGTATTCTCAATTTTTGGGATTTGTTGAGCAAATTTCTGGATATAAAGTTTTGGCTTTTTGTTTAATTTCTTTTTCTTTTTTAATAAACATTTTGTTTTAATTTTTTTTCTTTCTAGAAATAATTGTTTGGTTTTCTACTTTAGAATGGTGTTAATTTTGGAGGTGATGCATGTAAATAGGACTTACAAAGGAGAATAATTGTTTAATGATTATTGTTAAAATCCATGAACAAGTTATTCGATGTCCAGCTTTTACTAGCTTGACGTTCACATTTCATGCAGTATTCCCTATTTGCCCTTTATTTAAAAAAAACTTTCTGTCAACTAGAAATTATATCCTCCTCTCTAACCACTACAACCACCACTGCTGGCTACCGGAAAAGCGATGGTACCATTAAACCTGGTTTAGGCACCGGTTCCATGGAACCAACGTGTGATTTAGTCGCCAGTTCCATGGAACATGCGCCTAAACTAGGCGCCGCTTTCATGGTACTATCGCCTTTTTAAAGCGTTTGTTTCATACTGATACGTATTTTTGTATGTATTAATGCGTGTTGTTGTATTAATTTCAAATTAAGTTTCTAATTAACTATTCACTCTACATAAAAAATTAAAATTTTAAAAAAATTATTTAATTATCTAATTACTTAATTAACTAATTAATTACGCAATTAACAAAATAACAAAAAAAAAAAATTGAAACCAATGTCTTTCATAACAACTGGTTCTATGAAACCAGCTGCTGATTCAGGCGCTGGTTTCATGGTTGGAAGGGAAAAATACGAACATATGTGGTTTATCCACCATAGTTGGTTGTGGTTGATGATGTGTGGTGATGTTGAGTGGAAGTGATTTTTTAGAGAGCGTAAAAAAAAATAATTGAAAGGGAGTTTGAAAAAGAAGAGAAGGGTAAATGTGAAAAGGAATTATAAATTGTGGACGCTAAGTTAGTAATTTGGGACGTCAAATAACAAACCCCTTGTCAAATACATCAGGGATGATAAAAACCCCAGGGATACCCGTTGAATTTCATGATTACGAAAACAATGAGGGTATCCATTGAATTTTGTAAAACCTCGATGGTACCTAGTAAAAAGGCCAATAACAATAATTATTAAATACAAACTTAAAAAGTATACATTTTTGTTGTTGTTTGGGAGCTAAAAGCCTAGAAGGACGGGTAATAGAACTAGAGAGAGTTCTAACCACCTTAGTTGTCCCTCACTCTCATTTCCTTTAAAAAGTATACATCGATCAAAATCTCATAACTATATTTTCCCTTACATAGTTACATATAAAATTCAAAGAGAGCGTAGTGAGCCTACGTTTTTATAATACCAGAAGCCAACATGTAGCAACATTAACTATGCAACATCTTTTTCTACAGTTCTACCTATTCTCATTGACACAAATGGATCTTTCTTGTGGTTTACCAGAGAATGATCAAAATAAATCATCAAACAAGTAGATCATAGTGATTCCTCCCACTGTAAAGTAATCTTACAACACGCCCTTGCTTCTTTGAAGAAGTAGCTCCATATTCTGCGATAGGAATGAAACCAGAACCACGACGACCACTTTTATGCTGCAAAAAAGATCAATCATTAAAATTACATCAATAACTAAACAACTACATGAATAATTCTGTACAGACATAACTTTAGACTGAAAACTACACAGGTTTTATGCTACCAGCAGTCCAGTAGTTTTTGGCACATGTAAAGCAGTAATGATCAAATGAAACTCATTTACGAGTTAACTGAGAATATTTGTGTTGTGTTTTGCAAGATAAAGCTTACTCTAAAAGCTAATAATCAGTATATATATTCAAGAAAGCCTGTGAGGGTGTGCCACTGTGCCAGCCGATAGCTCCTTTTTTTTTCAAAAAATAAAAAAATCAGGAAATTATAAATACTATGCCTTAGAAAGAGTTAGCAACTTAGCATCAATGAGCTGGAGTTGGTTTCTTTAAACTTTTAAAGTAATTACAGGAACTTTCAGGGTTAAGGATAAACAAAATATTTCTTTCAAGATATTATCAAAGTCATCCTAAGACGAGGTTTACAAACTTCAGTATTAACCAATCAAAGTCAGCATCCTATTAATACAATTAGGAAGAAAGTAAAATTGAACGTGGCCTTGCGCTGCTCATATATGCATAATTACATATAGATTTTTCAAATTGAATGTTGCTTGAGACTAATAAAGTAGTGATTATACCCAGCATTTTTGTGTTGCTTTGTCTAAAAACTAGTTATACACAATAATCTGTTTTCCACTTTTCCCTTAATCATTCATCTAATACAGTTACAAATTCATATGCATCTTCTCCTAACTAGGAAACATACCTCACTTTCAGGTATATACACAATGATCTGTTGACGGCATAACTTTGACAAAACCTGCAAGGAAACAAGTCACCCGCAAAATGAGAATATGGGATGCTTAAAAAAGATACTCTTAAATTCTGGATTTCCCTAAGCTCCAAAGGCATAAACATCACAAGTATGCAAACTATTAGAAAGAGAACAGTGATAGCTGCATCTATAGAATGGTATCACTACAGCAGAGTCATCAAAGAGATGGACAGGATGAGACAATAGAGGTGCCCTATAGTGCTCCTATAGTACGTGTATTGGGTCTACATAAATTGTATGTAAGCATATACATAGTACTATGTAACATATATTACCCTAATTAAAAAATACACTTTTTGATCCTAAAGCATATTACCCTGTCTTAACAAAAATTCAAGTCCTCAATATTTATCTATAAAGATAGAAATAGCTTCTTCTTCTTCTTTTTTTTTTTTTGGAGAGTAGATTTAACTAATAAATAAAATTTTGAATGTCTAGTCAAACCAGAAAGACATGCTACTATGCTAAATACAGCATCCAATTCTTCAATATTTGTAAAAAAAGAAACATAACACCAAAAGTGGAAAAAACATTAGCAATACGAAGTCTCTCAAAGCATTGATAAAAAAAGAGAAAAATATGCATTTAGTAATCTTGGTAAAAGGCATAGACGCCCTCCAAAAAATCTCATGGAGAGATAAGATATAGCCCAAAGGAAAAAAAAAAGTATGGGTCACAAGGGAACAAGATAAAGAACTAGGGCAAAAAAAATGATCTGATACCTGATTAATTGTGATCTTGGAACTTATCCATGGTAGAACAAGCTTACAGATATATTTTGAGCATGTTTATATTATCTTATAACGATTAAGATGAGTACAAGATTGCCTCAAAAATAATATTGACGCAGCTGAATTATTTCATCTTTGTGCTCTCACTCACACTGGTGCGGGAAAGGTAAACATCAATGTCCTCCTAGGCTCCTCTATTCGTTCCCTCTTTTTTATTACTTTCCTTCCTGAGCTCACACCCAATTCGCCCATAGCTTAGTTCTGAATCCTCTTTCAATACCGATCACTGATGCAAGCACCACTGACAATGACAAAAGTGATCAAGTATTAAACATAAGTGACAAGGTTGGTAATGGTGCAAACAACTTCGAAGGTGAGGATGCCAATGGCAGGGATGCAACCATAGGTGAAATAGTTGCTTATGGAAATATCAACCATATGGGTGCATCAAGGGTAGGGATTTGCGTGTGCATGGTCACATGTCAATAATATGGCACGCAAATAAAGGCAAGAATGGTGGATTTAGAGAACAAGATGGTTTTTGCCTATGAGTTTTTTTCCACAGGGCTTTTCTCATTTTTGACATTGAGTCTTTTATTTCTTGGTGAGTCTTGAACTTCATTTACAGCCTTAAAGACATGAGAAATGACTTCTTGGAGGTTTCTCGATTAAAAGATTGGATCTTGAAAGGTTTGTTGAAGATTTGACACAAAATCTTGAAAATTGCACAAATCCTTGGCGGAAATTTGGGACGATTTTTCTTGATTTTGGGTTCTTTGATTTTTTATGTAATTCTGGTTGTAATTTGTTAATTATCTTCTTTTTTAGGTTGTTAGGAAGTTTGTTAGGATATTTTCTTGTTTTGTTAGTTAGTTAGAGTTTGTTAGGCAAGATAAGATCAAGTGCAAGTTGCATGATGATGTGGCAATCTTATCTTGAGTTTGTTGTGCAACTTGTGCAAGTGGCACAAGTAGGGGACGAATTTCCTAGTTTAGGCGTGTATTTTTTGTTGATTTTAGCTAGGATTTTGTTGTTGAGTATACCTATAAATAATCTCAACATTAGGATGTAATTAATTAAGTTGGAGTTGAATAAAAAAAATGTTTGTTTGATTACTTGAAAACAAAATTCCTAAAAAAAATTAAGAGTTGGTGATTAATTTCTTTATACTCTTGTGATTTAATTAGTAGCTTTGAGGGTGCTTAGGCTTTAATCATAGGACTAATTAATCAACCTAAATTTAAGAATCTTGGTGACTTGGTCTTTATAGATTCGAAAATTTAGTCTATTCCCTTGTGAGTTTTTGTTACACGAAAATTCACATCAATCACCATGACTTTCTCTCCCACATCTCCATCATGTAATAAAGTCCTATCACTAAAGATCCTTGCCTAACATATTATACTGCTAAGTGGTAACTGCCCTCAATCATTGATAAGTGTTAAACAACTGGTTGCAGACAATAAACCTCAAATATGAATCCCTTAGTGTTAAACTCTTGGTCATTCTCAGCCTTTTTCTTTCTGGAGTTTCTTCACCCTTTTCAAAAACTCATCACCATCTTTGTCCTCTAATTTTGTCCTGCCATCCTCTTAATCCTCATATTAGTTTTAGGCATTGTTCTTCCACGAGAATCCTTTGAGTTTTCCTTAAAGACTCCTCTTCATTTGCAGCGGTACCACTATTTGGAAATGTAACTTTATTCTTGAAATGAAAAACCATCATGAATCCAGCAAGCTGACGGTTTAGAAACTCCAGCCTCATTCATATATGTTTGGTTTTCCCACTGGAAGTCTGGACTCTGGAGCAACTCCATCATCATCAGATTTGCCTTTCAGCTCCATCACAACTTTCTTTTTTGATTCCACTGAGTACTTACACTAGCAAGTCAAGATATTATAAGTGTCATAGTTTTTTCCACAACATTCATATCAACTATCAAAGCTAACCTTCTCATGACCTCTAATTTTGTAAGTACTCCCAATCGATAAATGTTCCGAACTACGGATAAATATCCCATTTTCTAAAAGGAACTTGTTTGTAATTGTATGAAAGTGAGAAGATATCAAATCAATTATAACCAATCAACTTTTGAACTATTCGCAGATTTCAAACTATTGTTTTTTTTAGAAAAAAAAAAACAATGAAGAAGCCCAAAAATTTACCAAGCCTAATCGGATAACAAAGAAGGTTCAATAAGTTATTAACAGTTTCTTAGCCATCTTCGGAATTTTTAAAACCATAAATAGACCATCAATTTAAAGAATCCAATAATACAACGCCTGTTTGGGCAAGGGCTCGTGGCATAGAGTAAATACCTATTGTTTAACTGAAGTAAAGCAAATCACAAAGCTTTTATTACTGATCACATGTTCGAAAACTTTCCCAAATGCCTCCATGCAACCCAGCAACACCTCATCAAAGTTAGAAGCCCTTCTAAATTCTTTAGTAAACCTACAAGTTTGAATTATTACATAAATCACATTATAACAATGGAGAGGAAATGTAAACCATTTTTAATTTACTGAATCTATCATGAAGAAATTAATTCATGCTTGCTACCACTAATAGTGTCTTTTATCTCTCCAAGCATATTATCCATTCTCTCATATCTTTCACTCATCCAAGCACGATCCCCGGCAAACGAATTTGTTAGACTATACATTAAATTGATGATTTAAACAACTACTTGAACTTCAACCACTAATTTCCGATTTTGTTGGGTTTTTCCTGTGTATGAAAATCATTTGCACATGAGAGTGATGAAAAAATTGAAAGTCACAAGGACCTGTTGGCACAATTTAAGGGATTTTAACTGAAATATTATACAATGCGTGACTAAGATTAGATTTGGCTCACACCACAAGGTGTCGGAAAGATTGTTTGACTACAGAAAATCACTTAAAACAGCTAGTCTAGAAGAGATATAATTGGTTATTAATTCATAAAATATGGCTCATATCAATTCAAATTCTAAGCCATGACAAAACCTTAGTCCTATAGTCTCTCATGGCACAATTGGTGGAAACCTTCCATTACTTTGGAGCTTCCCTCCAAATTAATCCTGATTCATCAAACCTGATGTAAATATACTTGGAGCTTCCCTCCAAATTAACATTTGGTTTTGTGCAGTAACTCAAGAATCAAATGCCAGCGTTACCCAGCAAATGCACGGCGGCTAGCTGGCAGACTACTTCCAGACTACTAACTCAGCACTCCTAAATTAACTTCTTGCAAAGGGAACTGGTCTAGTTATTAATACATCATTGCCTTGTTCAATTCGGTCATTTGAAATTCAATCCATAATTTCAAACAGACATCCAAAACAAAAGGAGGTTGCCCCTAATATTCCCTAAACTTTCTATAAAGTTTCAAACCCTTACTCTTTGGTTAGATATAAGAAAATGGAAGGAAAGAAAAGAAGGGAGACATTATTACTTGTTGGTATAAAGGGTTAGGGAGAGGAAAAAGGAGCGACCCACTTTCCCTCCTTCAAAAACCAGCATCTCTCCCACTCTGAAGAGATTTGATCATTTGAAGGACAATTAGGACCCCACCTCTCATTCCCTTTCCTCTTATTTCCTCTCCCTTCCTTTCCTTCCTAGCTACTTATCAAAACCATGAGTTAATTAAAATGTTTCTCCTACAACTTGAAGTATCAAATCATAGGTCATACTAAACTAATCAACATTTTCTAAAGGCTAACTATAAGCATGAATTGTTCTCATGGCTCTTAATCGCTTTTCTACTCATAAAGTTCATGCAATTTTAGGCCTTCAGATGATAATAGTAAATTGTACATCCATGTTTTCTATTTGAGTACATAATATTGTTTTATCTTTTAGCTGGGTTGTGACTTGTGAGAGGTGTAAGAGTTACATGTGCAATATACAGTACATTTAACACTGAATCCGGGGGAAAAGGTTATTATTGTAGAAAGGCAGGAAGGTAGAGAGAGAAAGAAAGAAATAGAGAAGGATGACTGAAACTGCCTCAAACAAGAATATATGCTCTTTTAATAGTAAACAGCGCAGCTCAGTAAAAGGGAACATTAATATAATCACCTATAGCTTTACCCATGTACCATCTACGTCAACATGCCATTAAAGAAGTAACCAAAGCTTTGGAGAGTACTAACCAGTAGCTCAGACTCTCCTCCCCAGAAATCAGGTCGTCCAATGCGCTGACAGTATCTGCAAAACAACTTGGAAATAAGCAATGCTAGGATGCACAAAGCCAAAAAACTGGAGAACCCAAAGAAATTAACCCTAGAAACTGCATAAAACGTAAAACCGAAAAGGAACAGACCTGTTCAAGGGCTCATCAACAGTAATAGCAGTAACTGCCTCTTTATATTGGCGACGTTCACTCTCATTTTCACAAATCACATCTTTCACTGCGGCTCTTAACTCATCTGTAATGTTATCAAAAACCAGTCTAATTATGAACCACTTCTATCAAATAAGTCACATCAACCTAATAGTCAATCATAAGAACATCATAACTTACAAAGACAATACATAAATTTTATGCAATCAATAAGAAGCAATAAACAAAATAGAGGGGCGGAAAAAGAGTAAAGAGAGCCTGTATACCAGCATCATCTCTTTCTTTCTGAGGTGTTAGAGGGACTCCCTTGTTTCTAGCCATGCCTTTAACCTGTTTTCATAAAACAGTCTTTAGAAAAACAATTAAATTCAACCATCAAAACACGTAAAACAAAATTATGAATTAAAGTTAGAAAAACAGACCAAAGCTCGAAACATACAACGGCCATCACCAGCAACCTTATGAACAGCATAATGTTCCACTTTAACATTTGATTGAGAAACTCCTCCACTTCTGAATTTAAACAAAATTAGTAATTTAAACAACTCAAATAAAATCAAATTAAAGATAAAAAAAAGGTAAAATTGGTGGAGTAGTTACAAAGGAGGTGAAATTCTGGCGAAAGATAAGCGATTGTTGTTTGGAAACAAGTGAAAAGGTTGATGAAAGAGTTGTGGGATTAATGATTGGGAAACGGAAGTAACAGGTGATGATACGAGTTCGAATTGAGCAGTGCCATTTGTGAGTTGATCAAGGATTGTATCTGCAATTACCAACAACAACAAGAAGATGAATTAACGAATAAGTAGTCTAAACAAGTTGAGAAGGAAAGCTGGTTGTTAATTTACCATTTGACAAATTGGTGTCCATTGATTTGTTTTCGAATTGGATTGTATTGCATGCAGGGTTTAATTGCGTTTGTGTACCAATATATGTTTTTTTTTTTCTCTCTTTTTGATTTTTTTTTACACCATGCCCTATTTTCCTACATCGTGCCTTTCTAAAATATAACTTCTATATGGTGTTCCTTGAGTATATTAAACTCTACATGGTGCCTTTACCGTTATTTGTTTTTCATTGTTAATTGAGCTTGATAGCATTCATGTTCTTCAGATAAATAAAGTAAAATAAAGTAAATAACATATCCTCAAATATCTAAACTTACAAATAATTATAATAAGATTAAAGTAACAAAGTCTTAAAACACAAAAACAAACCACTATCATCAAGTTCATGAATTGAATAACAAAACCAAAGTAAATGACATAAATTATTCTAGCTAAATTATGAATGTAAGCTACTAAATCTTTATTTGCTAATTGCTAATAGTCATACATGTCTTTAACCAATTAATATACTCCACAACAGTAGCACATAAACTCACTTTTAGGCTTCTCATGTTTTTTATCACCATCCTCATTGTCTCACTTCCGATAAGAATATGAATTTTTGAAATGACCACCTTTACCTCTATAATATCCACGACCTCTTTCGCGGCCATGGCTTCCACCACGGTCACGACTACTGCTACTAACAGGGTCTCTATTGTTAATTCGTATCCCATTGTGGGATGCAGCATTCACTTCATGGAATGAAGTAGAGCCAGTTGGTCGTGATTCATGAATTTTCTATAAAAGCTCATCATTTTGTTCATCCACTAGAAGACAAGATATCAATTTAGAATATTTTTTAAAGCCTTTTTCACGATATTGTTTACTCAATAAGAGATTATCCTTGTGAAAAGTGATATATGTCTTTTCCAACATATCCTCATCAGTTATTTTTTCTCCACATAATTTCAGTTTAGAAGTGATTCTGAACATGACTGAGTTATATTCACTTATTGATTTAAAAATCTTGTAATCTTAAATTTAGCTATTCATAATGAGCTTGAGGGAAAATAATATTTTTCTGGTGGTCGTACCTTTCCTATATATTATTCTAAAGCACCATTGGGTCTTTCACATTTAATATTCAGTCTTAACTCTTAAGGGCCTCATGAAGGTGATGGTGAAGAAATATCATAGCTTTAGCTTTGTCTTGACTGTTTTCTTGATTTCCTACTTTGATAGTTTTTCCAAGACCTCTTGCGTCTAGATGAACTCCAGCATTTAATGCCTAAGATAAATAATTCTTTCCGGTATTATCAAGGGCCGCAAGTTCAAGCTTCGCTAAGTTCGTGTAACACCCTGGATTTTCCCTAACTTCCTACTTCCTATTTTTCCGGAAAACATGTTAAACTAATAGATATTACGTTTATTAAACTAATATATATGGAAAAACCAAAGTCTTACCGCCACCATGATAACGGCTAAGGCATTTATCAAAGTACTACAGCGGAAGTCTTAAAAACCAAAACAGTTTAAAACTAAACTTCAAACAACTTTAAAATAAAATCAACTTTAAATTTATTACACTTCGTAACCATATTAAAGGCCCTTTTAAAAACTAAAACCAAAATTACTAATCAGAAGTCTTTCAAAATCCAAACTACCGAATAAATGTTAGTCTCTGTAAGCAATTGAAATAAAGTAAAACTACAACCACAACAAGCGCTCTCACTCCATCCCATCATGAAATGACTTATGCCCACTTGTACATGCAGCTTTCCTTTTACTAGACAACTACTCACCACAAGTGGATCATCGTAGGGCCAAGTCCAAGACAAAGCCATGCACGCAAAGCAAACAGTCAGCAAAGCTGAGTACATAACTACTAAAGACTATGCAATAACAATAAGAAATAAAACATGCACTCAACTTACCTTTGACAACCTTCTTACCCGTACATGGACTCAATAAGATTATTATTATATTTAACTTTTGGATTTGGCAGTCGAAACGATTTTTTGTTCCTTTAAATCGCCCTATTGGCCACCCAAACATTGGGGCAACTCCAAGAAGGTATACCTACATGTCACACGAGGTGACGGTATCATCCACGCATTTAAAGTTAAAAGAGACAACGTCTTGTACTCCATTAGAAGTCATAATCACTGTTCCATAGACTCCCTGTAACGCCCTAATTTTGAGCCAAAAAAAAATTCGTCCTTTGATATTCAATATTATTTATCATGATGATTTTGTTAATCGAAAATATATATGATTTAAGAAACAGTTTTATTTAATAGTCTTTTTGGTTGTGTGTTTCATGCTTTCCTTCCTTTGCCATTTTTTGGGCTAAACCTAACTTGAGTTTAAACTTTGTTTATGGTAATAAAGGGGTTGTTAATAAGCTACTTAAACACTTTTTTTTAAAGCCCTTTTTTAACGCCTAAATTATCTTCTTATAAAGCTAAATTAAAGCCTTAAACCCTAGTCTTATAGCTTGTTTTTGAGGCCTTTCAATTGCTCCTTTGTTTCACCACATCCTTTCACAGGTTTTGAAGACTTTATTGCTGGTTTTTAGTCTTTGTAAACTCCCCCTACATTATTGCATTTAAACCATCATTAAAACATTAAAAAATCAGTCAAAGACCCTTCATGATTCCACATACCATACAAAAACCCTTCCATGTTCAAGTAGCTTTTGTCATCACTATCACGATCGCCGCTTCATCTTTTTCCCAATCAATTTCGAGTGGTTTGGATTTATTCAAGGGTTGTGTTGAGTTTCATCCCTACTCTTATTTCACATCAATCGAGTTCTAATCTCCTAAGAAAGCATCAAAAAAAAACCAAAGGAATTGAGCAAAAGTTTTCTTTGTTTCCGGGGGTGGTTTTCTGTGTGTTTTTGGAGCAGTTTCTTCAGGGATTTGGCTGGTTTTAAACGGGTTTTTTCTTATAGTCTTCAATCAAGGTAACTAGCATCCTCTTCTTTGATTAAATACTAAGTTTAAGGGCTAGATGGATAGGTAGAAAGTCATGGTAAATATGAGTTTTTAGAGCGTTTTCTTCTCTGTTTTGCTGTCGAATTCGTAGACTTCAAAGTGCTGTTTTTAGAGTTTTATGATCATGATTTCTTGCTTATTTGATGTTTATTCCCCTTGATATGTGTTATACCCATGATATTTGTAGCATGTTTAGACTTGTTAGGTGGGTGTTTTTAGAGCCATTAGTCTACTTACATCTGCTGGAAATTTGTTTGTGGTTGCTTTATAAGGTTTTGTATACACTTGTTTAAACTGATTTTCTTGCTTAGTTTTTGGTAGTATCATGTTAAGATGGTTCCAACTAATTCCCATGTTTAGGCAAGTTTTAGGGGGTTTTTAAGCCAATCTTTGGGCATATTGCTGCTGCCATGTTAAGTGAGTGTTGGTTGTTTGGTGAGTATTTAGAGTTAAATGCTTAATTTTACACTACTTGAGCCTATGTTGTTCTATTATGTCCCTGATTGTTGTGTTAATGGGCTAAGATTATTTTGTTTTAGAGGTGTTTGTTTTGGTTTTTTATGAGCAATACACCTTGCTGAAATTGCTTGGGGCGCTGTAAAGACAGGGGGTTTTTAGCATGTTAAGGGCACGAATTTAAGCTCATTTTCCTTGTGTTTTTGCCTATAGGTAGATTAACATGTCATAATTTATTTTTAGCACTTTGCATTTTTGGGGTTGTTTTTTGGTGATTGAAGTGTATTATGTGCTGCCAATGTTTGTTGTTATGTGATGTTATAGCATTAGTATTTGGGTTTTGAATGATATTTATGGGTTCTCACTTATTGACATGATTATTTACCTAATGCTTTTAGCTAAGATTTTCCGGTTTGACCCTTAAGTTTTAGAATTATGTACTCAAAGAATGATCTTGAACTTTGATGTAAATGTTTTGTTTTAATTATACAAATTGTGAACCTTTGATAAAATTCATCCTTAGCACTACTTATTTCACGAATACATGAATGCGAATGATTATTTTGGATTTGAAATAATTATTTTCTGTTCCAAACTCAACTGAATATTCTTTCTTGATGTTTTGTAATAAGCCGAACAGTGCTTAAAAACTAAGATTATTTGATTTAGAAATTTGATTCTCTAAGCAGATTTTATATGAGGTGTAAGCCGAAGGCTTTCTCCGCCACTGCATTTTGGAATAAAATCATATATGTTCTAAGTATCCTTCATGGGTTTTGATTGTGTATGGGCCAATCGAGTGTAAGGCCGAAGTGCTTCTCGTGGTTAAGAACATGCTACTACAGGCTGCAGTTTTAGGTAGAATTACCTGGGTTATGTTGTTGTCGTCCGGAGTTGTGTGAGGCCTACATGGCTCTTAACCCATCCCGGGAGTATGGGCCATCCACAACGCAGTCTCCTGCGAGTTGACTGTAGGTTCGCCTGCAAACCTTAGGAGGTGGACTCGGGATTCCACTAGCGTCATATCCATACCATTCTGTTAAGTTTGTGAGTATTCGATTATATCTTAAGAAATTTATGAAATTTATTAATGTTGGTTGGTGACTTGAATATTTGAGAACGTCTGTAGTTACTTCTCTATTAATTTACTCTAAAATTTATTATTTTGTTTAGGGGAGATTGGTAGTACTCCCCCACTGTGGATTTATGTTGTTGCACAAAGATGCATTCTGATTTGTGTGCTCTTTGTTCGCAAGTCAGGTTATGAGTGTGGCTTGGACCTCTCTTATCTTTGGACTTACTAATTAATGGTTTTTGAATGGATGATAGTGTTCGTTTTAAGGTTTCTCTCTTATTAGTTCCCAACTGTTTTAATTGAATGTTTTCATAAGGGTTGTTCTCCAGTGGGTTGAGGTAATCTTGTGATTTCTTCTTTGGATATTTTCTTTCATGAATTTTGGTTAGTAACTTCCGTACAGGCGTACTTTTCCGCTATCGCCTATTACTTTTTTAAGGACGGGTTGTTACACTCCCCCCTTTGTTCATACTCAAGGTATATACGTTCCAAGAGTTTTGGTGCAATCCTCTACACTTTACGTGATTAACAGGTTTCAACAATTTTATGACTCTCATGCAACAGCCGTCAAGGGCTTCATGACAACCAAGCAACCATATTCATTATCTTTGCTTTAAGGTGATTCCAAATTAACTTATGTGAGTCCTTTAATTAAACTGAACCTCTTGTACCACACATTAACTGTGAGTGGCTAATAACTTGCTTTCTTCTGGACCACACATTAAACTGTGATTGGTATAATATATAGAATAATTGCTCATTACTTCTATTAATCTTGTGAACAAAATTCACGACTACCTTTCTTGTTGATTAAGTATCTAATCAACTTTAAAATTTACTTCTGTCCTTTATCCATAAAACTGTTGGCCAAACTATACTGATCAGAAAATTCTAATTCAAGCTTATGAAAAATTAAACTTTCTATTTAACATGGAATGCCATTAAACATTAAAAACATGCTACTAACAACTTGTCATGCATATAAATTCATGATCCAAAACAAGCATACAAGATTCATATAAACAAAATTTCTCAAGCATGCATTCTAACTCCTATGTTTGCCTTTAATACTTACGTACCTTGTGAAATAGCTGTGCTCCGCCACAACTTCTAGAAGTGGACTAAAACAAAGTCTCCTACACAAGGAAAACCGAACTAAATCAAAAACCTTGTTGACTAAATTCTACAACAACCTTAACCAACTTCTAAATTTGGAAACTTTGTCCAAAACATTCTTTATTTGGTCTCTATTCAATATCATACTTCAATTTTCTTCTCTACTGCAATTCTACTTAGTTTTCGGGACTTAATTATACTTTATAAAACCTTAATAAAATTTTCATGCCACTTTAGAAAATTGGACAGCAATCTAAATTTATCAAAACTCCTTGAAAACTTTCGAAAATGACACAAATTGTTCATATAATGTATTACCTTACTTACATGATCAATTTATGCTATTTACATACTTAAAAAGGTTATTTAATTAATTTATAAAATCTGGACAGCATGTTAAACATGCTTAAAATTACTCTTAAACATCATAAAACATACTAAAATTTATATATTTCGTCATAGAATTGATGTGTGATCATACTAGTGCGTTTTGGACACTTTAAACTCAATTTAACTTGTTTTTATTAAAATTTCAGATTTATTTCTAAACTCTAAAGTTATGAAAAACTTATGAAAACATCATGATTTCATGTCAAAACACTTCTACAATCTACTAACATGTTTATGAAGTCAATCTAGGCTTTAGAACAATTTTCATATGTTAAAACATGTTTACAATATCTGTTCAACTCAAATTCTTGATTATAAAATTTGGACAGCTTTATAAAACAAGTTTAAAACCCTTAAAAATCAACCTAAACTTAATAACATCAGCATAAATTCACCCATAAATAATCTATGATCATAACATTAAAGTTTGGAACACAAAAATTCATAAAAAATCATAACTTTATAATTTTCAAACCCTAACTTATAATTTCATGATCACCAAAATTAATTCATGCCTAAAAAACAATTCATACTTATATAAAAACATAATTAAACTTATAAAAAAACATGATTAAACACAATTATAATCATAAATTTGCAAGATTGAATCAAAAATAAAGAAGTAAATTTTTGTTTTTTTTTTTTATAAAAGGTTCGAAATTATACCAAACGAAGGGGAGGAAGCCCGGCATTGCAGCAGGCGCGGACTGGTGGCCGGCGGTGGTGGGTCCGGCTGGGCACGGATCCCGAGGCGATCCCCAATTTTTTTTTCCTTGAAACTTCCGACTTTCTCTCTTTTTTTCTTTTTTTTTTTGAAACTTCCGAAAAAAAATTTTTCTCCCTTTTTTCTCTAAATTTTTGGAATCCTAATTGACTAGTATGATCAGGAAAAGTTTGGAATTTTAGGTTTTGTAGGGTATTTATAGGCCCCAAAGTAGGATTTTGGTGAGGCCCATAAACACTCCTAAGTAAATTAGGAAACCTTTAAAATCTATTTTTAGAAGCTTTTAAAATATTTTTAATCATAAAAATACTATTTAAGAACACAAATAATACTTTTAACCAAGACTTTATTATTTACTATATTTTTGTTAATTCCTTTTTTTTATTTAATGCTTTTGTTGAACATAATTTTCAACAAAAATATTAAAATTATACGACTAAATGCGAAGATTATACGCATGAAATACAAAAATACTTTGTTTAAATACGTGAAAATGTGGGGTATTACAGTGTACCCCCCTTAAAAAAAGTTTCGTCCCGAAACTTTGTGTAGGTTAGTGTATGGAATTTGAATAGAGACTACTTTTACTTCATACTTTGTTACAGAAACTTCTATGTTGTTGTAGACTTTAGACACTTACTTGACAACTTCTATTAGACAAACATGAAACTTCTTACTTAAAAGTCATAAAAACTTGTAACATTGAGGGTAAAAACGCGCGAAACTGGTCGCTTTCTACCCCCCATTAAAAGGAGTTACGTCCCCGTAACTCTACTACTAACCTGAAAAAGCTCTGGATACTTTTCTCTCATCAAATCTTCAGCTTCCCAAGTAGCTTCTTCGGTTTCTTGGTTAGACCACAACACTTTCACTATCTTGACACTCTTTCTACGAGTATCTCTAAGCTTACTATCTATGATTTTAATTGGCCTCTCTTCATAGGTCAAACTTTAGTCTAACTCGATTGCTTCAGGTTGCAACACATGTGACTCGTCCGACACATACTTCCTTAGTTGAGACCCATGGAAAACATTGTGAACTTTGCTCAACTCCATTGGTAGTGCTAGCTTATAAGCTACCTTTTGCAAGATCTCGTAGGGTCCTATGTAATCTGGTCTTAACTTTCCTTTCTTTCCAAATCTCATCACTCCTTTCATTGATGATACCTTAAGTAACACCTTGTCGCCAACTTCGAACACCACATCTTGGCGCTTTTGATCCGCATAGGATTTTTGTCTATCCTTTGCTGCTTGAATCTTTGCTTGTATTACTCTAATTTTCTCTGCGGCCTCCTCTATTAACTGAGGTCCTAGAATTACTGTTTCACTTATGTCGTTCCAACACAAAGGGCTCCTACACTTCCTTCCATATAGAGCTTCAAAGGGTGCCATGCCAATACTTGCATGGTAACTATTGTTGTACGAAAACTCAATGAGATCTAAGTGATCCTCCCAACTCCCTTGGAAGTCCATTACACAAGCCCTTAGCATGTCTTCTAAGGTTTGTATGGTTCTCTCTATTTGTCCATCAGTTGCTGGATGGAAAGCTGTACTCATCTTCAAGGTTGTGCCAAAGTTCTCCTGAACACTTCTCCAGAATTCCGAAAGAAATCTAGAATCCCTATCCGACACGATATCCTTTGGAACTCCATGTAACCTCACAACAAATCTTATGTAAGCCTTTGCAAGTTGCTCCATTTTCCATGTCTCTTTCATGGGTATAAATACCGCTGACTTAGTGAGTCTATCTATCACTACCCATATGGTATCGTTCTGATTCTTAGACTTTAGCAAGCAAGTCACAAAGTCCATTGAAATGCTATCCCATTTCCATCCTGGTATCTCAAGTGGTTGGAATTCTCCTTGAGGTCTCTTATGCTCAAATTTAACCTTTTGACAAGTAAGACATTTACTCACAAATTCAGCCACTTCTCTCTTCATCCTAGGCCACCAATACATCTTCTTTAGATCCTTGTAAAGTTTATCGCCTCCAGGATGCACTGAATACGGGGTACTATGACCCTCCTCCATTATCCTTCGCTTCAAATCCTCACATTTCTGTGGTACACACCACCTTCCTTTATACCTTAAGCTTCCATCCTCATGAATCTTAAAATCCATAAGCTTTCCTGCTTTCAGCTTTTCCTTAATTCTGTCCAGTTTTACATTCCCTTCCTGACTCTTCCTAATTTCCTCGAGTATTGTTGGTTGGATACTAAGATTACAAAGAATCCCTTCCAACTCTCCCTCCTTCACTATTTCCAAGCTCAATATCTCCATGTCTTTACATAGCTCATTAGCAACTACCAAGGTATTCATTCCATGTTTCGTTTTACGACTCAAAGCGTCAGCTACCACAATGGCTTTCCCTTCATGGTATTGAATATCTAGGTCGTAGTCCTTGATCAACTCGAGCCATCTCCTTTGTCTCATGTTTAAATCTTTTTGAGTGAAAAGTACTTTAAACTCTTGTGGTATGTGTATATCCTACATTTCACTCCATATAAATAATGTCTCCAAATTTTCAAGGCAAACACTATTGCTGCTAACTCCAAATCATGTGTAGGGTAGTTAACCTCATATGGTTTCAATTGTCTCGAGGCATAAGCTATCACCTTTCTATTTTGCATCAACACACATCCCAGACCATTTTTAGAAGCATCACTAAACACATCATAAGAGTCACTTCCATCTGGCAAAGTCAGTATTGGAGCTGTAGTCAAACGTTCTTTTAAAGTTTGAAATGCCTCTTCACACTTATTACTCCACTCAAACTTACAGTCTTTCTTCATTAACGAAGTCATGGGTTTAGCAATCCTCGAAAAGTCTTTCACAAACCTCCTATAGTAACCTGCTAACTCTAAGAAACTCCGTATATCCGTTACATTCTTCGGTGTAGGCCACTCCTTGACCGCTTCAATTTTGGTTGGATCTACCTCAACTCCCTCTTTAGAAACAATATGTCCCATGAATGCTATTTTCTCCAACCAGAATTAACATTTTGAGAACTTAGCATATAACTCATTTTCCCTTAATGTCATCAAGATTGTTCCCAAATGCTCCACATGTTCTTCCTTGCTCTTGGAACACACCAATATATCATCAATGAAAACGACTACAAAGTTATCCAAAAGCCGTTGGAGGATTCTATTCATTAAATCCATAAAAATTGCTGGTGCATTGGTCAACCCAAAAGGCATAACAGTGAATTCGTAATGCCCATACTTAGTGCAAAAAGTTGTTTTCGGTATGTCCTCATTAGCAATCCTCAATTGATGGTATCCTGACCTTAAGTCAATTTTCGAAAACACCGTAGCTCCTTTCAATTGATCAAACAAGTCATCAATCCTTGGCAATGGATATTTATTCTTGATTGTCACTTTATTCAGTTCCCTATAGTCAATACATAACCTCAAACTCCCATCTTTATTGTTCACAAACAGTACTGGTGCTCCCCAAGGTGAAGCACTAGGCCTAATGTACCCCTTTTCCAACAAATCCTGCAATTGATCCTTTAATTCGCTCATTTCCGCAGGCGCCATCCTATAGGGTGCTTTGGAAATAGGTGCTGTTCCTGGGACTAAGTCTATAGTAAAGTCAATCTCCCGCTTCGGTGGCATTCCCGGAATCTCCTCCAGAAACACATCAAGAAAGTCCTTCACTACTTCAATGTCTTCAGGTTTAGCAGTCTCAATCTGTCCACATCCTGCACACTACAAAGTTAAATCGGAAAACCTCTTTTCACAAACCTAGCGAACCTCATTACTGACACTATTTTGTTGTGTTTCGGTCTTCCTGTCCTCCAATAACTCACCTTCTTACCCTTATTCACCAACGAGATCTTCTGTGGTTCACATTGAATTTCAGCCTTATGTTTACTCAACCAATCCATTCCTAAGATCACTTCTAGGTCACCTAAATCAAACTCGATCAAGTTAGCCTTAAACTCCACTCTCTTAATTACAATAGGAACATCCTGATGTCTCCTTAAACATTGCACTTCTTGTCCCGAAGGTAACATTATTGACATGTCTACTGCATCTACTTTTCCCAACACAGGTTTTAACTTTTCTAAGAGTTTAATGGAAACAAAGGAGTATGTTGTACCAGAATCAAACAAAACTTTAACAGGTAAGGAATGAATAGAAAAAGTACCGGTGATCACATCCTTCTTAGCATCCGCTTCGCTTCGAGCTATCACATTCAGCTTCCCAGTGTTTGAGGTCTTAGGCTACCTTCCTCCATTTCCACTCCCATTCCTACTTCCGGCTTGAGAGTTCACCTTTCCTCCCATATTTCCTTGGAAACCCTTTTGTTGTCCCCCAACTAAATTCCCCCTAGTTTGAGAATTCTGCCCCTCCTTTCCTTTGTTCCTAGAGAAGCACTCATACTCACGGTGTCCAAGTTTGTTACACAACCTACAAGTCACTGGGTCCCCTGGACAGTCTTTTCCTGGGTGGTTGTTGGGACACTTCTTGCAAAAGTACACACGCCCTCCTTGACTAGCCACCTGAGTCCTATTCCCATTTCCAGAATTAGGCTTCCCAAAGCTTCCCCTAGTACCCTGGAAGTTGTTGTTGAAACGAGGTCTCTTATATCCACCATGATTCCCTTGTTGGTTGAAGTTTCCTCCACCATCCTTCCTTTTCTCCCTCGTCTTACTCTCCTTCTGTACTTCCTTCTTCTTTTGGTCTATGGCATACAAGTGTGCAACCCTACCATATAAGTCATCCAAGGATTCAAAAATTTGTCCAGCTAGTTGTGATTGTAAGTCTAAGGGTAACCCCCTCTCAAAACGACTAGCTTTCAGCCTCTCAGTTGCCACAACCTCAGGAGCAAACCTAGACGGCTCTATAAACTTAGAGTAGTACTCAGTAACAGACATACTCCCCATCCTAAGTTCTAGGAACTCCTCAGCCTTCTGTTTCTGAAGAAACACAGGGTAGAACTTATTACCAATCTGCTCCTGGAACATTTCCCAATTGAATCCTGGTAAAGCCCTTATTACAGCCTCGTTCTGTGACCACCATAAGTCAGCTTCTCCCCTAAGATAGTAAATAACATGGTTCACCTTAAGCTCCTCTGGACACTCAACTGCCCCGAACAATTTATTGAATTCTCTCAACCATCCCTCTAGAACAGTTGGATTGTGCCCTCCTTGGTAAGTGGGTGGCTTGCTTTGAGAAATTGTCTTGAAGAGTTCCCCAGCAGGGTCACTACCATTTCCATTTCCTCTGGCAACTAACTGTTCAGCTACAGTAGCTAATTGCCTTACTACTTCATTCAGCTGATTGTTGTTACGTTCAGCCATTCTATTTCTCCTGTAGAGGAAAAGACCTTTGTATTAAATTAAGTCTAACTATAAGTTAAGACACAGAGACTTAAATCATAAAACACTTTTTCATTTCATCTCATAAAAGAAATTTCATTCTTTTAGAGCGAATGATTCACTTTGTCTTGATTGTTTACACAACCATTAGAATAAGAATAAAGCATATAAGAAATAAAAATAATTCCCTTGGTTCTATTCTACTTAAGGCTTTAATCATAACATAATAAAATTACTCAACTTCTCTTCTCCAATTACTTCTTATGGCTCATTGCCACTTATTCAAACTAAGATAAACAATAACTTATAGTGTTCAACTAGGCATTAAAATAGTAGCCGTAAATAGTTAACTATTTCTAAACATAGTCTCTACATATTAACATTATCCTTCTTGTCTCTCGACATAATATATTTTTTCGGTACGAATTCTGGGTCATCCTTAGTATCATCCCCCATTTCTTCATCTGTTTCCTCTTTTTCTCCTTCCATGACTTCCTCAAGATCTGATTCTTCTTCCTCTTCTTCAGATTCAGTTATCAAGTCAACATATACCGGGATTACTGGGTTTGGGTCCTCAATTTCATAGCATGAACTATCCTTGGATTCACCAGTCTTCGAACCTGTAGCAGTCTCCTCTTCCATTTGGTCTTTACTCCATTGACTATCTGTTGAACTTGGTGCGGGTGGGGTCTCCTTATTCGCATTCATTTTTTGATACTCCTGTTCCTTCTTAGCAATGTACCCCTCCAAGAACCTCCAATCACAACCCCATTGACCAGGCCAACAGCATCCTTATACTTAGAATAGTTTGGAAGACCTCCGAGAAAATGAAAATCACTAAACTTCACCTTAATTTCTAGGTAGGGTGGACGGTCGGGTAAACACTTAACAATCAAAGCGGCTACTTGGTCAGGTTGATCCCATTGTGGTAACTTCAACACCGTACTCATGTACCAACAGTAGAACCGGATCTTCCAAACGTATTGAGGTGGACTTTCATAATCTTTCTTCTCCAATGTCCCAATTTGAGTATACTTACTAGGCATATTATGTGTCATCCTACACCAAAACTTAAAACTAATGGTCCATCCTTCCTAAAAGAACAAAACAAACAAACAACTAACAGTTCTGCAAAAATAAAGTCTTTTGGCTAACATACAATTTTGTTTACACCCAACTATACACATAAGCATCACCTTGATTATAAACTTTAAAGCATGAAAAAACAGAAACAAAGTCTATCCTACATGCTCAACCTCCTACCCAAACTCACCACATGGTATTAAAGCGATAACACATAATACATACCTGAATTCCTTGCATACCTGCACACATAATTTATTTTTCAAAACTTTCCATTTTAGGAAATTACTATTTTTAGAAAAATTCCATTTTCAAAAGTTTCCGATTTAAGAAATTTCTCTTTCCAAAAATAAAACATAGGGTACCCCCAAAAAATAAAATTCATTTTATTTCAAAATCTAGGCTCTAGTAACCCCTTTGTAACACCCTGGATATTCCCTAACTTCCTACTTCCTATTTTTCCGGAAAACATGTTAAACTAATAGATATTACGTTAATTAAACTACTATATATGGAAAAAACAAAGTCTTACCGCCACCGTGATAACGGCTAAGGGATTTATCAAAGTACTACAGCGGAAGTCTTAAAAACCAAAACAGTTTAAAACTAAACTTCAAACAACTTTAAAATAAAATCAACTTTAAATTTATTACACTTCGTAACCATATTAAAGGCCCTTTTAAAAACTAAAACCAAAATTACTAATCAGAAGTCTTTCAAAATCCAAACTACCGAATAAATGTTAGTCTCTGTAAGCAATTGAAATAAAGTAAAACTACAACCACAACAAGCGCTCTCACTCCATCCCATCATGAAATGACTTATGCCCACTTGTACCTGCAGCTTTCCTTTTACTAGACAACTACTCACCACAAGTGGGTCATCGTAGGGCCAAGTCCAAGACAAAGCCATGCACACAAAGCAAACAGTCAGCAAAGCTGAGTACATAACTACTAAAGACTATGCAATAACAATAAGAAATAAAACATGCACTCAACTTACCTTTGACAACCTTCTTACCCGTACATGGACTCAATAAGATTATTATTATATTTAACTTTTGGATTCGGCATCGAACATATTTCGTTTCCTTTAAAATCGCCCTATTGGGCACCAACTTGGGAGCAACTCCAAGAAGGTATTACCTATGTCACACGAGGTGACGGATATCCAGCGCATTTATAGTATAAAAGAGTACAACGTCTTGTACTCTAATTAGAAGTCATAGATCACTGTTCCATAAGACTCCCCCCTTTGTTCATACTCAAGGTATATACGTTCCAAGAGTTTTGGTGCGAATCCTCTTACACTTTACGTGATTAACAGGTTTAACAATGTTATGACTCTCATGCAACATCACATAAAGGCATGCATACAAACAAGCAACCATATTCATTATCTTTGCTTTAAGGTGATTCCAAATTAACTTATGTGAGTCCTTTAATTAAACTGAACCTCCTGTACCACACATTAACTGTGAGTGGCTAATAACTTGCTTTCTTCTTGACCACACATTAAACTGTGAGTGGTATTATATATAGAATAATTGCTCATTACTTCTATTAATCTTGTGAACAAAATTCACGACTACCTTTCTTGTTGATTAAGTATCTAATTAACTTTAAAATTTACTTCTGTCCTTTATCCATAAACTATTGGCCAAACTATACTGATCAGAAAATTCTAATTCAAGCTTATGAAAAATTAAACTTTCTATTTAACATGGAATACCATTAAACATTAAAAACATGCTACTAACAACTTGTCATGCATATAAATTCATGATCCAAAACTAGCATACAAGATTCATATAAACAAAATTTCTCAAGCATGCATTCTAACTCCTATGTTTGCCTTTAGTACTTACGTACCTTGTGAAACAGCTCTGCTCCGCCACAACTTCTAGAAGTGGACTAAAACAAAGTCTCCTACACAAGGAAAACCGAACAAAATTAAAAACCTTGTTGACTAAATTCTACAACAACCTTAACCAACTTCTAGATTTGGAAACTTTGTCCAAAACATTCTTTATTTGGTCTCTATTCAATTCCATACTTCAATTTTCTTCTCTACTGCAATTCTACTTAGTTTTCGAGACTTAATTATACTTTATAAAACCTTAATAAAATTTTCATGCCACTTTAGAAAAGCGGACAACAATCTAAATTTATCAAAACTCCTTGAAAACTTCCGAAAATGACACAAATTGATCATATAATGTATTACCTGACTTACATGATCAATTTATGCTATTTACATACTTAAAAAGGTTACTTAATTAATTTATAAAATCTGGACAGCATGTTAAACATGCTTAAAATCACTCTTAAACATCATAAAACATACTAAAATTTATATATTTCGTCATAGAATTGATGTGTGATCATACTAGTGCGTTTTGGACACTTTAAACTCAATTTAACTTGTTTTTATTAAAATTTCAGATTTATTTCTAAACTCTAAAGTCATGAAAAACTTATGAAAACATCATGATTTCATGTCAAAACACTTCTGCAATCTACTAACATGTTTATGAAGTCAATCTAGGCTTTAGAACAATTTTTCATATGTTAAAACATGTTTACAATATTTGTTCAACTCAAATTCTTGATTATAAAATTTGGACAGCTTTATAAAACAAGTTTAAAACCCTTAAAAATCAACCTAAACTTAATAACATCAACATAAATTCACCCAAAAATAATCTATGATCATAACATTAAAGTTTGGAACACAAAAATTCATAAAAAAATTATAACTTTATAATTTTCAAACCCTAACTTATAATTTCATGATCATCAAAATTAATTCATGCCTAAAAAACAATTCATACTTATATAAAAACATAATTAAACTTATAAAAACATGATTAAACACAATTATAATCATAAATTTGCAAGATTGGATCAAAAATAAAGAAGTAAATTTTTTTTTTATTTTTTATAAAAGGTTCGAAATTATACCAAACGAAGGGGAGGAAGCCCGGCGGTGCAACAGGCGCGGACTGGTGGCCGGCGGTGGTTGGTTCGGCTGGGCACGGATCCCGAGGCAATCCCCAAATTTTTTTTCCTTGAAACTTCCGACTTTCTCTCTTTTTTTCTTTTTTTTTTGTTGAAACTTCCGAAAAAAAATTTTTCTCCCTTTTTTCTCTAAATTTTTGGAATCCTAATTGACTAGTATGATCAGGAAATGTTTGGAATTTTAGGTTTTGTAGGGTATTTATAGGCCCCAAAGTAGGATTTTGGTGAGGCCCATAAACACTCATAAGTAAATTAGGAAACCTTTAAAATCTATTTTTAGAAGCTTTTAAAATATTTTTAATCATAAAAATACTATTTAAGAACACAAATAATACTTTTAACCAAGACTTTATTATTTACAATATTTTTGTTAATTCCTTTTTTTTTTTAATACTTCTGTTGAACATAATTTTCAACAAAAATATTAAAATTATACGACTAAACACGAAGATTATACGCATGAAATACAAAAATACTTTGTTTAAATACGTGAAAATGTGGGGTAGTACAGTTTGACATGATACACTATACAAAATTATATTCGATATTAGGGCCTAACATGTATAATAATTAATATGAAGGAAGCGGGAAGCGGGAACACATAATCATATTGTATATTGCTATGTTATGATCTAACGTACAATTGTCACGCCTAGACTATATGAATATGGAGTATTTATTTATTTATTGATTTATTTAGTGTCAAAAGAAACTTCCTGATAATGCCATATTGAAATTAACCTTTGATTCTATTAGCGATTGTTAACTGAAGTCAAGTAAAGATGAAAACAGTAGTTCATTTTATTATAGCTAGATGTTACTATTAACACAAGATGGAACCTTATTAACTTTTTAAACATCATTTTATATTTGTATATAATACTATATATAATTAAATAATTAATTTGAATTGCATAAAAAGTAAAAACAACCTATCCATAATAAAATCACGAGTAAAGCACAAATGTCATTACGAATATATAGAGAATTAGAATACAATATAAGTTTAAATAGATCAATTACAAGCCAAAATAATGATAATTAATATTATATAAGATATATACTAATGTCAACAGAATATTAAATATAACAATTAAACTAACCTAAGATATAGTTTATAAACATATTCAACATATTTAGAGAATATATTTATTAGACTTCACACTCAAGAGCATAATAATAATACATCGGCTAAATACAACCGAAATCAAGTAAATATCCAAATTTTGTTACATATAAAACAAAAGAATAAGATTTGTTAGATAACAAACAGAAGACCAAGAAAACAATTCACACAGTAACTAAATACTCGTCAAATATTACCACAATTGTTTCAGTAGCAAAGTGCTCTATTAAAGAGTAAACAAAACTACACGGCTCATTAGCAAAGATAACATCTAATTGTTTTGATGCATGCTTAATTAAAGAGTAAACAAAACTACACGGCTGATTATTTCAGAAAAAGAAAAAAAATACCATGTTCATGCATATGTGGACTAGGATCAACATATATATATATATATATGCATCAATTCAGGATACATAATAATTGAACCTAAAGTCATATTACCTTTGACTTTTTAACGAAAATATGTGATCATTAATCAATACAAACTAATAGTATAGGGGACCCCCCTTAGCCCTTACATTTTTGTTATGTGTCTAGAAAGACTTTCTATGCTCTTTGAAAATTGACAGAGAACTTGGCCTAACCCACCTTTTCTATGCTGATAATATTTTTCTCTTTGGAGCAGCCACTGTCTCCAACATTCAGAACATTACCAGAGTTATGAAAGATTTTGGCATAAAGTCTGGTCTTAAAATGAACATGAACAAATCCATAGTTATCTTCCCTACTAAAATGTCCCACCAAATAAGAAATGAAATTGCCAATGTAGGGGGGCTTTATGGGAATTATTTAGGAGTTCATATCTCACCAAACAAACTTTCTAAACAGGCCTATTTTGGCCTTTTAGATAAAACTTTTGAAAAAAATAAGGGGGTGGCAACCTAAACTTCTTAACATGATACTTTGATAAAAACAGTTTTGAACTCTTATCCTCTCTATGCCATGCAAACTTCAATCCTCCCAAGTTCAGTCATTAAGGACCTTTATGGCTAAACTTGGATGGAGAATTTTAACTCAACCACATAAACTTTGGGTCAAGATACTTAACGTTAGATATCTTAGGCACTCTAATTTCATGGACACAACTGCCTCTATAGTCATCATTCTCCTCTTTAGAAGGGGAGGGAAATTTTGAAACTTGGTGGTATAGGAAATGGGTTAGACACTTATTTGTGGTTTCACCACTGGGTTGGGGAAAAACCCCTTTGCTATGAGATAACTCACATCCCTAAATGCATAGCTATCTGGAGATCGAATTGCCCACACTTGGAACTTAACACCTTTTACCTCCTCATCTAGTATATCTTATTCTTGTAATACCTCTCTCATCCACCACAACCCACCTCAGATGGAAGTTCCACCCAAAAGGTATTTTCACTATAAAAACAACCTACTTCAACTACTCCTTCCACAACCATTCCTCTCCTTCTCCCTCCTTTTGGCAAACCCCTGCCCTAGTACAAAATTCTTGCTTGGAATTTCTGCCACCCTGTGGGGGATGTTCTTAAACTAAAAATTCCTTCCTTCAATACAACTTGTATCAGATACACAACACATCTCCACCTTTTCAGGGACTGTCTTAATACTCAGAAATTTTGGAACACTAATTGGAATGATTGGATCACTTACAAAATGTCTCAATCTAAACACTGGCAAATGATTTTCATCATTGCATGCTGGTATATATGGAAAATGACGAACATGGCTGTTTTTGAAAGAAAAATGCAACATTTTTCAACAGTTTTTAATCAGTTTGTTTATGACTATCATGCTAATAACTTGGTCTTTCAGACGAACTTAGTCAAGCCCATCATTGATGATCACCTTAATCGGTGGACTGTGCCTGGTGATGGATACTTTAAGCTAAACATTGATGGCTCTTAGAGAGGCACTTCCTGTGCTGGTGGGGGAGGGGTTATCAGAAGTGAAGATGGAAGCTGATTAGTGCGGTTTTCAGCTAGTTACAAAGCTACAAACCCACTTGCTGCTAAGTTAAAGGCTATGGTTATAGGGTTAACACTTGCTAAGTACAGAGGATTTAACAAATTGCAGGTGGAAACTGATGCCAAGGAATTGATTCAGCTACTTGATGAGGCTTTACATTGTTAGAATCATGAATCTATTGCACTGATTAATGAAATTACTGGAATGCTTAGAGAATCTGGAAATGTTACCATCCAACATGGTAGAAGGTAAGCAAATTAGGTGGCTCATACTCTTTCCAACATCGCTTATGGAATAGACGACAAGTATAAAATTTACACTGAAGTGCCCCATGCTGTTAAGCATGTTTTCAGAAAGGATCTTTGTCAAGGTGCAGGGTCATCTACAATGACTCTTGATTAATCACTTCACTGTCATGGCTCGCTGTTATTTGACATTGCTTTTTTCCCTAATGAACTTTATAAGTACTTTGCTTCCTACCAGTTATTATACTGCCTATTGTTAAAGTATTGCTAATCAGCTTTCTTACTCTAATACCCCTTTAATGGGGTTATTGGGGACAACAGGTTATATATAATATAATGTTCCTCGTTTTTGTGTTAAAAAAAAAAAAAAAGATCAATGGAGGACTTTAATGGAGTGCCTTACTTTTATTGAGCCATAGAAATTTGATTTCACTAGTCACAAAAACAAGTAGATAGCAGAATACCGCATCCATACTTATATTCTATACTTCCTCGCAAATAATACGCGTGAAATAGAAAAAATACGGATTATATTTATGATTAATATTCATCACACATATGATTATACAAATAACACAAAAGAATGTTCTGAAAGCAACATTGGAAAATTAAATCATGATAAATTATATAATTAAATTGATCATAATATGATGTCATGATAGAGATGTAATGACTAATAAGAAGATATTACCTGATGGAATTGACAATGGAGAATTGTTAGTGCTCTACCACAGTGATTTTTTTTCTTAACTGTACTCAATTGGCTAGAATATTGTACTGATAACGTGTTATAGAAAATAGAGTTTTGTAGAGAGTATTTGGAAGAATAGATCTGTACTCTTATTCAATAACAAGGGATATATATATATACACAAGCAATAAGGATTTCTTGTAGACTAACTCTACTTTCAAGAATATTCTAGATTATACATAAGGAGCATAATGGGCATTCACAATATAACAGTATATTATAACAGAAATAAATAAATGATGTTCAACAGGTTATAAGTGAATTGAATCATTAGCGCCAAATGTGTGTGCGATGTGGAATTAGTAGTGGATTTCGCAAAGGTTGGATTATTTACTTCCAAATTTCCTAATTTATATTACTCCCTACGTCTCTAATTACTTGCTACATTTCCTTTTTATGGAGTCAAAGGTTAAAAACTTTGACCTATTGTTACGACAACTTGATAACATATAATATAGTCATATGAAATATTGTTACATTTAACACAAGATGAAGTTTATTAATATCTAATATTTTAGTTAAGTAAGCAATTAGAGTTATTAACGATTAAAGTTAGGTCTTAAATATCGTGTAAAAAGAAATGTAGCAAGTAAATAAAGACACAGATAGTAATTAATTTTTATTTATGACCAATTCCATTTTGACACTTATCCTATTTAAACTTTATAAGTTTGTCTAATCAGAGAAAAGTTACCAACAATTTAATTCAGATTATATATCGGTCTTTGAAACAACTCCGCCCTCATATACTTCATACCTTTCTATAATAATCAATAATTCATACCTATTAATTGTGATGGGCAATAATTATACCTATAATAGTAATTTTTCCTAAAAAAATGTATAAACAACAACACAAATATAATTCTGCGTAAGTTGGGTACAAATTGATTTTGGACTAGGTTGGATAAGAAACCTAGTCACAAGAAGGGGTTGGTCATATGGTAAGACAGTATATGTTATATACTCATCCAACGGTTCAGATTAAAGCTTAACCTTAACCTATGTGACAAAATATGGGGGCAACGGATGAAAGACACGTGTCCTCCATTTAATACACATGATTAGGCAGAAAGCCAAGTGGGAGAGAGGAATCCCCATTACACGCCGGGTAATCCTCCTCTCCTCCCTACCAGAGGAAAGAAGAGAATAATTCTCTATTGTACAAGGGGCAAAACAGTGTACTGTCACTAGTATAAATACCCATGAAAAACCAGAACAAAGGCATTCAATTCACATTTATTACAAGCATTTATTGACCTCTCTCTCTCTCTCTCTCTCTCTAACTCTCTTTCTCTCTAAGTTCTATAAACCATTACTTACTTAAGCATCGGAGGGGGATAAATCCACCAAGGATTTATTCCTTTGTGCAGGTACTACAAGGCGTTGAACCTTTGCTCGCCAGGCGCCCTTTGATCGCCAAGTTCACCTAAGGCCACGCCATCCCTCTCACCTGCCAGGTTGGACACCATTCACCACACCTGCCAGCTTGGACGCCCATCCTCAACGCCAAGTCAACAAGCCTAAGCATTGTCTGTAGCATTACTGTGTGATCTTTGTAATTAAGAATCTTTTAAGTTGTAAACTTGTGATCATTTGTAAAGATACAACATTTGGCGCCGTCTGTGGGGAAAACACATAGTAATGGAAGGCAATAATCAATTCATGGATTCAGATGAAAACTTAAGGGATAGCAGCTCACCCAATCAGACAGGAATACCAGAGCAGTCAGAAGCAGCCAATGGGCAAACAGTAACCATGGACCAGCTGCACGCCATCTTGTCTCGCTTCCAGCACACCATAGTTGGAGCTGTGGAGGATCAAGTAAAGAAAACGTTGAAGGATGCATAGCCATAGGCAACGCTAAGCAAACAGGCGAGTGCCAAAAGGAGGAAAATGTGCCGAAGAATCCTGGCTAGAACCAAAACCCCATTCGAAGCAAAAAAGGGGGGAAATATTCAAAAATACGCCTGGAAAGGGAAAGGAAGTTCACCAGGAGTTAGAAGGTCAACCTTCTGACGAAGAAGGCGAGGAACAACAGAGGGCTAGGAGGAAATCCGCTCAGCCGTATGTCCCCCAAAACGAGAGTATGGTAATATCGTGGAAAACGCCGTTCTCTCTAGTGATCATGGCAGCACCAAGGGCATACAAAGTCAAACCACCAATCATCGAGGCCTTTGATGGCACGTCTGATCCCGATGATCATGTTGCCACATTCAAGCATGCCATGCTGCTACAAGGAGCAAATGATGCTACTTGGTGCAAACATTTCCCAGCCACCTTAAAGGGAGTGGCACAAAAATGGTTTGGGAGTTTACCTGATAATTCCATAAACAGCTTCATGGAATTGAGCATCCTCTTTTGCCATCACTTTATGGAAAATAAGCAAGAAAAGAAGACAAGCATGCATTTAGGCAGAATTTCACAAGGACACTCCGAAACCTTGAGAAATTATGTACAACGATTCAACTTGGAAGCCTTGCAAATTCCAAGCTTAAACAAAAATGTGGCGTTTGATTGTTTCTTCCGGGGATTGAGGAAAGAAACGTTGAAATTTGATATTGTTCGGAAGGACATAAGGGACCTTAAAACTGCCTTGAAGGAGGCAGAGTCCTTCATTCACGCAACAGAACTCTGCTCCACCACCAAAATGAAAGAAAAGTTTGAGGAAAGACAAGAAAGTATCCCCAAAAGGAAAGAACGAAGGGCGGAGACCTGGTCTATCGCCCCAGCTAAAAAGGAGGATAACAACAAGTTCAAGCGGAAAAGGGAGATCGCCCCTTATGTATCTCCCTATGAGTATAATAAGGAAATTGGGGCAATTTTGAAGGAAGTGGGCCCAAAATTGGGGATCTAGATGCCCGCCCCCATGAGAGCACCAGTGGAAAGTAGGGACAAAAAGAAATTTTGCCACTTTCACAAAGATGTGGGGCATTACACCAACGACTGCAAAAATATTAGAAGAGTTCTTGACGACCTAGCGTCCCAAGGCAAATTGGGGGCATACCTTAGGGGAAATAGAAGAAGGGAGGAAAGGAGCAACCATGAGAACTCTAGGTATGACACCCCGCTGGATGTGGTGGCGGTAATCTCAGGAGGATTTGCGGCTGGGGGGCCGACCATGAGAGGAGGCAAGGATTATGTCCGACAGAAGAGCCAGGTATACACCTCTTTATCAGCAACAGCGGAAGGGAAATTCCCAGAGGTGTGCATCTCGGAGAGAGATAGGGGCAGTATACGAACGTCACATGATGACCCCATGGTAGTAGAGTTGAAGGTCGCCAACTTGAAGGTACATCGGATCCTGATAGATACTGGCAGCTCTACTGATATCATCAGCCTATCATGCCTGGAGAAGCTAAACTATGCAAAGGAGGCATTAATCCCAATCCATCACCCAATAATTGGATTTGGGGGAGGTGTCATCCACCCTGTAGGAAGTGTCACCCTGCCTTTGCGATTGGGGGATAAGGCAAACCCAAAGAATATGTTTGTAAGGTTTTTGGTAGTTCGAGATGCCATGGCGTACAATATTATCCTTGGGCGACCAACGCTGAATATCGCCAAGGCAGTTATAGTGCCTCATCAAATGCTGATGAAATTTGAGTGTGATAATGGGTCTATCGGAACGATACATGGCGATCAACAGGCCGCCAGGGAGTGTTATTTGACTACTCTAAGGCCCATGAACCAAGGAACCCCAGAAGGCTCCGCGCCATCAAAGAAGAGGAAATTGGAGGACAAAGCGGGTGAATTATTGGCAAGAATAAGTCTAAATCAAGCCAGTAAACCTGTAGCTGTTGATGAGTATGAAGATGTTGTGTTAGATGAAAGCCAACCAGAAAGAACGGTGAAGGTTGGGAAAAATTTGGTGAGAGGAGAGAAGGAAGAAATCAAGTCCTTGCTTAGAGAATTTAAGGATTTATTTGCTTATGAGGCGAATGAGATGCCGGGTATTAATCCCAGCATAGCGGTCCACAAGTTGAATGTGGATCCATAAAAAAAGCCAGTGCTGTAGAAAAAGCGAAGCCTGGGCAATGAGAGAAACAAGGTGGCAGCAGCCGAGGTTCAGAAGCTCCTGGACGCCGGGTTCATCCGACCCTGCCAGTATCCTCAATGGCTGGCAAACGTGGTTTTGGTTCCGAAGCCCAATGAAACTTGGAGGATGTGTGTAGATTACACAGATCTTAACAAGGCGTGCCCAAATGACTGCTTCCCCCTGCCAAAGATAGACAAGCTAGTTGATTCTACAGCTGGTCATGCATTGATGAGCTTTATGGATGCATACTCTGGCTTCCATCAAATTCTCTTATATAAAGAAGATTAGGAAAAGACTGCCTTTGTCACTGAGCAGGGGGTGTATTGTTTTCAAGTTATGCCCTTTGGGTTAAAGAATGCCCCGGCAACCTTTCAAAAGTTGGTAACTACAGTCTTTTCCGAGAAAATTAGGGGAAATCTTGAGGCATGCATTGATGATATGATTGTTGATGAGGCTATCACACACCTATAAAAAATAAACCAAACGACACTAACTAATGCAGCTAGGGAAGTAAGGATCGAATCCTCAGGGAAGCAATTGAATTCTATTAGTTCTAAAAAGCTTAAACCGTACAAAGGGCCTTGGTTGAGAAATGTTGACTAACTAACTGACTACTGATTAACTACTAATTAATTACGGGAAATAACGAAGATTAAAACCAATAAATGAAGCCTAGGGTCATTCGGGTCACCAAGAACAACTAATGGATTCACTAACAAAGATCGTTCAATCTCACAATTATCATCAAATTAGGGCTCACTAATTCTCTCGAATCTAGACTCCCTCAAAACTCATCTAGCGGCTCTCGCTCATGCCTAGACTAATTCCGCCTATTATTCAGTGGTCTTATTGTGGTATTTTTACCTCTCGGCATCAAATTCAACAATTACCAAAATTACAACTAAATCTGCGCACAATTCAATTGTAAACGAAAAACCCAATAATAGGAAATTGACTACTAATTGCGAAATTGAAACAATCTAATTTAATTAGTCCATTAATTACTCAAGGTTTCCCTAACCCTAGAAATTTGACTACTCACTCATGAATATGAAAAACAAAGCAAGCATAATTATAAAATTCATAATTAAGTCCATGAAGTAATAGACAATTAAACTAATTAGCATTAACAATTAACTAAATTAATTAAGCTAAAGAAACTAAAAAGCATAAATTAAACTAAGCAAAAAGAATAAAAGCAAAAGAATTACCAAATTGAAGAACAAATTGAAGAACTTGAATTGAATTGAAAATTACTGTTGAGAACAAAACCCTAATTCCCCAAATTAATTTTGAGAGAGAAAAGTGCTTAAAAATAAAACCTAAAAGTCTAATTCTAAATTATGAAAGGCATAAGGTTCTTTTGCCTAGAAAGTCGTGCCTTTAGTACCCAAAATTGGGCTTACAAAGTCAAAGTACGAAGAAAATAAAAGCAAAAGAAAAATCCCGGAAAATGGCTGATGCGGGCGCATAGGAGATTTATGCGCCCGCATCAACCTCCCAGAAGGCCTTTTCAGCTGCTTTTCTCTTTAAATGCGGGCGCATGTCACTTTTATGCGGCCGCATAGAGACCTCAGAAGCTTATATTTTCTTTTCTTCTTATTTCTTCATGATTTCTTCAAGACTTGTTTCCATAGCTTTTTGGCACGCACTTCCATGCATATATCATTCTTATTCCGTCCAAGCTTCTCAGCTTCGTTCCGAACCTCGGTTTCCGTGCTCCTGAAATTACAAAACACACCAAAACCGAGCATAACAACCGCAAATGATAAAATCAAACTAAAAAGCTCTAAAATTGCCGGAAATCAATCAAACTTGGCGAAACACTTCAATTTAGCTAAAGAACATCAAATGAGCTAAAATCAAGCCAGAATAACAACCGTTAGGCAAAAAATGGGCCCGAAACAAGGGGAAAAAACACAATAAAAACCGCACATATCAATTGTAAAAAGCAAACTAAGTGGCGAGCATACCAAGGATCTTAGAGAACTTTCGAAAGTCTGAGAAAGCACAACATGAAGCTGAACCCCAAGAAATGTGTGTTTGGGGTGACCAAGGGAAAATTTTTGGGGTTCTTAGTAGATGAAAGAGGGATCGAAGCCAATCCAGATAAAATTCAGGCAGTGGTAGAAATGAAGACGCCCACCTGTGTAAAGGAAGTCCAAAAATTGACAGGGTGTTTGGCAGCACTAGGAAGATTCCTATCAAGATCCGGGGACAAATGCCACCAGTTTTTCAATACAATCAGGAAAAAGGCGAGGTTTGAATGGACGCCAGAGGCAGAAGAGGCGTTTTTGTCTTTGAAAAAGCATCTCCATTCGTTACCAAGGCTGGTCAGTCCTTTGGTAGGAGAAACACTGTTTGTTTATATGGCGGTGTCTGGGGTAGCGGTGACTGCGGTTCTGATCGTCGAAAGAAATAAGATACAAAAGCCTGTGTATTTTGTTAGTCATGTGTTACAAAATGCTGAGCAAAGATATCTGCTCCTTGAAAAAGTTGGACTGACTTTATTTCAAGCTAGTAAAAAATTGCGTCCTTACTTTCTGGCTCACAAGCTTGTAGTCCTAACTAATCAACCAATCAAACAAGCTATGAAAAATAAGGAATCATCTGGGAGAATGCTAAAATGGGCCGTTGAGTTAGGGGCGTTTGAGATAGAATATGAACCCCGGAAGGCTATCAAGGGTCAAGCCTTAGCATATTTTATAGTTTAAACAACTCGTCCTGAGGGGTACCAAGAGAGAAAGGACTATTGGACTTTGCATGTAGATGGGTCCTCTACTCAGCATGGGGCCGGGGCTAGTATTATATGCCGATCACCAGAAGGTGACGTATATGAATATGCAATGAGGTTCCAATTCAAATCCTCCAACAACGAAGCAGAGTACGAAGCCCTGTTAGCTGGAATCAGAATGTGTAAGGCAGCGGGGGCAACCAAGGTGAACGCCATCTCTGACTCTCAGTTGGTAGTGAGCCAAGTGAATGGTCAATTTGAAGCAAGGGACGAGGCTATGGTTCAATACCTAAAAATGGTGCAGGGAAGAGGTCAAGGATCTTGTAGAATTTACTCTCAGCCATGTTCCAAGAACAGACAACAACCAAGCTGACGCCTTAGCAAAGTTAGTAATTTCAGCGGCTGATGACACCTCGAGATCAGTATTTTGGGAGGTTAAAGAAAAGAGAAGTGTAGGAAGAGAAATCGCTTATATTGATCGAAGCAACACTTGGATGGATGGAATAATGGCGTACAGAATATCGGGCGCTGTAGGGGCCCCGGATTTTAGGGTCCCAAATTTTTTGGTCACCTTTCCCAAACCGTCCATAGGTCAAGTTAGACCTAAAAATTTGGCTTAAGGAAAGGTGAAATGGACTTTTTTAGAGAGCCATGAGCCATGAGCTCCTCATTAACCAATGGGCGTAGCAAATTTTAGAGAGCAAAGGCTCTCGAAACTGAAATCGAAAATAAATTCGCTTATTTATTAAAACACTTAGCAAATAAATTAGTATTAGTATTTTGGAATAAGTTTTCTTATGACTGGAAATAAGGTAATAAATTCGCTTATTATTACTATTTTGACTAAATTCGCTTATTTACTGAAATTATTGAAAAAATGTAATAAATTCGCTTATTTATTACTATTTTGAGTAAATTCGCTTATTTACTGAAATCATTGAAAAATGTAATAAATTCGCTTATTTATTACTATTTTGAGTAAATTCGATTATTTACTGACATTATTGAAAAAAAATGTAATAAATTCGTTTATTTATTACTATCTTGAGTAAATTCGCTTATTTACCGAAAATATAAAAATGCAATAAATTTGTTTATTTATTACTATTTGGAGTAAATTCGCTTATTTACTGATATTATTGAAAAAAATGTAATAAATTCGCTTATTTATTACTATTTTGAGTAAATTCGCTTATTTACCGAAAATATTGAAAAAATGTAATAAATTCGCTTTTTTTTTTTACTATTTTGAGTAAATTCGCTTATTTACCGAAAATATTGAAAAAATGTAATAAATTCGTTTATTTATTACTATTTGGAGTAAATTCGCTTATTTACTGATATTATTGAAAAAATGTAATAAATTCGCTTATTTATTACTATTTTGAGTAAATTCGCTTATTTACCGAAAATATTGAAAAAATGTAATAAATTCGTTTATTTATTATTATTTAGATTAAATTCGCTTATTTACTGATATTATTGAAAAAAATGTAATAAATTCGCTTATTTATTACTATTTTTAGTAAATTTGTTAATTTACCGAAAATATTGACAAAAGCTCACAAGATGGTCATGAGATAACACCTTATCCTAATGTAATCCACTTTTGGAACAATTGGAATAAAGCATGCTCAAAAGATCATCCTCAAGAATCAAGTCCAAAGCAAAACAAATACAGCACAACTCACGAACTGCGCCAGCCGTGTAGCGTCGTTGCAACAACCATGCTGAAGAAGTAGCGCTGCAAGTCTTGTGGCGCTGAGCGTATTAGCGCGGCTCCTTCACCCACGCCAAAAGGTCAACGTTCTACTCTTTGCTATGCTGTGTTGTGGTTTATTGCTTGATTTACAAATGTTGATGTTGAAATTATGCTGTGCAGGTAGCGAGGTTGGTTTACTAGCGCTCGGGGCGTAGCGCTGCTAGAGTAACCGCACTGAGCAGTTAGCGTGTTCAACCAAACAACGCTGGAGCTGCAGCGCTGGTCCTCTAACCACGCTGTGAGTTTTTTTCTTTTCTTTTTTTTTTTTTTTTTTAAGCTTACTTTTGAGAACTATGGGATGAATTTGTGCTTACATTAGAGGATTGATTGCTCTAATTTATTCAATTTGTAGTCATAAGGATGTTAAGTTTGTGACAATTTATATTTGCTCTTGTTTTTATCAAACATGTATGTTTTTGGCAAATGATTGTTCTAATGATGTTAGAATGAAGTATAATGCTCCATGAATCATTTGAGAATTGTTCTTATTACTCATGTCATGACCCATGTATTTTGACATTTTAAAGAGTAGGAGGCTCTTAATTAGAGAGTGTAGTTGATTAGTCTTAATCAAAACTAAAAAAAAAAACTTCTTGAATAGTTTTAATTATAAGGGCAATGAGCTCTTAAGTAATAATCAAAAGTGAAAAAATGCTCTTGATTATTTTATTTATAAGAGTAATGGGCTCTAGAAAAAAAATTCTCTTGATTAAATTATTTTATTTAAATTCAAAAAGTGAAAATAATGCTCTTAATTTAATAAAGAAGAGTAATGAGCTCTTATCAAAAGTGAAAATGCTCTTGATTATTTATTTTTTTATGTATAAGAGAGACGTGCTCTTTAATTAATAAAGAAGACAATGGGATTTTAATTATAATCAAAGGTGAAGAAAAAAAATGTTCTTGATTATTTTTTTTAAGAGTAACGTGCTCTTAATTTAATCCGTGATCAAAAGTGAAAATGCTCTTGAAAAATTTTCTTTATTTATAAGAGTAGCGTGCTCTTAATTTAAAAGAAGCGCAATGGACTCTTAAATTAATAATCAAAAGAGAAAAAAATGCTCTTGATTAATTCATTTTATTTATAAGAGTAACGTGCTCTTAATTTAATAAAGGAAAGCAACGGGCTCTTAGTAAAAGATGCTCTTGCTAAGTTAATAAGCTATCCTAGTTTGTGTATTACAGCAATGTCTTCCCCTAGAAATGAGCAAGATGGAGGGGAGAGAGAGGGAAGAACGAATACCCGTAAGCGTCGTGCTAAAAACCGTTCAAAGAGTAAGAATCGAGTACCACACCCTGCATGGGAGCCCCCACT
>PYUH01000059.1:445340-673750 GCA_016808085.1 Suaeda aralocaspica | reverse complement strand
CACGCATTTGCATTTTAAATATATGTTTATTTGTTTATATGTTTATATGTGCAAAGAATGATGATATTGAGGGTTGGTAAGTTCCTGAGCGAAATATCAAATACATTGATGGTTTCGGGAATTTGATTGATGACACTGTGCCATTTGCTGAGGAAGAGGAAGAAGATCTTCCTTATATCCCTGAGAATGTTGACATGGTAAGCCTTAGGTTTGTCCTTATCTTTACTCGACTCTTATTATTATTATTACTGACATTTTTCATTGTTAATTGAATATGACTTGTTTACACATATGCGGTGCCCTCAGGAAACGACAAACAAGGTCACAAAGTATTGAATGTGTTTCGCACTGCTTATAGGAAGACAAAACATGCTTTTGCGTGCCAGAGCGTCACCATGGCTAGGGTAGGTTTCCCTATGTGTTACTTTCATGTTTTTATCACCTATGGGTAAGTTTTGTGCATTATTTTCTTTTTGTAGGACGTCGTGCCGCGTTATACAACACACGGGACATTTCGTCCTCCTCGTCCCCCTCGTCCTCCGAGTGGCCACTACAGGCGTCCCCCTTTTACGGAAGGTCCGAGTAGTGGCCAACAAATGCGGCTCCGCCTTGATCATGAAAATAGAGCCAAGAGGATCTAATAGAGACGAGGGAGAAGTAGTCAGACAGATCAATCCGCAACAAGGATATGATCCTTATGCTGGCTATTATAACCATGGTCAAGGTGGCGGGTGGTCCCAAGCTCAGAATGGGATTATTATGGTGGAGCCAAGGGCCATACCAAGAGTTCCTATGAGATGGGGCGATTTTCGTCTGTATGAACCACCAAGATTAACACTCAAATGCAGCAGGAGATCAAGACTTCCCTGATTCTTAATACTCCTTTCACTGGTGCCATGCATTATTTCTTTGACTATGGGCCACCACAGTAGCTTTTGGTGGCATGTAATTTGCTAACATTTGTATTCGTAGTTTAATTCAAACTCATTTTGTAATCATGGATTTATAAACATATGTAAGCCTTGGGCTTTTTATGCTAATATTTGAGAACCAAGGGCATATATGCTAGTTCATTTTATTTTATTTATTTTTTTTTTTTTTTGTAAAGTGTTAGAGGATTAATCCGACTTACTCCCGAAAAAATAATCACCAAAATTAGTTAGTACAGAAAGGGGGGCATATCTCATTTTCCTTAAATAAATATGATTTGAAAAGTTAATTTTAAAGAAGTTCAAGAAATAAAATCGCCCAAAATAATTAAAGAATGGAAAGAATCTCGCAAATGGGCTGATTATGGAAGTTTTATGCATCGCAGGAGGATTTGGAACGCTGCATTTGTAGCGCTGTCAAAACTGTCGCGCTACGCACGCAGCGTAACTAGTGTTGCCACGCTGCTGTCGTAGCGTGGTAAACCTTGTCACGCTGCCACGTCAGCGCGACTAAAACTGAAACGCTGCTTTATTTCTTATTATTTCCCAAAACGAATTTAAGGAAGTTGCCTAGTGACCCTCTTGGTTAAATATAAGAACGAACAATTATACATTCATCAACAAAATCCCTTACAAAAGTTTTCTTTGTTAGAGAGAAAAGAAGGAGGTAAAGAATGTCTCAAAATTTCATTCGTGAGTTAAACCGTTGGATTTCTTCTTTGTCTGTAGAGGAACGCCTTGAATTCAATGCTTATCATCTGGATGCTTTGTTTTCTTTGAGGCAAGCTCGTATCAATTGGGATTTCCTTCATGCCGCCATTAATTTTTGGGATCCTCAATTCCATGTTTTCACCTTTGCCAACAATGAATTGACCCCCTTTCCGTAAGAATTTAGCGGGATTGTTGGTTTTCCAGTGGAAGCTCTTCCGGCTTTACCTAACCTTCAACAAGGGTTAGGTAAGGACTTTCAGAGACTACTTGGACTAACTAAGTTCGAGACCAAGGAAATTCTCAATGGCCAACACTGTGATCTTTTGAAAATTATTGCAAGATTTTCCTCTCCTTCAGACAACTTAACAATACAAAGGTACAAAAGACGTGCTTTATGCTTATGTTTGCTATCAGGATATTTATTTGTTAATGATGGAGGAAATATGGGAAATGCTTCACTAATTGAAATTGTTGAGCAAATCAAAGGTGATCGTACTCCTATGCCTATGGTGATCGGTGAGACCATCATAGCATTGGATGCATGCAAAGCGAATCCATCATTGCACTTTTCGGGAAGCCCTTTATTGCTTCAGGTAATATTCTAACCTTGGGCTAAAATATTAATTAGAATAGATGAATTATTATGAATTTATGAAAGGAAAGAAGATTTTTCGTAGTTGGAATCGTAGCGTCAGTAGTGAATTAGCGCTATCAGTCACATCGTGGCTAATTCTATGACGCTACGAGTGCAGCACAGTAGGATCTGTCGCGCTGACACTGTAGCGCTGTTTGTTTTGCAGCGCTCAACTTTTAGCGTAGTAGAGTTTCCAACGCTCCTGTTTATCTTCCATAATGTCTATTTTTTCGTAATTTCAAATCATAATTATTCAATGCTATGTAACAATCTTGGATTGTCATTTATTTCCTTATTTAATTAATGCAGATTTGGCTTAGTGAGCGCCTTAAGACCATCGAACAACCCCTTAATGCCATGAAATACAACCTCAAATCATTTACTATGAGGAGGAATTTGTTCCCAAGGAAAACTCTAGCGGAGTGGATGTCACTTATGTCTCATGGAGGTCTTTCAATTAGATGGGTCATTCCATGGTGGTTTATCAAGGAGATGGTTGGAAGTCATGAGTCAACACCATATGTGCGCCTTCTTGGTTTGACGAAAATTACTTATTTCTTTCCGACCCGTTGAGGCAATATGGTATGAAACAAAGTATTCCTAGCCTTGACACTGACCCCCCAACTTGCTTGGAACTTCGGGGCCCTGCCATTACCGCATGGACAAAGTATTGGGCCAATCGTCCACGATGGGCTTTTCCGAGGAATGGTTGTTCTACTCAACTATCACAAAGTTACAAGGATTGGATGCTTGCTAAGAGTAAAGAGGAGAGGGATAAGGCCCGGGGCCTTGAAGTTACTGAGAGGTCTAAAGGCCCACAGGTCTATAGGGCTCCAAAAAACAGGATTGCAATGGGAGAGGGAAAGAATGAGACTTCTTTAAAGCGAAAGAAGGAAGCTTGATCTGTTTTTGATAGGCTAGGTCCAAGAAATAAGAAAAATGCTCCTTCCTTACTTGGGGTGGAAATTGGACAACCAAAGTTAAATGAAAAGACCCAAAAAACTATAGAAGGTAAGGGGAAAAGAAAGATGGTATGGACTCGTAAAGAGAGCAAGCTCAAACCTATGGAGGAGCAATTTGATGAAGGTTTCTCAAAAGAAGTGAATAATGAAGAAAAGCTCAAAGATGATCCTAATGGGATGGAGGAAGATCTGGAAGTAGATGAAGACTCAAAGCATGCTCGTAAGGAAAAGGAAGAGTAGTGTTTGACTTTATTTATTTTATCATTTTTAATAAAGTGCATGTGCACTACTAGCGTGGGCTTTAAAGTAGTGCCTTTTGTTTTGATGATTTCAATTATGCAACTCTTAAAACATTAATGAAGGACAATATTATATTTTATTTTTCATGCAAACAAAATTTAGTTATTTACATTAGAAGTTATTGATAATTCATCCAATAAAAACTAATTATGTATTTAAATGGGCCGAACTTAGAATAAGTTGCCTACGTATCCAAAAGGAATCAGGCCGTGCTTAGTTCTAATTATTATATATATTTTATCGAAAAGACTTGAATGAGCCTTTTATTGAACCTTCGTCGGTCCTTAAAATCATGTGAAACCTTGAATGAGGTCTTTCATAGTTTAATAGTTTAGTCAAACATAGATATTCACTGAAACTATTGAAATGTAACATGCATTCAGTGCAGTTGAAATTCTAACGCTGGGGTTGTAGCGCTACAGAACAAATAACGCTGCACGGTGCAGCGTGGTTACATTTGTCGCACTGACATGGCAGCGCGGTTAGAATTGTTACGCTGTAAGGTCAGCGCGGTTGAATTTTCAGTGCTGCCCCTTTCTTATTTATTTAATTACTTTCATTATATATAGCTTTTGGTTTTGTTTAGAATGGGTTACGATGCTTTTCCTTTTCTCGATTTGCCCATTTTACATAATAATATGAGCCAAATTGGGCCCATATGTTGTAGGACTTAGTGTGAGTCCATGATTGTCTTGCAATTTTAAGCGTAAAACTTCTTCAATTGGTCCAAATTAGTTAATTGAGTAAATTCAGCCCCATCTATGTCAATTAGTTTTACCGCACCGCCTGATAGGATTTTCTTAACAATATACGGCCCCGTCCAATTGGGTCGGAATTTCCCTCTTGGATCGGTGGGTGGGGCTCGTACCTCTTTTAGAACTAAATCTCCTTCATTAATGTTTCTTGGCTTAACTCTTTTATTAAAATGTTTTGCAATCCGTCTTTGATATATTTGTACGTGATGCAAAGCTTTTAATCTTCGTTCATCTAAGAGAATAAGTTCTTCATACCTTGCCCGAACCCATTCAGCTTCAGGTATTTCACTTTCTAGGACTATGCGAAGAGAGGGTATTTCCAACTCAACAGGTTGAACTGCTTCCATACCATACACTAAGGAGTAAGGGGTGGCTCCTGTGGACGTTCGTATGGAAGTTCGATATCCCTATAGAGAAAAGTGAAGTTTATGAGGCCAATCTTTATAATGTTCGGCCATCTTTTTTATGATGACAACGACATTTTTGTTTGCAGCCTCTATTGCTCTATTCGTTTGGGGTCTAGAAGGGGAAGAGTGCCTATGTTGTACTTTTTATCGTTGTAAGAGATCAATTACTTCTCCCTTAAAATGAGATCCATTGTCACTAATGAGTTCATGTGGGACTCCGTAACGACAAAAGATGTTTTGTTCAATGAATTTGGCCACATGTTTAGCGGTTATTTTGATATATGAGGCTGCCTCAACCCACTTTGTAAAGCAGTCAACGGCGACCAAAACGAACGTATGTCCTCCAACACCACTGGGCGTTATTTTCCCGACTATATCAATACCCCAGGTGGAGAATGGCCACGGTGAAGTATAATTGTATAGCTCTACAGGAGGTAAATGTTGTAAGTTAGCAAATATTTGGCATTTAGGACTTGTTTTTGCATAGTTGCAGCAATCATCTTCCATTGTCGTCCAATAATATCCTAAGCGTGTTATCTTTTTTGCTAACATCTTACCATTCATGTGGGGACCGCAGACGCCATTATGGGTGTCTTCCATAAGTCGCTTGGCTCGTGTTTTGTCAACACGTAGCAAATTAAGCCCCTTTGAGGTTCTTTTATACAATCTACCCTGAATTTCGATATATTAAGAAGATAATAATCTTATTGCCCTTTGAGTTCGAAGGCTTGAATTCCGTGGGAATTCTCCTTTTATTTTGTAATTGAGGACATCTTGATACCACGGAACTTCGTTCTCATTATCAGGGGCATCTTCAATAGCGTTACAATAGGCAGGTTCTTGCCTCCTTTCAACGCTTAAAGTTATCGATGCTAGGTTATGTGGGATATTTACCATTGATGATAATTTAGCAAGGGCGTCGGCGAATTGGTTATTATCCCTAGGGAGGTATTGGTGTTGGATATCATCGAATTTTTCAGTTATGGTGTCTAAGTGTGTTTGATAGAGTGCTAGGCTAGCACTTCTTACTTTCCACTTTCCAGACACATGATTTATGATGAGTGATGAGTCTCCAAATACTCTTAGTCTTTTAATCCCTAGACCTACTGCTGCCTCTAATCCAACAATGCATGCCTCGTATTCAGCTGCATTATTAGTGACTTCGAAGTCTAATTTGACTGATATTGGAACATGTGCACCATCTGGACTAACTAGAAGGACCCCTACTCCGCACCCCTTTTGGTTAGAAGCGTCGTCAAAGTAGAGGGACCAACTATCGTCTTCAGTCATTAAGAGGTCTTCATCTGGGAAGTTATATGCTTCCGTCTTTTCCTCGTTAGGAGGGAACTCAGCCAAGAAATCTGACACTGCTCGTCCTTTAATTGTTTTTGAAGAGACAAAATGAAGGTCAAATTCGGCCAACATAACAAGCCACTTCAAGAGGCGACCATTTAGTGCTGGCTTGTCAAAAAGGTATTTTAATGGGTCCAAATGGGACACAACATTTACAAAATGGGAAAGCAAGTAATGCCTAAGCTTTTTAGATGCCCATACCAAGGCTAAGCAAGTTTTCTCCAACTGTGAATACCGAGTTTCATACTGGATGAACTTTTTACTTAAGTAATATGTGGCCTTTTCTTCTCCATTTATTTCTTGCGCGAGCATGACTCCGGCAGCAGTTTTAGTGATAGTTAAATATAGTCTTAGAGGGACTCCAGGTATTGGTGGTACAAGTATCGGAGGCTTGAGAAGATATTCTTTTATTTTTTTCTAAAGCCTCTTGACATTTGTCATCCCATTCCACCTTTTCTTCCTTCTTCAATTTCTTGAAGATGGGCTCACAAACCATAGTTAATTTTGATATGAATCGACTAATATATTGGAGCCTACCTAAGAATCCTCGGATTTGTTTTTCATTTTTAGGGGAAGGCATGTCTAGTATAGCTTTGATTTTAGATGGATCAATTTCTATACCTCGCGTGCTAACTACGTATCCAAGCAACTTTCCAGATGTTACTCCGAAGGCGCATTTTTGCGGATTCAGCCTCATATTATATTTTCTTAGTCTAGTAAAGAATTTCCTTAGGGCAGGAATGTGCCCTTGTCGGTCTTTTGATTTTACAATCATGTCATCTACATAGACCTCTACTTCCTTATGCATCATATCATGAAGCAATGTAGTAGCAGTCCTTTGATAGGTTGCTCCAGCGTTTTTAAGTCCAAAAGGCATTACTTTGTAACAGAAAGTTCCCCATTCGGTAATGAATGTGGTTTTTTCCATGTCTTCCGCAGCCATTTGTACTTGGTTGTAACCTGCATAGCCATCCATGAATGAAAGGAGTTCATGGTTAGCCGTATTGTCTACGAGGAGATCAATGTGTGGTAGTGGAAAATCGTCTTTAGGACTAGCTTTGTTTAAGTCTCAAAAATCTACACACATTCTCACACGTCCGTCCTTTTTCGGAACTGGAACAACATTAGCAACCCATTCTGGGTATTTTGAAACGCGTAGTAAACCAGCATCTAATTGTTTGATAATTTCCTTTTGATTTTGAGGGCAACATCAGGCTTCATACGTCTTAACTTTTGTTTGACGGGTTTAATTGTTGGATTGAGCGGAATTTTGTGTTCCGCAATTTCACGATCTATGCCAGGCATATCTTTGTAGGACCAAGCAAAAACATCGTTAAATTCTTTGAGCGTGTTTATTAATTCTGTGTGCTCTTGTAAATCAAGAGTTAAGCCAATTTTTAGTTCTTTTATATCTTGTTCATTACCGATATTAATGGATTCAGTTTCTTCTATTATAGGCGTGCGATTTTCAAATTCTTCCATGAACTTTATTATCTCAACCGGTTCATCATTAGTTGATTTTTCAGCTGAATTAATTATTGCAAGACAATTATAAGGGGAGTGGGGAGAAGAGCGTGTATAAGCAACAGTTGCATAATTATTGAAATCATCAAGGAGTACATCAAAGAGGGACTCAATTCCCTTAGAGCTTAAATCTAAATTAGGAACGGGAGGAATCGAAGGAGCAGATATAGCTAGATTTCCTATGTGATAAGTTGATATTTTATATGTATTTTACCCCCGATCCCGAGTGATTTTTAGCTCTAATACGGCTCTTTTGAGCCATTTCTACTAACTTTTGCTATTTCGAGTGTTTGTTGTGCTTTTTATTAGATTTTACAGGAATCGATGATTTATCGTTGTTTTCCGAGCCTTTTGAAGCACTTAAAGAAGTTAGTGAAGAGTTGAAGTCATTTGGGAAAGCTAAACCGAAGACTAGAAGTGTTAAAACGAAGAATTAAAGAGGAAATTAAGGAAGAACAAATAAAAACCGAAAACGAAGCAAAACAAGCCACTCGCCCGGGTCGAGGCTGTGCGCCCGGGTGAGGGATGCACGCCCGGACCCTCCGGGCGGGTGGCTCTGAAGGCCCAAATCAGTGTTTTTCCCTTGTTTAGCCTAAGTACTTAAGTGTTTTTCCTGCTAATTAGTGAGAATTACGCCTCTTTAGACTTTGGAATCCTAGTTTACTCTAAAATTCTCTCAAAGTGTAAAACTATATTCAATCATTCAATCAATAATATTCAGGTTCTATTTTATTCTCAATTCTTGTTCTTAGTTATGTTTATTATTATTTTCAATTTATGTTCTTAATTTTTATAGTTTTATGTTTAGATTTAATTTTCTTGATTGTTGTTAGTTTTGTTTAGTCTATCATGTTTAGTATTTTAATCACTTTTATTGTTTTAGTTTCTGTTTCTTTAATTATGAGTGAGTAGTTCCTTTTCTAGGACTAGGGGATCCATGGACTAATTGGTGATGTTTTGCTCATAAATATTAGTTTAACTATTAATTTGCTTGAATTCTTATTGTCAATTACTATTGCTTTCAATTAAATACTGGCCAGGTTTAGTTGTTAGTTTGATATTGTTGAAATCGATGCCGAGAGGTAAGATTACCACAATTAGATCATAAGGACAATAAACGAAACGAGTCTCAGTGAGCGAGAGCCATTAGAGGAGTTTTGAAGGGGACTAGATTCGAGAGAATTAGTGGACCTTAATTCAAGGAAATTGATAATATAATTAATTATTCGGGTGCAATTCGTTGGTTAATCTGTGGTGAACCGATGTCCTAGGTTTAGTCATTAATTAATTTCCTTAATCAATTTAGTTCCAATTCTAGTTAATTTTTTAGTCACAATTGTTACTCAAAGGCCCTTTACACGGTTTTGACTTTTTAGAACTAATAGGTTTAATTGCTTCCCTATGGATTTGATCCCTACTTCCCTAGCTATATTAGTTAGAGTGGTTAGGTTTATTTTTGATAGGTGTGCGATAGCTTCATCAAATTTTGGCGCCGTTGCCGGGGAGGCAATTTTTAATTCTATTAGTCGGGTTTATACTGTTTTTCTTTTTATTTTTCTTAGTCTCAAAGAACTTTTTGGTTCTTTGAGGCAGTTTCTCATCTTTGCTCGGAGTTACATATTGTGCAGGTTTATAGGTTTATGCAAACCGACCACGAGCCTGACACTTTCATTTTCCCTGTGCCCGAGCGAGTATTTTTGAAGCGGTTGAGACGTAGTAGACGCCGAATATTTCTTCCTCGATCTGTGGAGGAAACTGTTTCTGATTTGTCTCAGTTTTTCGAGTTCACTTTCAACCCGTTGTTTGAAGGATAGTTAGAGATCGAAATGGCTGCTGAAGGAGAAGGACAGGGTAGAGGACCACCACCTCCACCACCGCCACCTGCGGCCCGTTCATTGAGAGACTATTCCTTGCCTAGTACGGAGTCTATGGCTGGAGGTTATTCAGTACCCGATACCGATGCTGCTAATTTTGAACTGAAACCGGCTCTTGTGAATATGGTTGAACGAAATCAGTTTTCAGGGACATTGAAGGAGGATCCGAATTTACATTTACAAAATTTCCTTCAATATTGTGATACTATCAAGCAAATGAACGTTTCTAAGGACTACATTAGGAGGAGAATGTTCCCATTTTCGTTGAAGGACAAGGCTAGAACCTGGTTGAATGATCTTAATATGGCTACAATTACTTGTTGGGAAGACTTGGCTCTTGCTTTTCAGAGGAAGTACTATCCACCACAGAGAACTGCTTTATTGAGGAGTCAAATTACTAACTTTAATTAGGAGACAGATGAGTCACTTTATGATGCTTGGGAACGGTTTAAGGAGTGATTGAGAATGTGTCCTTNGTTGAGAATGTGTCCTCATCATGGGCTTGAGAAATGGTTTCTGGTTCAGTCATTCTACAATGGTTTGGGTAATGAGAGTAGAGCTTTGTTAGATTCTGCTGCTAATGGTCGATTCATGAACCAGGAGGTCAATGCTGCATATGAATTGATTGATGAAATTGCCACTCATAATTCACAGTTTGGTAACCTTAGAGAGCATTCCAAGAAGAGTGGAAAACATGTAGTTGATGATAAGTATGAGAGTTTAGCTGCACAGATCAATGCCATAAGTCAGAAGCTCGATAAGATTGGTACTACAGCTCCTCCACCATCACCTGTAGCTGCACTTTCGGGATGCACTGATCCTTTCTGTGATTCATGTGGTTCATTTGGTCATAGTTCCCAGTCATGTACCAGTTCAGTAGAGCAAGTGTGTGCCTTTCAAGCCTACAAGAACAATCCATTTTCTAATACATATAATCCAGGCTGGAAGGATCACCCATATTTTTCCTATAAGAATAACAGCAATGTACAAAATCCTCAGCAAGCTATATCACCTCAGCAGGCACCACAGAAGATGCAGAGATATGTACCACAACACCCACCAGGTTTCAGCAGGCCACCACTATCAGCACCACCATTGCCAGTTCAACCTAGTGGAGAAATCTCATAGCTGAAGAATATGATGTTGCAAATGCAGAAAAATATGGAGGCAATGCAGGCTCACAACAAGCACTATTGCACAATCACTGCTCAAATGCAACCAGGCCACCTTCCATCACAACTACACCTCCAGTATCACGGCATCACAGAATCCCCGAGGTCAATGCCATTACTTTGAGGAGTGGAACTGCTTATGAGGGCCCGAAAATGCCTACTGATGATGTTAATTCTGATGTTGCAGGTGGAGCTGAAAAGACAAGTGATGTGGTGATTGAAGATTTGGAGACAGTTCCAGCTAAGGAAACTGAAGCACCTAAGAAGAAGGTAGATGACACATCGATTGATACGATCCCGAGGTCACAGGTTAGGTTACCCTTTCCGAACAGGGTAACCAGAAGTAAGAATGATAATCATTTCAGTAAATTTTTAGATATTGTGAAGAATTTGCAGGTTACTGTTCCATTTACTGATTTGATAACCCAAATTCCTACTTATACTAAATTTTTGAAAGATATTTTAAGCAGGAAACGTGAGTTGAATGTGGTGGAAACCGTAGCACTCACGGAGGAGTGCAGTGCCATATTGCAAAATAAGTCACCACCGAAACTAAAGGACCCGGGAAGTTTTTCTATTCCTTGTAATATTGGCCCACTGTTCATTGATAAAGCTTTATGTGATTTAGGGGCTAGTGTTAGTGTTATGCCTTTATCTATTTGCAAAAAGCTTGATATGGGTGCTTTGAAAGTTACTAACATTACTTTGCAGATGGCAGATAGGACAGTGAAATACCCTAAAGTTATTTTAGAGGATGTCCCGGTAAGAGTCGGGAAATTCTTTATTCCTGTTGATTTTGTTGTGTTAGATATGGATGAGGATGCTCATATCCCAATTATACTTGGTAGACCATTCTTACACACTGCAGGAGCTGTTATTGATGTAAAGAATGGAAATTTGACTCTTTCTGTAGGGGATGATAAAGTCACCTTTAATCTTAATGCTGCATTGAAAAATCCTATAATAGAACAATCATGTCATGCAATTTATACTCTTAATGAATTTTTTCTTAATGACATGCCTCGATCCCTTAATAAGGATCTTCTGGAGGCCCCTGTGTGTTTGGATTCTATTGCAGGTGATGAAGATAGTGTTAATAACAATCTATGTCAGGATCAAAAGAAAAGGAAATCCCGTCCTAAGAAACGTCGGAAACCTCGAAAACAATCTTCTCATGCTTGTAATATGAATATGACAAATGATGAGGTTTTTACCATGGAACGTCAGGCATTTGAAGAACCAATAACTCATAATTACTTTGATTATCTAACTAAATGTGGTTCACGTTCGCTCTTCGATCCTCCATGAGCTATGAGGTAACATGGTCAAGCTAAAGACCTTAAACAAGCGCTTTGCGGGAGGCAACCCGTAATTAGTTTAGTTTTTAGTAGCTTTTTATTTTTTATTTTTTTCAGTTTAGTAGGGACTCTAGCTCTTTTGTTAGTATTGGTAAGGGGAGAGTGAGGTACTAATGAATGCTTCAAGTGTTTCGGTGATTACAGGGCAATTTAGGTGAAATTAGTGGAAAAAAGGACGAAAAAAATCCCAAATTGTCGTATGCCCGGACCCCCCGGGCGAATAGCATTATCCCGGGCGTGTAACCCTCGTCCCGGGCGCGCAACCCCTTTTTTAACACTTAGTTTTTTTTTCAAATTTCCCCTAAAAGGCCATTCGCCCGGTCCCCCCGGGCGAGCAACCCCCCTCCGGGCGCTCAGCCTTCGGGCCGGGCGTGTGGCGTTTTTCTTCAATTTTTTTATTTTTTTTCTTTTTTTTTATTTTCTCCTCTCCTTTTTCCAAGCCTTTCTTCTTCTTCTTCTTTCCTTCTTCTTTCTCTCACCTCTCATTTTCTTATCTTCACTTTCTCTCTCTACAAATTCCTCCGTATTTTCTCTAACTTCTCTCTACTATATCTCACTCTTTACTCACCCAAATTTTCACCAAAATCAATCTTTTTCCATCCTCTCTTAGATCCCCACAAAAATTTTCACTTACAACCACTTTCATCTCACACCCACTAATTACTACTCACTAATTTTCCATGGCACCAAAAAGGCAACGGGTCGGAGAAAGCTCAAGAGGCGAACCACGAGGGCTAGGACGTGATCCTACATATGGGTTAGTTGCTTTTGGTTCCCAAGAGCAAAAGGTAAGGTTCGAAAAACTCAAATTAAGGCATGTGACCCCCACCCGTTTCATTGATCATCAACTATTGCATGCTTTAGGTATTCATAATGAAACTGAGGAATTATTTTGATCTATGGGTATGCATACTTTCTTTGGTATGGATGCCCCGACTTATCCTGACATAACATATGAGTTTATGTCAAGTTTTGAAATTGACAGGCCTAACCCCAAGGCACCTGTTAGAGGTGTCAGCTTTAGAATGTTTAATGTCGATCGTTATGAAACGATCGAAGATTTTGGGGCAATGTTTGGTTTGGCCAGTTGGGGGCGTGCTAGACCCCCAAAGGGCTTTGATGATGTAGATTAGTGGTATTCTTTGACAGGTGTGCATCTGACCAACTGGCAGCATGCAAAGGCTAATTTAATCCACCAGCCTTCTGCTAGGATCACTCACCGTTTTCTTGCAGGAACGGTATTTGGTCGGTTTGAACAACATGAAGTTCATACCAGAGAGATGTGGTGCCTAGGAAGGCACTTAGTTAAAACTTTATTTCCTTATCGTCTTCATCTTCCCCATCTATTTGCTATGCATCTCCATACCCAATGTAAGACTTATACTGGTACCGATCGATTTAGTGAGCCTACCATTAACAATATTGTTTTTGGTGGCCTTCTGACTTTTGTTGGCAAGTACTATAAGGCGAACTTTGAGTATGGGAGGACCCCTGCTGTGGGGTCCCGCTACTTGGATGCTGCCTACCTCAGCCAATGTAATTGGCTAGATTTGTGTGGTGGGGGGCGCATAAGGTGGTACATAGGACCATCTAAGGGAGTTTCTGTTACCCTCCCTGATACTTCACTGACCGGATTGCTGCCTAATCAGCAATCCTATCTTATGCCTCTGGATGGTCGTCTTGCAGGTTCTTCTGCAGGTACTTCAGGACATGTTGGGCCGAGCCAACCCCAGCAGTTCGTGCCCCAGCGACCACCTAGCAGCCCCCACAACAACCACCTACAGACCCTGCCCCGTGGCAGGCGTAGATGAACCAGCTGCAGAACCAGTTTAACAACTTCTAGATCTAGCAGCAGCAGTTCATGGATCGGTTTGCCACTTTTGTGCAGGATCATCGTCTTGCTATGTACCCGATCTACGACCACTACGTCTGTACCGGCGTAGTACCCTCCGCTGGCCCCCACCCGTCATGGTATCACTTCAACCCTGGAAAAGGGACCAGTGGAGCAGGAGGGGCAGGAGGAGCAGGTGGTGATGATGATGATGAGGATGATGATGGTAGTGCCAGTGAGGACACTGACACTTTCCTCCAGTCTGACTGAGAGGAGTCCCTTACTTCCTTCAGCATGAGGACATTGCTGAGTCCGGCTTGGGGGAGGTAACTTTATTGCTTTCTTAGTTTAGTTTTTATTGCTTTCTAGTGTAGTTTTATTGCTTTCTTAGGATAGTCATATGGTTTGTACTACTTGTTAGAGGTAGGAGTTTACATATGACCAAAAAAATGTATTGCTTTCATAGTTTAGATTTCTTTTTGCTTTTGTTAGTTAGCTTTAGTTTATTGTTTGATTGATTGGTTTGATGAAACTTTGTGAATGGTGACGTCCCTGTGCCCCGCATTTTATTTAAAAATGTTTCTGATTGATTTGGGCATGTGATGAGTTTTGCTTTGGGAATTGCCAACTTGGACTTGAACTTGACTTAGCTTGAAATGATTTCTAATCTTGCCTTTATAACCATGTGTAGAGTAGAGGCTTGAACTGTGTTAACGAGAGGATTTAAGCCGCATACATTTTTTCTATGCTTATTTTCTTTCATGTGTGCTTAGTTCCTGGTGCTTGTATGATCCATGTTTTGGCTTTTGACTCTAGTAGCTTGGCTTTGATATGTTACATGCTGCAAATGATAAAAGGCATTCATTTCTTTTAGGAGCTTTTATATTTTAGGCATTCCTTCACAAAATTTTCCCTTGGTCCTTATTTTGAGCTTTTATCCCTTTCATTTGCATTTTAGCCACATTACAACCCTATTTGGCCTTGTTCTAATCTTTTGATTTATGCCCAAGCTTGGCTTGGGGGAGTTGAGGAGTTGTTTTGTTGTTGTGTTGCAATTGATTGGAGGTTTTGGAGGATTGGAAAATTGTGAAAAGGTTGTTATTAAAGTTTAATAATAGATCTCACATTAAGGCTCTGCATACCAATGTCTAGGCTAGTTTAATGAAGAATTAAAATGTTATACATCTTTTATTGGCCTAGATATGTATGTGTGATGATTTTGTCCTTGACATGTCATTAAGAGTCGTGAGTCTAAGTTGAAAAAAATCTTGAAAGTTGAAAGAAAAAAAAAAGGAAATGAAAATTGAAAAAAAAAAAGGGAAAAAAATAGGAGAAATTGAAAAGATGTTGAAAAAGAAAAGACTTGTGATATTTGGAGCAGTTTAAATGTAAGTTTTAATGGTGTGATGTGATCCCATGTGAATTGGTTTGATGATTGGAGTTGATGTTGGAGATGTTGATTTTGATTTTTAATTGCTACATGCGTATAGCCCGCATTTTCCACCACATTATCCCAAATTCTATCCTACTCATCACCCTAGCCACGTTACAAGCTTATAAAGACCTTTTTGATCAGCATGTGCATATTTTTAGTTTTTGTGAATTGAGTCAATTGCCAAAGCTAGGGAGTATTACTTGCATTTCGAGTCGACATTCAGGATTGAGTGATTACCTTTAAACACTTGCATGAGGTGTGAGATGTGGGTTTGGGTTCTCAAATTTTGCATTCAAACACTTGTTGCATTTGCATTTTTTTTGGGATTAAGGGTGAGCTTCATTATCTATGCTCAATTTTATGTGTGGAGTGACACAGAGTGAGCTACTCTAGTCATCGGCTTCTATTTCTTACATGGTTGGCTTATTGATTTTGATTTGAGTGGAAGGCGGTCAAGGGATTTTGATAGGTTGGTTGAGGATCTTGCATACTCGGAATTGCTTGAGTTAGTCTTGTTTTGCAAAGTTAAAGGGGTGAAGTCATTGTTTGCTTAGTTGTTTGCTTGAGGACAAGCAAAGGTTTGGCTTGGGGGAGTTTGATAAGTTGATATTTTATATGTATTTTACCCCCGATCCCGAGTGATTTTTAGCTCTAATACGGCTCTTTTGAGCTATTTCTACTAATTTTTGCTATTTAGAGTGTTTGTTGTGCTTTTTATTAGATTTTACAGGAATCGATGATTTATCGTTGTTTTCCGAGCCTTTTGAAGCACTTGAAGAAGTTAGTGAAGAGTTGAAGTCATTTGGGAAGCTAAACCGAAGACTAGAAGTGTTAAAATGAAGAATTAAAGAGGAAATTAAGGAAGAACGAGCAAAAACCGAAAAAGAAGCAAAACAAGCCACTCGCCCGGGTCGAGGCTGTGCGCCCGGGTGAGGGCTGCACGCCTGGACCCTCCGGGCGGGTGGCTCTGAAGGCCCAAATCAGCGTTTTTCCCTTGTTTAGCCTAAGTACTTAAGTGTTTTTCCTCCTAATTAGTGAGAATTACGCCTCTTTAGACTTTGGAATCCTAGTTTACTCTAAAATTCTCTCAAAGTGTAGAACTATATTCAATCATTCAATCAATAATATTCAGGTTCTATTTTATTCTCAATTCTTGTTCTTAATTATGTTTATTATTATTTTCAATTTATGTTCTTAATTTTTACAGTTTTATGTTTAGATTTAATTTTCTTGATTGTTGTTAGTTTTGTTTAGTTTAATCATGTTTAGTATTTTAATCACTTTTATTGTTTTAGTTTCTGTTTCTTTAATTATGAGTGAGTAGTTCCTTTTCTAGGACTAGGGGATCCATGGACTAATTGGTGATGTTTTGCTCATAAATATTAGTTTAACTATTAATTTGCTTGAGTTCTTATTGTCAATTACTATTGCTTTCAATTAAATACTGGCCAGGTTTAGTTGTTAGTTTGATATTGTTGAAATCGATGCCGAGAGGTAAGATTACCACAATTAGATCATAAGGACAATAGGCAAAACGAGTCTAAGTGAGCGAGAGCCATTAGAGGAGTTTTGAAGGGATTAGATTCGAGAGAATTAGTGACCTTAATTCAGGAAATTGATAAAATATTATTATTCGGTGCAAATTCGTTGTTAATCGGTGGTGAACGATTGTCCTAGTTTATTCATAAGTAAATTTCCTTAATCAATTTAGTTCCAATTCTAGTTAATTTCTTAGTCACAATTGTCACTCAAAGGCCCTTTACACGGTTTAGACTTTTTAGAACTAATAGGTTTAATTGCTTCCCTGTGGATTCGATCCCTACTTCCCTAGCTATATTAGTTAGAGTGGTTAGGTTTATTTTTGATAGGTGTGCGATAGGTTCATCACTATGACAATAATATGATCTTTGGATTCGGATTTCTCTGTCTCTTCTTTTTTCTGATCTCTGTTACCTTCTTGTCTTTTGCCTTTTTATAGTGTTCTCTCTGCCGTGCGGTTTTTGTTTTGATGCTTTTTTTGCTTACTGCTTCTACTTAAAGTCGGGTTTTTTACCCTTTTTTTTCATGTTTTTCGTCTGTCTGTGTGACTTTATCCTTATTTGCCCCTACTCAAAATCAGACTCAAACTCAGACTCAGACTCAGAATCTTCGAAAATTTGTCCTCCCTAGTTGAGATAGTAATTTTGGCCCCTTTAGTGTTGATCCACTTCAAGTGCTTTCTCCATTCGCGCTCGACGTTCTCTGAATGGGAAATGAGTAAAGCGGGGGGTGAGGTGGAACTTTTCATCTTGCATAGCCTTCTGAATTACTGCAGCTTCGTCTCTCAATGGGTTCCGTTCCAGTCCAAATAACAGACCAAGGGCCCATTTGTCTAAACACTCTGGTTTGGAGTATTTGGTGGGAAGAGAGTATTGTGCTCTCTCTTCTAAAAAGTAGCAATCATGAAATATTTCAAATCCAGGAATTAGTTTCCCGTTTTGAACCAAGGGCTCAGGGAAGCCATAATAGGGGTAATTATCCCCTTCCTTTATAAACTGCCCGTTTAGAGTGAGCTGGTAGGAAGGGATAGAGGTAGTAATTCCCCTTTTGGCGTTGGCTTTTCGAGTTACTTCTTCAACCATGTATCTTTTTAATTCCTCTTCTGTCGGTTCTTACCCCAAACCGAAGAGGTTAGGTGTGGCTTTGACTTTACGGAGATGAGTGATCTCCCTTCCTCCTTTTTCTCCTAAAGGCATGCCAGGAAAATAACCATTTTTTAACATAATGGCGTTCACTATCACACTAGCATGGGGATCAAGTTGTAAGTCTTCTGATTCAAGGAGAGCGATTTCTTCAGGCACAAATCCCCACAAATCTTCCACATCTTGATCATGGGATATTTTTAGCAGGGATTGATCCTCCATGGTTACTCTGATTGGAGAAGCATTAATGGTTATAGGCACGCTTTCATGTATGATCTTGACCTTTTGATGGAGCGATGAAGGCACCGCACCAAGCATGTGGAGCCATGGGCGTCCTAGAAGCAAATTGAAGGATGATTTTACATCGATGACATGAAATTCAACTTTCTTCCTTATTCCACCGGTGGACATATCAAGAGTTATGACTCCTAAGACCTCTCGTCTCGTGTTATCATAAGCTCTTACTCCTTGCAGTGATGGGGAAAATGCTTCTTTTTCTATGCCGAGATGCTTGGCAGTTCTTAATGGGCAGACATTGACTGCAGACCCATTATCGACTAATGTCAAGGGGACGTTTTTATTCAATATCCCAGCAGTTAGGTAAAGGGCCTTGTTATGAGTAGTACCTTCCGGGGGGAGATCCTCTTTAGAAAATTCAATCATTTTCTTTGGTCCAGTTGACAAGAGACTTAGTAGATTTTCAGGGGTAGTGTTAGGAGAAACATTTAATGCATTAAGTCCATTCAGTACAGCTACCCTATGATCACGAGAAGAAGCTAATAATTGCCAAATGGTTACGTCGGCTTTAGTCTTTTGCATTTGCTTAATGAGAGGATTATCATTGCTCTCACTAGAATTTTGGGCTTGTGATGAGCTAGTATTTGTTTGGACTGGAATTGAGTCTTTGTTGACTTGGACCTGAGATGGGCCTTTGTCATTATCAGGTTGATAAGCTCGTCCGGAACGAGTAAGATGCTGAACATTAGACACAACTTCTGTAGGATCTTGATACCAATCATTTTTTATAATTTCTGGATTAAGCCCGAGAGTTGTGTTGGCACTGAGGTTGGTGATATAAGTATCCTCAACATTATCGTCCCATATGCCACATACATGATCGTGTAAGCCTAATACTTCCTCCATTGCATTATCATTATTGGAAGTGATAAATTTAGAAGGATCAAAATTATCGCTAACACAATCAATGGCTAGAATAGACGATCCACCAAAAGGATTGGTGATATTATTCGGCTTGGGAGGTAAAGGTAAACGCCCGTCTTCAACCATGTCTTGAATGACATGTTTGAGGACCCAACATTGTTCAGTATCATGCCCTTTTCCTCTATGGTATTTGCACCATGAATTAGCATTCCATTTTGGGCTTCTCTTGTCCTCTGGTGGGTCGGAGTTGGCCCAATTGGATGTAAAGCATTTTGGCTTTGAAGTCTGTCAAGAGCTTAAGAACAAGTCATGCTGATAGGAGTGAATCTTCTATCTCGAGGCCACCTCTTTATTTTTGATGGACTTGGACGAGAAGCTTCTAAAGCATTGACTTCATTATTTTTGGAAGATTCACCCTTTTTATAGGTGTAGTTCCCCTTATAAGCCTGGGGCTTCGACTGTTTTTTCAATAAATCATTCTCAATTTTGATCTCGACATCATACACTCGTTTGAAAGAGTCGATGCCTTGATATTTGAGATGTACTTGATAAGGCTCGGACAGGTTGTCTACAAACCTTTCTACTAATTCAGCATCGGATGGTTTTTGGACCAAGTGGGTCATCTTTTCCCTATAACGAGTGAAGAAGGTAGTGAACCCTTCATCAGCTCCTTGTTTTAACACTTCGAGTTCTCGGAGTGTGACTTGGAATTCCATGTTATCTTTGTATTGATCAATGAATTCCTTAGTAACAGTATCCCAATTTGAAACCCGATCTGTGCTAAGAGAGTAGAACCAATTCTGTGGAATGGGTTCTAAAGAAAGAGGGAAGATCACTGGATAGAATACAGGATCAACCTTTTTGATGGTCATGGACCCAATAAAGCTCTTAAGGTGATTGACTGGATTACCAGTCACCTTGAACTTTGGAAGAGTAGAAGGATCGAACTTCTCAGGGAGAACAGCCTCTGTGTTAGGGATGTTGGCAGCCTCAAATTGATATGATTTGCCACCCATTGAAGAACGATGAATGAGATTTTCAATCTCTTTCTTTTTCCTCCTTTCCTCCTCTTGCCTTTTGGCTTCCATTTCAGCCAAATGTTTCTTTTCAGCAGCACGTTCAGCTTCAATTTCAGCAAGGCGTATTTTTTCTACTTCTCGTTCAGCCTCCATCTTATTAAGACGCATCATGAGAGCATTCAATGTAGCATTCATATTTTCTTCTTCACTCATACTTGGACTTGGAGAGGACGGAACGTAACTTGAGGAACAAATTGGAGAATTTAGAGTAATGAACCCGAAATCTTCACAAATATCCTCTAAGGAATTTGAGATGAATGATGATTGTTCGTCACTACCTAACCTTTGTAAACGTTGATCTGGATCGCGACACCAAGCAGTTGAACCAGCCCTTTATGAAAAAATTTCAAGCCATTCAGAAAAGTATTTATTTCCATTTTTCGAAAAAAAAACAAAGAAATAATTAAGTAGTGTTAACAATGATTAATTTAATACTAAGAGCGTCTGTAAGCTAAGCTAAAGACAACTAAATCTTAATTAATGACATTCTAAANACGACTAAACCTTAATTAATGACATTCTAATTTAAAGAATATAATTAATAAAGGTTTTTTTGGCCTTTTTTAGTTTAACTCAAACAAAACCAGTATTAAGTTAATTATTGTTAATGCTCATGAGGATTAAAAGATCATAGGCGAAAATTTTTTGTCCCTTTTTATTTTTTTACAAAAGAAAAAAAAAACGAAAGAATTTCATTCATTAAGGAAAATGAGATTGTTAGCTCCACCTAGAATTCGAAAGTAAACTAATTAAATTCTACAAAAAAGAATTGAATTAGTAAATCCTCGAAATATTCAAATTATGTCAATAATCTTAACAAATAAATGTTTGAAATGATCGATACAATTTAAATTTCCTGGTGAATAATGGAATTATCATGTTAGTCTTTAGTAAATTTCCGAAAGATTCGAATTATATTAAAAATCTCAAAAAGTTAAAGTATATTTTGAAATCGTTAATATTATTTGAATTTTCTAATAAATGTTAAGTGCATAAGTTAGTTTCTATTTAATCAAAGATTCTATTAATCAAATCCTAAGAAGATCAAGGATTTGATTAATAATATCTTTTGCAATATTTTATTAACTAAATCAAATATATTAGTGCATAAAAATCTTCCAAGCAATCAAATGATATCAAAGAATATAATTTAAAATTATGGAAAATATTTTACGTAATCAATTAATTTAGGTAGCTAATAATATATTTAGGTAGCTAATAATATATTGTGATTAAAGTTGATTTGAAAACCTTAGAAAATCTACATATGCACAAAATATAAAAAGCAAAACAAGCAACTTTATAAAACAAAAAGGAAGCAAATAATTACTAAATAATGCAGTCAAACTACGGTCAGTCAAAAAGGGTCCTACATCTAAGGAGTGTGCTCCAACACTTTGCGGTGTGATAACCGTTAGATATGGAGTGTCTCCTCTCCAAGTACCATGGGCAACTTGGAATCGATGTAGTTGGGATAAGGTTGCGTTTTGCTCGGTTGCTTAGAGACCATGGGCCCCACCAAGTCAACGGTTCCTTCCCGAAATGTAATGTTATTATGGTGATCCTAAGGCATGTTTCAAACACATGGAAGCCAAGTGTTTGTCACATGTATGCAATATGTCTAAAAAAATGCAATTTGCTCTAAATATAATAAGTGTATGATTAAGAGAAAATTTTCAAGTCTCGCCCTCTTTTATGTCCCTAGCAGAGTCGCCACTGTAGGGGCCCCGGATTTTAGGGTCCCAAATTTTTTGGTCACCTTTCCCAAACCGTCCATAGGTCAAGTTAGACCTAAAAAATTGGCTTAAGGAAAGGTGAAATGGACTTTTTTAGAAGTATTTTGCAAAAAGACAGGAGCGCAGGAATTTCAGTCGCGCTAGTGTGGTAGCGTGACAGAGTTTGTCATGCTGACAGTGCAGCGCTACAAAGCTTGTCACGCTGCAGGTGCAGCGCGGCAGACTCTGTGACGCTGCGACGTTAGCGTGACAAAGTATGTCGCGCTACGCTATTTTTGTGTTTTTTTTGCTTTTTTTTTTTCGAGTGAGATAAAAATATACAAATACGGACGATGCTAGTAAGAAGTCGCCAATGATTTATAGGAACTAAACTCATAAACCGTGAATTTAGATTCGATACGAATGGGACTCGAATAAGGGACGTTTGTCTAAATTGCACGGAAATCCTCTCCGATCCCATGGGGATGACTCCAAGTTGTGGTCGAGCGAACCAAAGATTGGACTCGGGGGCGAAGGTACTAACATGACGGAGTGCGTCGGGTTAGCCCATAGGCGGCCATTACTAGTTTCCTCTTAACCATACAGAAATTACATTTAGAATCACACAAAAATATCAATTACAAAATTCACAAAAAAAAGCATTTAATTGTTAGTGAATCACAAAAAAAACTAATTAATTTAACTCAAACCGTTATTAAAATCACTTTAAGGAGCCTAACATGATTAGGTTTGTCCGAAAGAATTATCTTGATTAAGCGTTGCAAACAATCAATTTTAAGTCCTTTAATAATAATAACGTGATAAAGCAGTAAATAAATAGTGAAACAACAGCTTAAAAGTCCATAAACATGATTTTTAAGGCTCTCAGGAAACGTACCACTTCTCCTTTGAAGATTGTCTTCGTCGAGTATTAATTTGGGCGGAGTTTCGAATTATTGTTTCGATATTATTAAAATTTGTAGCCACTTTTTAGTAAAATAAATAGCAAATAAAATAATAAATAATTATAATAAAAAAAAGGTTGTTAAAAGCAATACTCGGATTATTTAAGTATGAGGAAGAAAGTGAGTTAAAAAAATGTGTTCAGAAACGAAGGAAATGAGGGTTTTTATAACAGCATGGGAACCCTAATCGCGCTGGGCCGCTAGCGTGGTACGTCGAATCACGCTGGCCCAGTAGCGCAGGGAACCCTACAACGCTACTAGGGTAGCGCTGTTAGCTTAGCCACATTGAGCTGTCAGCGTGACTAAATTAACCGCGCTACCTTTTTGAAATATCTTTATTATTATTATTATTATTATTATTATTATTTTATTCATTTATTTAAAATAGTAAAAGATGCATTTGGATAAAAAAGGTCCGTGAAATAAGAATGAGATTTATTTTTAAGCCCAAGTATACTCGATTATCCCATCTTCTAGAGAAATGAGTTTTTTAATCATCATAGAGTCCTGCCGCGGGACAGGGGACTAAATTAGGTGTCTACAGGCGCCCTCCCCGAAGACAAAAAGCAGGCTAAATACATCAAGGCCAGGGATAAGTGGTTCATAATATGGAATGGGGTGCTCTACAAAAAATCTTTTTCTCGCCGTCTGCTGAAATGTGTCACACTAGAGAGTGGGAGGAGAATTTTGGAAGATTTGCATCAGGGATAATGCTCCTCTCACATTGGGGCTGGTGCACTAGTAGAAATAGCCCTGCGAACTGGGTACTTTTGGCCAACAGTTAGAAAGGATGCATGGGAAATGGTTCAAAAATGTCACAAATGTCAGATCTTCGCAAATCTGCATCAAAAGCCGGCGAGCTACCTCACACCAGTCCTAAGCCCACTTCCCTTTGCCAAGTGGGGCATGGACATCCTTGGACCATTTCCTCATGCAACGGGTCAATGAAAAATTGTTTTAGTAGCTGTGGATTACTTCACCAAGTAGGTCGAGGCTGAATCTCTCCGGAACATAACCACTAATGATGTGAAAGGGTTCATCTGGAAAAATAATATCACTTGATATGGCGTTCCTCAATCTGTTGTTTTTTACAATGGAAAACAATTTGAGAATGACCGCCTTAAGGATTGGTTAAGCAATCAAGGGATACACGCCCACTTTGCAGTAGTGGGACACCCACAAGCAAATGGTCAAGTAGAATCTTTCAACAAAATCCTCTGCGCAGGAATCAAGAAGAAGTTGGAAGAAGCAAAAGGGTTATGGGTGGAAGAACTTCCTAATGTTCTATGGTCCATCAGAACCACGGTCAAGAACTCAACCGGTGAGACGCCCTTCACCTTGGTATACGGGGCAGATGTTGTACTACCAATAGAAATGCAAGAACCTACCCTGAGAGTAATGTTGTATAATGAAGACGCCAACTGGGAAATGTTGAAGTTGCATCTAGATTACCTACCGGAAGTCAGAGGAAATGCCCTACTTCGTCAGCAACTGTACAAGATATGAATGAGTCGGGAGTTCAACAAGAAAGTCAAAATACGCCAACTTAAGAAGGGCGACTTGGTGTTGAGAAAAATGGAAACAATTGGGCGAGCAAATGAACAAGGGAAGCTGACACCAAATTGGGAAGGGCCTTATAAGATAGCAGAAGAAATCCATGATGGAACATTCAAATTAGAGAGAATGAATGGACACCTTCTCCCTCGAACGTGGAATGCAGACACCCTCAGGAAGTATCAAATATAAATGTAATATCAAAAGTAAATTTTAAAAGATTTAATGAAAAAGGAAAGGTTATGAGAAACGTATAGTAAGACCTCAAAATGGCGTGCAAACGCTGAGGCAACCATATAATAAGACCCCAAATGGCGTTCAACGCTAGGGCAATTATCCTGTAAGACCTCGAATGGCGTTCAAACTCTGAGGCAGCCATATATTAAGACCCCAAATGGCGTTCAGCGCTAGGGCAATTATCCTGTAAGACCTTAAAACGGCGAGGCAACCAAATAATAAGACCCCAAATGGCGTTCAACGCCAGGGCAATTATCTAGTAAGACCTAAAATGGCGTTTAAACGTTGAGGCAATCATACAATAAGACCCCAAATAACGTTCAACGTTAGGGCAGTTAACTTATAAAACCTTGAATGGCGTTCAAACGCTGAGGCTATTGCAGCTAGCGTCCAAAAGCACGCTTATGCATCCATTGGGACCCTAAAGGGCGCTCAATGGGAGAGATCTAAAACACTTCCAAAATCTACTAAGGTGTCATACGCAAAAGTCGCTTTGGGTTAAAAAAGAAGAATAATTGACGAGTAAAAGCCTGAACTTGATAAGGTTTAGGGGCAATCAAGGTAGTTGGACAGTGTAAAAATAAACTACACATTTTGGTTAAACCTTACCAAGTTCAGAGTTTCTTTACTTACATAGAAGGCACTAAAGTTAGGACGATCACTATAGGTGATTTTGACTCTAAACTCTTTTAAAATCAAAATCTTCCAAAAAAAAACAAGGAAACTTTAGCGCCCTCATATGAATAAGGTAGTTGATGGAAGAAATATTAAGTACAAAAAAAAAAAAAATGCCAAAAACAATATAATAAACAAAAGAACACCATGATTGAAAAAGAATTATATTATTAATTACTGTCAATTCTTACAAAAGGTAAGGGTACGAGACTACAAACTACAATGAAGGAGGGATAGGGGCACCATGTGCTGGACTATCAGCTATAGTCACAACATCACTAAAAGTGGCACTCTGCTCGCCAGGCGCCTTGCTTTCAGCTTGATCAACAGGGCGATCAGATTCTTCCTCCTCCTCCTTATTAGAAGTAGATTCAAAGGAAGAAGGAGGGTCGTCATTGTTGTGCTTAGCCAAGAAAGCCCTGCTAACATGATCTAGCCGGCGCTCAAAATAGGAGTAGTAGACTTTGTCTTCACTATGGCGATAACAGAGCTCCCATGCCTCCTTCACCAAGTTTTTCATGTCAGTCATCCCTTCGTCATAAATGCCAATGGACTTGTCTTGAAGCTCATTCATGCCAGTTTGTAGAGTGGTGACTTGACACTCTAAAGCTCTCTTAGAACGGGCGAGCTCCTCTTTCTCACTAAGGGCTTTGTCATATGATGATTTGAGTTCAAAGTGGCCTTTCAATTTTTCTTCTAACTCTTGGTTAGGTTTTTGTAAGCTTGCCACTTTGGACTCAGCATCATCAGCCCTCTTAGACTCGACCGCCAACTTTCTTTCAGCAGCCTTCCTGAAAGCCACCTCAGATGCGTAATCGGCATCGGTAGAACCCTTAGCCTTGAGCATATTGGTGTAAGCATTGTTTATAACCTCACAATACTTTTGCATCTTAACATAGGAGGCGTTCTTATCTTGGCACTCTTTCTCTAGGGTGGCTTTCAGCTGTGTAACTTCAGCTGAAAGTTGGCGATTTTGTTCAGAAAGTGACAAAGCATTACCAGATTTTGTTCAGTTGTGTAACAGAGGCACGAGGATCAATAGGTGAATAAATGACGGAGTCGGAAGATGACTGATAAGTACATACAGAATTGGGTCTAAAAGAATTACCAGATTGCTAGGCTTGCAGCTTGGTGGCTGCTGACATATTGGCCTTCACTTTGTCAGCAAGGCCGGCTAGGACGACGCCATCCAAATTGGCGCCTACTGGAGCTGAGTTAGAAGGGCTAGCTTTTGGGGGGCCCAGCGCCCTCCTTAGTTGTTGGAGTAGGCGTGGATTTGGACGAGGACCCCGCCAGTTTGGATTTTGGGAGTGTGGGAGTTTGTGTGTGTGGAGTTTGTTGTTTGGATGGAGAAGGGATGTTGGATGGTCGAATGGTGGTTTCTTTGGATTTTGAGGAGGAAGGGGCAGTAGGTAGTGGAGAGAGCCCTACCTTTGGTTGAGAAGGCGAGGGGGTGGATACCTCGCCATAGGTAGAAGGGGTAGCAGAAGAAGGAGTCGTCTCTTAGGAAGGGAAGGACGAGAAGAAGGGGCTTTGGGTTTAGCCGCCACATGCTTCACCCTCTTGTGTTGTTCTGGAAGCATAGGAGAGGAGTGCTTCCTTTTAATGCCCCCAGTTGGAGGGGTAGTGTCCTTGTTCCCCTTTGAAGAAGGCACAGGGGCAGTTTGCTTCCCCTTTGATTTCTCCGCGCCCCTAGCAGAGGCAGAGGCGTCCACTTTCCCTTTGCCTTTACCCTCGCCAGCTGAAAGGGCAAGGGTGGCGGTCTTCTTAGACCCTGGCTCCCTTACGGATACACTAGGCCGCTTGGACGAGGGCGCCTCCATGTTGCCCGCCGCATTCTCCTGAAGAAACCAGCAGTATAAGTAAAACACGTAGACATAAAAATTGCAAATAAAAAAAAATTAAAAATGAAAAGTTTAGCCAAGGGGAAACAGTGTGTGAGTACCTTTTTAAAGGCGAGCTTCTCCTTCAAACTCATCATCTTTCGACGAGTTGATATGTCCTTTATAGCCTCTAAGGCTTTCCCTTCGCCTTTTTCTTCAGAAGTAAGGCGTGCCATCGCTTTTTCTGAAAAGAACAAAAAGGAAGCATAAAAAAAGAGAGAGGGGGTATATTTATAAGAGGCTCGTGACAAAGCAAAGAGTAAAATTAAACCACCAGGTACCTTTCTCCAACTTGGCGCACAGACCAGTGGTGCAAGAAAAAAGTTGTTATTTAGTAAATAGGGGAGAGGCACCCAATTGGTAGGACTTTCCTTGTCCTCTTCAGAGACCTTAAAATAGGCCCGGGTGCGCTCTTCACCGGCAGTCAGGTGAGGCGTGGCATTGGATTTACCCAGGTGCTGGGCGTTATCATTCCACCTATCATAACGGCCCACCATGTTAAGGTCACTGGTCACAAAAAATACAAATTTGACCTTCCACTCCTTAAGGTTGGAGGTCCTGTCTATCACGGTCCTATAATGAGGACGGTTGGAGATGGTGTACCAGCTGTACCTAACCGTAGGGTTGGGAACCCTATTTAGGAAGTGAAGGGAGCGGAAGGCGTTGAAAGAAATAGTTAACTTCTTCAAAACGCAGGTGGCGATAAAGGAGTTAATAAAATGCCAAGAGTTTGGGGTCAGTTGGGCTATCCCTATGTCATACTCGCTTAAAAGAGTGTCTACAAAGGGATGAGTGGGGAACCTAAGTCCAAGTAAAAGGGCGTCCTTGTAAACCCCAAACTCATTGGGTTGTATTTCCGTAATGGTGGCGCCTCGCAAGGGGTCAATCATTTTAATATGTTCAGGAAGCCATAGAGACTTCCTAAAAACGCCACGGTCCTCCCCCAATTGTTTGATCCAAGAGTTACTGACAGGGATGCCGCTTAGAACATTTTTAGGATAGAAGGATTGGACCTCCATTTCCTGTTGCTCCCCACCTTGTTTCCTTTGACTCTCGCCAGGAAGATTGGCGAATAGAGCCTCAATGTCCTCCGAAAGATCTCGCCCTGGGGAAGGCGCCTTTTCAGAAGAAGAAGAGGAAACCACCATTGTCCGAATTCTTCTAGCACAAAGTTTTGTTCTAACCATAGAATTCTGCACACAAGAAATAAACGTTGTGAGATTCTGAAAAGTTAGAGGTGGCGAGCTATCAGGAGAAGAGGAGGCGAGATACATGGCTCTCACCCCCGTGAACCCAGATGAAATAGGGTTCTCTTCACCACGCAAAACCCTTCTTTTGGTTGGGGGATGAAGATATACCCCATTGGAGGAAGAAGCAGAAGCCATAACTGAAACGAAAGGAAGGAGATAAATAAACAAAGAAGGAAGGGAACAATACCTGAATAAATGCTTGAAGAAACCGAAGAACTGTTACCGCAGGATAGGAATTAATCAAACCTAAGTCACTTTCACACGTAAAAAATCGCAAGAACTCACACTAAAATTCAAAGAAAAAGCTTGAGAAAACCAACTATTTTCAGAGAGAAAACTTGAATGATTAGTAAGAATAAGAAACAACAAGTGAGGGATTAACAAAGGAAAGTATTTATAGGCAGTTAAAGGGGGGAAGTGAGGACTTTTCCCCTTCGAAACTGAAAAGGCAGGGGCAATTCTGACCAGCTCTCAAAGAGAGTACAAAAGTACGTCTCTTTTTCTTTTCCTCGAAAACTGTTTTGTAATCATTCGAGCTCTTCATTAATTATTTATAATCATCAAACCCCTTAATTGATTAGCTAGTAACCACCTATTCAAATTCAACGGCTTAATGAGGGGAAAATGTTATATACTCATCCAACGGTTCAGATTAAAGCTTAAGCTTAATCTATGTGACAAAATATGGGGCAACGGATGAAAGACACGTGTCCTCCATTTAATACACAGGATTAGGCAGAAAGCCAAGTGGGAGAGAGGAATCCCCATTACACGCCGGGTAATCCTCCTCTCCTTCCTACTAGAGGAAAGAAGAGAATAGTTCTCTACTGTACAAGGGGCAAAACAGTTTACTCTTACTAATATAAATACCTATGAAAAACCAAAACAAAGGCATTTAATTCACATTTATTACAAGCATTTATTGAGCTTTCTCTCTCTCTCTAACTCTCTTTCTCTCTAAGTTCTATAAACCATTACTTACTTAAGCATCGGAGGGGGATAAATCCACCAAGGATTTATTCCTTTGTGCAGGTACTACAAGGCGTTGAACCTTTGCTCGCCAGGCGCCCTTTGATCGCCAAGTTCACCTAAGGCCACGCCATCCCTCTCACCTGCCAGCTTGGACGCCATTCACCACACCTGCCAGCTTGGACGCCCATCCTCAACGCCAAGTCAACAAGCCTATGTATTGTCTGTAGCATTACTGTGTGATCTTTGTAATTAAGAATCTTTTAAGTTGTAAACTTGTGATCATTTGTAAAGATACAACAAATATCATTCAACAAATTGTAAATAGTCATATAGAACCTTATTGGAATTGTCTCGACATATATTTTTGTAAATTAACTTTTTATAATTTGTTATAAAGTAAAATTATAGATATTGATATTATAACAAATGTGTTAAATTACCCGGGGTGGACCCACCTTAGGGCACGATGGGTCATGTGCCCTACCATTAATCTGAAAAACTTTGTATATATATATTAGGGAAATTGACAAAAAAAAACTCACCTTTGCCTCATCCGCTTTTAAAAAATTCACATTTTGATTAACATAGAACAAACCCACCTAATACCTCTATCTTCCACAAACGTGCCAGGTGACCGGTAACCTAAAGCATAGGTAAGACAATGATTTTGATTCCCTTTAAAGTGTTTGGTTTGCATATTTTTTTCGTTCAAATCCTTAACTTCAGGTTCATCTTTCCCTATCTTTCTCTCTCTTCTTCCCATTCCCATTCCTCTTTACCCCTTCCATGATCTTCTATCACCACCCCTACCAATCCTCCCCACCATCATCTTCTTCTCTCCTCTTTCCACCCCCTTACACCTTTCAACTGCCACCAACACCATCTTCTTGCTCTCTTCACTTGCCTCAACAACACCACCCTCTTCTTCCTCATTCATATACACCTAGCTAGCACCACAATACCTCCACCACTATCAGATTTATCAAAGCGCGCAAATCAAAGGTTTAACTGCATTAAATTTAGAGCAAAATTGATTCGTGAATTGCTAGTGTTCCTCAATTTTTTCCCCTCTTCTTTCCTTTTTTCCCCTTATAATTATTTAAATGTAATGAGAAAAATAATCTGATTAAGTGTAGCAATCTAATTCGTGAATTTGGAGCAAATTGAGAGCAATAATTCATGAATTTGTGATTTTGAGGAGTTAGATTGAATTGGGGTTTTTTTAAATTTGAATTGATTGAGTTAATTAGGGTATTGTTGCAAACTTACTTGGATTTGTTGGGTTTGATTAATCTATGGGTTTATGCTCGAAATTTGTTGTTTGTTGGGTATGGTTATGTGTGGTGGAGAGGGTGAAATCTCAAAAAATAGGGTCAGAATGGTAGTGTTCGGGGTGGATACGTGAGGTGGTAGTGGTGGTGTGGTGGTGCTTCGAATTGCAGGGAGTACATGGGATGGTGTCATTGTGGTGAGGGTAGGAGCACGCCACGTCATTTGGTGGTGTGGAGTGGTGGATTTTTCTTTTTTTTTTTTGTTTCAATAACTTATAAGTAACCCATAATAACAGTAACAAATGCAAGGGGTCTGTTTCGGGAAGATAGGGGTATTAGGTGGGTTTGTTCTATGTTAATCAAAAGGTGGGTCTTTAAAAAGCGGATGACGTAAAGGTGTTTTTTTTTTATTTTTGTCAATTTTTTCTATATATTATTCTGGAAGTATATATATATATAATATTTGGTTTTTGAGATGGAAAAATTCATACAAATAATCCCAACTATGGGCGTTCACCTAATAAAAGACCGAACTTTGATTAATCCAAAAATGGACCCAACTTTTATACCCAATTTCCAATTTTGAACCCTCTTAAATTTTAACTTGTAAAATCAAATAAATCTTGCTAATTATGCGGTATTTGCTTAAGCAGGATTACCTGAAACCACCACCACAACCATCCCTTCCACCCGAAACCTCCAAAAGTTAAGAAAAAACCGGATAATTAACAAGATTTACTTGGTTTTATAGGTTAAAATTCAAGGAGGGTCCAAAATTGGAAAATGAGCATGAAAGTTGGGTCCATTTTTGGATTAATCAAAGTTCGGTCTTTTATTAGGTAAACGCCCATAATTGGAATTATTTTTATGAATTTTTCCTTTTGAGATTTAATACTTTTGTTATGTTACTATAGTTTGGCAGCTTTATTACCTTTCATTGTTGTTAGATTTAAGAGTTTTTGTGTGGATCTTTTTTCTTCAATTTATTTTAGGAGTGGTAATTGAATATGAATTTAGGAGTGATTGAGTGATTATTTCAAAGTTTTATTTTTATTTTTTTTATTTATTAAGGTTGTTGTATGATTTAGGAATATGATATTTTGTATGAAATTAACAAGGTTGTTGTACAATTTTAGATTTTTTTACTTTTAGATAATTTTTTAAATTGTGTACTCCATATATGTGTTGTTGATGATGTTGAATCGGTGAATTTAGCCAATTAGAAGTATAAATATATGGTGTATAAATTAACTATTAGATTATATAAATTAATAAATTAAGCTAAACTAGTTGTATGAAAATATTTATTTGCTTAATGTGATTTATAATTTGTGGAATATTTAGAACGAAAAGAAGTGATTCAAAAAAAACCTAAAAGCATTGTTGTTAATTTATTTGATTATAACTGATTGGCTAGTTTATTTGTGCGATTGTATTCACTCATTGTCAAAATTCTGTATCTACCCCCTGAAATTACAATATACAGATCTTTGTGAATAAGCAGTGGAATAACACCCAAAAACCCCAACCAACATCCATTTTGTTGCATCTTCCGTTATTTCTATCACTTCCCATAACGGCTTTTCCACCTACAATTTCCCGCCTTTTTCACTATAAATAAATACATTTCATAAACCCCATCTTTATCTCTTCTCTATTTTCAACCCACATTCTTCATTCTTTTACAAACAAACAAACAAAACAACACTTCACAACAAAAACAATGCCAAAACTAGATTTCTTCCGTCGCATCCTCATTGGATGCTTCACCCACACACCCCCCACCACTCCATCCCCACCTCACACCACCACCACCACTACCACCAAGAAACGCCTTAGCACCTCGCTTCGAGACGATATCATCTCTGACTACCGCTCCTTCGCCGCCACCTCTCCCTCCTCCTCCTCCTCCGACACCGACAGCACCACCACCACCTCCACCACCGCCACCGCCACCACCACCTTCATCTTCGCCCCGCCTCGGGCCTCCAACGCCAAACCCATCGTCACCTGCACCTTCTTCGGGCCACGGGCCGGGCCACACGTATGGTTTTCGGTCCAACTGAACCGTCACTCCCCGAAACCCGCCCTCCTACTACAACTCTCCCTGTCCACCAAAAACCTCGTCAAAGAAATGCAATGCGGCGTACTCCGCATTGCACTGGAGTGCACCTCCTCGGAGTTCAGCTCTTGCCCTCTCCACTCAGTCCCTGTTTGGACCATGTTCTGTAATGGCAGGCCCGTCGGGTATGCGACCCGAAGAAAACCCAACTCGGAAACCCGAAACCTCTTAACCAAAATGCAGAGCATTACAATGGGTGCAGGGGTTATTCACTCTGATCATCATCAAACCCTCAAAAACCATCAAAACAACAACGACAACAACAATGTAATTGATTTCATTGAAACAGAAAGAAGGGAATTCATGTACATGAGAGCAAATTATGAGTGGGTTATTGGCGGTTCGAATTCCGAATCTTTTCATTTGATTTCCCCTGATGATTGCTCTGGTCAAGAACTTAGTGTTTTCTTGCTTAGATCACACTAAAATTTTCATTCTTTTTTCAGTAAAATTCACTTCTTTCTACTATTTTGGATCATACATTATGATCACAAAATTGGCTGTTTTCTTGCTTAAGTTGTTTAGGTGAGTTTAATCAGTGAACCAGAATTTTTTTTTTTGGGAATTCAATTCAATTCTTTGATGAATGAAGATGAAGATGAAGATTGGTACTTTAAATTTTAGGAATTTAGGGTTTTTTTTTTTTTTTAATTAGTTGTAATGTACTGTAGTTTAGTTGTATTTTACCAAATTTTATAAATTTAGGGATCATAAATTTTTGGTGGGTTTTGTCTTTTAATATCAAGAAAAGAAAAAGAGGTTTTGATTAGTATTATGCATTTTATTTGAGGCTTTTGAGACTTCCTACTTTATGGGGTTTCGAATTTTGGCTTGTTAATTCCATGTAATTTTTTTTTTTTTTTGTTGGATCATATATACAGTATAGTTTTTACAGCGTCAATTTATTTATTTTTAGTTTTGGAGCAATTTTAATTTGTATGTATTAGAACTTAGAAGCAATCGGGATAGAAAATGGTTTGGAATTGTTCGATAATGACTAGAATTTTCGATGGACCGATTTCAGATGCATTGGGTTACTTATTTGGACAATCCTAAATGTTACTTATACTTTGTCCGAAAAAGTTGAATAGTTCATTTATAATCGAAGGTTAATGTAATGAAAATGGTTAGGCGACGTTAAATGTCCTCAACTCTTATTTGTATATTTCTCAACAAAAAAAAAAAAAAAAAACTCTTATTTATAAATACTACCTTATTATTTGCAACGATTAGACACTTTTTCTCTCTATTTTATGTCAAATCGTTGCAATAATAAGTAACGGAGGTAATAATTAGCATTAATTATGTGAAAAAAGAGAGATCAGTGAAAAGTTAATTAATGTGATTAAATAGAAATGCAGAAGAAGAGGTGCATGAAGGAATGATGTAGAATAATGTGGAGAAATCATTGGGTTTGGTTCAGAAATGATGCATGCAAATGTTTGTGGATTCATTTGGTTTCCTTTCTTTTTTAAAAAAAAAATGAGTTTTTTTATAAGATTCTTTGTTACTTCTTCTATGTGTAATGTTATGACTTTTAATGGCAATTCTGACTTTTTTCCAGTTTAATTTTTTGGGGGTTACTTTATCAATAACACTTTCACTTGACTTGACCCTCTTTTACTGAATCTTAACGTTTGACTGTTGGCTTATTACTTTATTTCTTTATGTCATATACTCATAAGTTCATTAACAACTCCATTTGTAATGATTTATCCACTTTAATTAATTAGCATTTTCTGATCAACAACCAACAAATACTTCCTCTGCTCTAGTAACTGATTAACTTTGGGCCTATTTAGTTCAGCTTAAAATCAGTTCAGTTCAGCTCAGCTCACTTCAGTTCATTTCAGTTTTGTTCAGCTCATTTCAGTTTAGCTCTTCTTTTATTTTGCTAATCATTAATCGATAATAAAAACTTTCAGTTCAGTTCCGTTCATCTCCAATCAGTTCAGTTCCGTTCATCTCCAATCAGTTTAGTTCAGTTCAGCCCCAATCAATTCAGGTCAGTTCAATTCAGTTCAGTTGTTTTCAGCTGAAATAAACAGACCCTTTGAATGAATAGGTGATTTGGTATACTTTAGTCTTAATGATGTTTCAACATTAGTAATTGAGACACTGATTAAGGATAAATTGAACTTAGATTATACAAAATGGAAAACATTTTTGGGGTATAAGTGTTGTAATACCTTCGGTTCAGAAAATATGCAACAAATAGGTATTTTTTTTCATTTGTTGCACATTTTCTGAACCGGAGGTAGTAGAAAAGATGCAATAAAAACATTTTTGAGGTATGATCGTGAGATTTCTTTATTTGTTTTCTTAATTTAAGGAATCTAAAATGAGTAAAAGAAATTACCCTTGGTTGCAGATGTAATATATATTTATGTTATACACTATAGAAACCTTAATTGAGAACTCGAGTTCCTACAAACTTAAAGAGAAAATCCTTACAAACTCACACCGTTAAAAGTAGTCTGAAAAACTTAAATGTCCTCATCCTTAATTCATCTTTGCGGCTTGAATGTGTGAAATCAGGGCCTCGAGCACCTCTTGAAATGATAAATTGAACTTTCGTATAGTTCTCCAATTCTAATTGTATAGCTATACTCCAAAATCCAAATACAAAATAAGTCATTCCTCAAAAACTGCTGAAATTGTTTCAAATGATCTTTATACTATATTGGAAACAACAAACCTAAATGACGAGTCATAACAACAAGTGTCACCTATTCAAGTACATTGAGCTCCAAATTTTACTTAGTGTATTAAAATAAATACTTTAGGCCTACCAAAACTTAGGATTAACTATCCAACAAAGAAGAAATAAAATAAAACTTACAAAACTTAGGGCCTTTTTACACTTACCGAAACAAATGAATTGAGTTGAATTGAAATGAATTGAGTTGAACTTAGCTGAGCTGAATTGAACTTAAAATTTTTAATATGGAATAATAATTTTTAACTTTAGATTATTAATGGAGTGATGATTTTTAAGTATTAATAATTTTTAACAACGATTTTTATTGATTATTGATTTTTAATTATGATTTAACTATGTATTGATGATTTCTAACTTTGAATTATTATCGATTTTTAACTATGGAGTAATGACATAGTAATAATTCTGATATTAATCCACTAATTAAGGGTGTTAATGAGACGAAACAGCTCGTGAGTTACTCGCGAGCTATTCGGTCAAAGCTCGGTCAACACTCGACTCAAATAAGCTTGGCTCGAGTTCGACCTCGACTCGGGGTTCTAACGAGTCGAGTCGAGCAAGCCCCTACTCGACTTGAAAAGCTCATGAGTAGCTCGATATATAATTATATATAAGTAATGTTTTTTAATGTATCCCAAACAAAATTTAAAAATTATACCCTTAATGGCTTAAGATCTTATGTGTTGATTTAGCCGTTCATTTATTTCCATCTCAACCGTCAAAATTCAAGCTAATAAATAAAACTTAAAAAATAAAAAATTGTTTATTTATTTAAACAATAAAAAATTGTTCTAAATTTCTTAAAATTGTAAAATATTTATTTAGCGTATAACTACATAAATTTGGAAGTTTTTAAGATAATTATGTAATCTTTTGTTTCTATTAGTTACTTTTAAAGACAATTATGATAAATTTATTTTCAAGTTACTCATTATTATGAATTTGAGCTTCATTTGATTCGAGCTCGAGCTGAGCTCACCTTGCGTCCTACCGAGTCGAGTTCAAGCTCCATTTTAAAAGCTCGCGAGCTTTCGAGCTCGAGTTGAGCTAGAGTTTTAAGTTTCGAGTTCAAGTCGAGCTCAATGATACTCGAGCTCGACTCGCATCATTAACACCCCTACCACTAATAATAATGAAACAAAAAATATTTCGTTATTGGTACATATATTTTATGAAACAAAAATTAGTAATTCATTTTCATAAGTAGTAGTTTCATATTTTCGTGAATGGTAATCAACTTATGTGATATTTTATATTTTTGTCAATGATTATCCACTTATTTTTGTTTCATTTCCAAAACGGTAGTTTCATAATATTTTTTTCGTGAAAATTATAACCTAATATATATATATACATCAAACAAAAAAAATGATAATTAAGGTTCATAATTATATTATCAACACACTAATAATATTATGATAAAATAAAACTAAATAACACTAATAAAGTTAATACACATAAATAATATTATGCACAAAGTAAAGCCAAGTACAAAATGATGATAATATTATGAATAAAAATTTTATGAAGTATGAACAAAATAATATTATAAACAAATAATATTATGAACAAAATATATTATGAACAACAATATTAGGAAGAAATTAATTAACAAAATAAAAGAAGAGTTGAACTAAACTGTATTAATTGAAGTTGAATTGAACTGATTGGAGTTGAATTGAAGTGAACTGAATTTGATGTAGCATGAGAAATGAGGGTGCCTATTTCTCCTTGTTTTCAATTGGAAAGTGGTGGGGGTTCTCAAGGACTAGACCTCTATGCTACTAGTGCTGACATGCTTCTGTTCGAAAGACATGCTCTCCTAGGTTCCTGCAAAACCAGGGATCAAAATACTTGTAGGATTTCCCCCTCCCTCCCTCCAATGTTTAAGCAAGTATTTGTTGTAGTACTAAAAGGGATAATTAACTAATAATTATCTAACATTAAACTAGTGCAGGTATAGAAAGAGATTGTAGAGAGAAAGAGAGTTTCTCCTCTATGTGCTCTTTTATGAGCTAATGAATGAATCCCCCTCAAGGTCATGCCTTAGGGTATTTATAGGCATAGCCTTGGTTGGCTTGCTACTAATATGGTGACATATGTCACCTATTGGTTGGCTCTTAGCTTGGTGAGCCCTTGTTGGGTTTTGAAGTATAGGGCCCTTAGCCTTTTAGGGTTTTTAAATATTTGGTTAAGAGGTGAGAACTTGATTCACTATGATAGTTACACTTGGTCAAGTAAGAATATGACACGTGGCCTTGTATGATAGTGACACATGGTCAAACAAGAGATGGACAAATGGTAGCTAATATGGCTTGACACACCATTTGCCCCTCAGTTGAGCACTTAGGATCCGTAATCCAAGGGTCAACTAACCTAGCTTCCCTTAGAAGCTTTTTGGACATCTTCTAAGTCTATTATTAGGCAAAAGGATAGTTGAAACTTGTTTATGATTTTTGTTTATATTGTGCAAGACCGATACTTTGATCATTTTTTGTATGATATAAATCTATGGGAGATAAGAGAGAGAGAGAGTCATCATACTCATGTAGAAGTTATACATGTCTCTTGAAGTTTTTTGTATAAGAGCTTACTTGAAAGTACTTGAAAATAAAATTAAGTATGAACTTTAGAAAATTATCTAACCATTCTTCATTTTTCGATCATATCTCCTAATATACAGGCCCGGCTCTTTACCTGTGCAACCTGACCAATAGCACAGGGCCCCCAAAATCAAAGGCCCCAATTTTGCTCAAAACCCAATTGAACATAGGAAAAAGGAAAAAAAACTTACTCTTCATCTTCTTCTTCAGAAGACGTAATACACGCCCCTTCCCTTTGAAGTTTCCAAAAAATAATTTCCTTATTGAATCAAGGCTATTATAAGCCATCACATTAAAATTGCTTAAATCCCTCCCCTTTCTCAATTCTTTTTCCCATAATTTCATCTATTCTTAAATCCTTATTTAATTTCTTATTTTTAAAAAAAAAAAAAAAAAAAAAAAAACAGTAATTATCTTACCTTCTTTAATTTAACCCAATTTCTTCACCCCTTATAAAATTTAACCCAATTCCTACAAATTTTTCAACCAATTCAACATATACTTGAGATTGATTTTGGTAGATAAAAAAATTGGTTTTATAATCTTAATTTGTGGGAAGTTGGGAACGAGTTGAAGAATTGTCGGCGGAGCTCGGAGGGGATGACGCTGCATCACCAGTGAAGACAGAAGAAGTAAAAGTAGACGGGTAATCACAAGAACAGTCGAACAGAAAGAGAAAACAAAGCCCAAATTACGTAATTTGCAAACCCTAACTTTATATTTTACCAATTTAATTTATTAAATGTCAATTGATTAATTGATTAATTGTTGTTGTTGTTAAATTGTTATTTTTGATGATTCATGATTGTATTGATTTATTTATGCAATTGTGAATTATTTTCTTTTATTATTTTTTTTCAATTTAGAAAATCAGTCAATGCTTCCAAAAGTGTTAGAATGAAAGCTCTTTTTAAATAACTTGAAGCTCTTTTTAACGGGACTACATCTAGGAAAGCCTTTATATATATATTGGACAGTTATGATCTTTAATTTACTAGAAACTAAACTACAAGAGCTTTCCAACGGTAGGTCATACGCCCTAAAGTGCATTATATATTGTAAGTTATGGTCATTTGAAACTAACCTTTCAAGATATCAAAATTTTTCATTTTTGGAAATGTAGTATTAAACTTACTGTTTTAGGAAGAATAATATTGAACTTCCCTTCCTGGGAAGTGTATTGTTGAACTTCCCATAGGGTAAGTAAGTTATATACTGACTTCCACTTAAATAACGTTAGAATTTTTGCTTCCCTTAAGAATTTAAAAATGGACTTCTACTAAGAAATCATAGAATTTTTACTATATTTAGCAAATTCTAAATTGAACTTCTCCTCAGAAGATTAAAATTTAGATATAATTACCCTTTGAAAGTTTTGAAACTAACTTCCCTTTAAAAAGTTGGAAAACTGTCTTCCTTTTCCGAAAGTATAAACCTCCTTGTTCGAAGTGGGAAGCTTACTTACTAAATGAGTAAGCTTCTCTGTTTTCGTATAGGCTTGTGTCAAGTAGGCATCTAGGGAGGTCCTAACTTTGCTAGCTTCCCTATTTTCTTATAGGCTTGTGTCAAGTAGGCACCTAGGAAAGTCCTAACATCGCTAGCTTCCCTATTTTATTATAAGATTGCTTCAAGTAGGCATCTAGGAAAGTCCTAACTTTGCTAACTTCCCTATTTTCTTATAGGCTTCTAGGAAAGAGGGAACGTACCGGCCCTACTTTCCCATAGGAAGTTAAAAGTTACATTTATAAATTTTCCTCTTTAGTGTCCATGTGGGTTCAAGTCACTAAGTGGGGTAGTCGTGACTTCCTAAGATGCCGACTTGAACGTTGAAGGACACAAAGAAGGGAAGTTACACTACTTCGCTCTAGAAAGTTAGTCAACAATACTTTCCCATAGGAAGTTGATTCAACACTTCCCCATAAGAAGTTTCGTTACCTTTATAGGCTTCCCTATTTAATGTCCATGTGGATTCAAGTCGGCAAGTAGGGAAGTCTTGACTTCCTGAGATGCTGATTTGAATGTTGAAGCACACAAAGAGTGGAAGTTACACTACTTCCCCATAGGAAATTAGTTCAACACTTTCACATAAGAAGTTCCATTACTTATATAGACTTCCCTCTTAAGTGTCTAGGTGAGTTCAAGTCAGCAAGTGGGGAAGTCTTGACTTCTTAAAATGCAGACTTGAACGTTAAAGGACATAAAGAGGGGAAGTCGCGCTACTTTCCTATAGGAAGTTCAATTACTTTTATAGACTTCCCTCTTTAGTGTGCATGTGGGTTCAAGTCGGCAAGTAGGGAAATCTTGACTTCCTAAGATGCTGACTTCAACGTTGAAGGATAAAAAGAGGGAAAGTTACACTACTTCTCCATAGGAAGTTACTATACACTACTTCTGCATAGGAAGTTCAATTACTTTTATTGACTTTCCTCTTTAATGTCTATGTGGGTTCAAGTCACCAAGTGGTCATAAAAACTCTTGATTTAGTTTCCAAAAACCTTTACAGTATTCATTAAATTTTTTTTTTGAGAGGAAAAGCAAGATAGCTCCTATTCATTCACATCACAATCCATCGATACATCAAGACTAAGTTTCGAGAGAATATGACTTTCCCAAATCTGCTGGAACCCCAAAGGAACTAGCTTTGCTAACTTATGAGCTACAATTTTTCCATTACGACGAACATGAGTCCAACTAACATGACGAAATTGCACACTAACTCTGAGAGCATCATTTATTAATTAAGGCTTAATCGATTTTATTTCAAAAACCGTCAATTTAAGCGATAAAACTCCTTTAATTGGGTTAAAAATACTTAATTAATTTATTAGGTTGTGAAAATAAATTTAAAAATCCTTTTTTATACTTATTTAGTCCAGAAACAACCTTTGGTCGACTTAGATTTATTTTAAAACTCTTATGTGAATATATTTTAGAAAACCGTCAATTTTAATCACGTTTACAATTTTAATAAAATATTCATAAAAACTTTTTTGACATGAAACCAACTCTTCTAACCCTTATTTTGCATAAGGAATCCATTAAAAATAGTCTCGCTATCTGATTAAATGTTTAAGATTTTTGAATTGATTTATTTTGGTAAAAACCGCAAAACCGCAATTCTAGTAGTTAATATTTAAACCCATCATAAACAAATCTGAAAACCATGAGAAAATTACACAGATTCATAAATAATTTAACTAGTCCAAAAATAATTATATCAAGCATTAGACGAACTACTAAACTCCTCATATATAATTCAAAACATCGAAAATTCAGTTTTGCTTTCAATTCCTTAAAAATTCAATAAATGGAAACATGATCGTATGCTTGGCTCCAAATTTTTACACATGATACTAGGACCATAAACTAACACTTTCATAGTTTCATGCCATTAAACCTTTGGTAGCATGCACATAACTTTCTTGTTAAAATCCTTAACTCCTTATATCAATCCTTCTACGAATTCTCCTCCTTGCATAAGAAAAATACAAAACCAAAGTTAAAAGTTCGTCCAACACTTAAAACATGTTATATAACTAATTTATGACCTTTAAAATTAATTTTCGCGCCCTACTTGTTCATAAAAATTAATACTTTTAATTGAATCTATAAAAACCACTTATGAACCGCTAAACTAATTTAATTAGTAATAATCAACTACTATATATTAAAACGCAAGGCGAATCATAGCAATTTGCCATGTGACACCTCTTTAATACAATTTCAATGAACCGTGAATGTTGACCAAAAAACGTGTTTGTTAAGAAATGAACTTGTGATGACCTTTCATTTTAAGATACATGTGCTATACCAGCTAAGCTATAAATTACTATTGTTGTTTTTTCATACAACTAATTATAATACTATGGATTGCAAAATAAATAAAAAAATCAATATAAAGAGAATGGTCAAATAGCTCTTACTAATATTATTTTAATATATATGTTAAATTACATAAATGTATAATGAATGACAATAAACAATTGCTTTTGTGATTATCTTTTAATGCACTTTGTGTGATCATTTTATATTCAACTTTTTTCCCCCAATATCATAATTGTTCTTTCACTCAAATTCTTTAAATTTCTTTAGCAATCGTGTAATCATATTCAAAAATACTAACTGTTCAAAATATAATTATTTCCAAACAAATTCAACTCACATAAATCCCTGATAATGAATGAATCATTTCTCGAGAAAAAAAAAATTAACAAATGATTATAATTAAAAATAATTAATCATCAATATATAATTTGCTAAAACATTTTTATTGCTAGTGTAAAAGGGTTTTGATATTTTTCTATATATTCCCGTATTTAATATTTCATCTCTTGATAAAATTTCTAATTTGATTTTACCAAATTTAAGATTTTCTTAAAAGCTACTTAGTTAAAACTTATAAAATTTATTTAGTAAGCCTTAAACTATTTTTTTATCAAATGATCCGGGCAACGCCAAGGATCAAATCTAGTTATCAAATCAATCTATAAAAATTATTTTTATACTTTTATACACTCTAGAATTACAGTAGAAAATTGTAAAATCATAATCATGAATTTTAGAAGTTTATTTAGAGCAAAATAATTTTTTCTCTTGTTTTGGAAAAAACCATGGCGTGCTTATGAGCAAGCCACTTTGGGCTCATTTTTCAAGGCTTTAAGGGTGGCTATGGGGGCGGCGCTTGGTACCTGGTTGCAACCTACAGTGGTGGATTTGCAGTGGTGGCTGGTGGTGGCAGCGGCGGCGGCCCATAGGTAGCCACTCGCAAAAGGTCACAAGAAGGAGAAAAAGCGAGGAAAAAGAGAGGATTTTTATAAAATTCATTTTTTGATTTTTGTGAGGCTTTGATGGAGTGCATTTGAGAAATGAATTGAAGTATTTATAGGGCTAGAAACCCTAGGAAATTTGGCCAAGGGAGGAGGAAAAATAGATTGATTTTAGTTAGAATCAAATCTCAACATAAGATAGGATTTTGAAAATATGGTAAATTTGTTATTTTGAAAATATTTTGGTGGTTACAATTTAAAATATCATAATAATTCTGAAAATATATGATGATAAAATATTGGAAAAATTCATGGGAATAATCGCACCTTTAACTGATCTTCTCATATTGGTCCGATGTTTCAATTAACTTGATATAATCCCACCTTTAATTTAATAAGAGTTTTCTCATTTTGGTCCCATTTACTGTGACCGGTTTGTTGGGATTTTAATTCTTTTTTTTTTTGTTTTTTTTTGGGTTGAGCACAATACAATATATTTTTCCCTTATTCTTTATCTGACATTCTTCCATTAATCCTTTGCTCTCCATTAACCTCTTGCTCTCCTTTGCTTCAAAATTCATCAACCTTCATCACTTTTTTTTTGCCATTTTTATTGTCGCCTTCACCACCATCTCCTCCTGCTAACCCACCGAAATTTCTCACTCAGTTTTTATAAATACTCAGTTTTTGAATTGGTGTGGTGGCTACCATATTATGGAGTGGATCGTTGAGTTTGTTTTAGTAGTGATGATGGTTGTTGTCAAATATATGGGGTTAATGATTATGATGTTAAGTATCTCCATTTTCTTTTTGTTTTTTTTTGTTTTTTGTTTTTTGTTTTTTGTTTTTTGTTTTTTTTTTTTTTTTTTTGTAAGAAATTCATAGTTTGGGTATCTTGAGACTGAAATTGTGAATTTTTTGGGTAGTTGTTGGAAAGTGATGATTGTAAAGTGGTAGAAGCTCTTTTAAGTGGGTGATTTTTGGTTCAATGTGGTGGTTGAAGGGGTGGGGTTTCGTTTGAGTGGGTTATGGTGTTAGTAATGGTTTTGATGGGGAGTGGTCAGTGGGTGAGTTGGTGCATGGTGGTGATTGGGTGTTGTCAGTGGCGGAAAAAGATGTGCAATGATAGTGAACGGGCTTGAGGTTGTGGTGATCTGGCGGGGAAGAGTTAAATTGGTTGCTTAAAATTATGTAATTGAAATCAGTATAAAACCTATCAAAATATGACACATATGTAATTTACTTACACAATCGGTCACCAACAGGTTACAACAAGTCACGGTCCAAAATGAGAACATATGGGTAAAAGGTGAGATTATAATAAGATAATCAAAAGGTTCGTTGGATTATTTGAGAAAAAACGACGAAAGGTGGGATTATTCACTTTAATTTTTCCTAAAATATTTGTAAAATTAAATAATTTATTTACTTATATCATAAAAATATTTTATGTCATGAAAATTGTTGGGCTTAATCCATAATTTTCAAAAATCCTTATAAATGGATTATAATGGTCCGAAATTTTCAAGGCTTTAAGCCCAAAATATTTTTGCTATTTTTAGAAATCAAAATAAATATTCAAAGCCTCTTTTGGAAATAAATTTTAATTTTTAACCTAATTAAAAATAAATAATTTTTAAGAAATTGTAAGAATTTTTTTTATACATTGCGCAGTAAATATTCAACATTCAACATCTATTAGTATTGCTCCCTCTATTCCTTAATTATTGTTCTTTATAATCTGATTTTTTCAATTTCAATGTACTTATTTAAACATCAAAGTCTATCGTTATACTTTATAAAAAAAATATAAAAACTTGATTAAATTTTTTTTATGTCAATACGATATATATGTGAATTTATAAATCTAAACGTTGTATATGAATCTACATATGTTGCCCTAGAAGTATGATAATATATATTTGAATTTATGAATCCCAAAGTTTAAATTCAAATAAGAAATGCAAACTTCTAGTTTAACGGCATTATTACGTTTATTCCATTGGTTTTAACTTCTGACAATTATTTAAAGCATTATTGTTATAAATTTTATAGATTAATATGCATAATCTGTGAAACATATGAAAGCTAAGGTATTTCATAACAAAATCAATGAAATAAAATTAAAACTCGTCAAAACTATATCGTTATTCATGTAAGTGATCACACTGACAAAAACTACTTCATTTACAACGGTAAATATTCTACGACGGGCTTAAATTCCGTCATAAATAGCCGAATAGGTTGTTGTAAATTGTTGGAGAATGAGATAGCAAAGCAAGATAATCAACGTGAAAAAGAAAATAAAGCTAATACATTCTCATAGTTTTTGAAATAAAGATGCCTTTAAATAGGCTACAAGACTACTAGATACTCATAAAATAAAGCAACAACTAACTCATAAAGTGGAGTGGTTCTAATCTTAAATATAACGACATACATGCCACTAAGTACCCCACTCTTTGATTAAACTTACTAGTTTGACTAAGCAACTAATTCTTCTAGAATTATGCTAACATACTAGGCTACTTTGAAGCACACTACTTTCAACACACCCCCTTGCTTCAAAGTTCACAAAAACAAATAAAAAATAAATATTAATGAAGCACTTCTCTTCATTCATGATGCCCTTTTCATCTCGTTCAAATGTTGTTGATGCACATTATCATCAACCCTCAAGGTTTACGTGTTGATGCACATCTCACCAACTCAACTCTATGGATATTGGAGCACTTCTCTCCATGGTGCACTTCTCAGTTCTCACCCACAACTCTAAAATAATTCCTCTTCTACGACCACTTGTGCTATAGCTTCTTTTTCGTCATGTTGAACCCTACAATTCTTAGCCATATGCCCAAATTTTTGACATTTGAAGCATTTGGGCTTTCCATTATGCTAACAATCTTTTTCCTCATGACCAATCTTGTAATCTTGTGATAATTGTTGCAATGGACTTTGCTACCTTTTCCGTTTGAGCGTGTTGCTTTAGCTAGAAAGGCCCCCTCACCTATTGCTCCATTTTCATCCTCTCTCATTGATCTCCTTTGGTCTACGACACTAAGAGAAACTAACTCTTGTAGAGGTATTTTGGATAGGTTTTTGGAATCTTCAAGTGAGGAAAGTTTAGCCTCATATTTTTTGGGAATACTCACTACAATCTTATCAACCACCCTCTCACTGGAAAGGTTACACCAAACAACCTAATTTGATTAACAATAGTCATAAGCTTACCAACATAGTCTTTGACTGTTTCACTCTTCTTCGTCCTTTACATCTCAAATTCCCGTTGTAGATTCAAAACTTTCATCAACTTTGTTTGAGCATTTCCCTCGAACTCTTCCTTTAGCATGTCCCATGCCTCTTTTGGGAACTCACAAGTCATGATAATTGTAAGTTGTAAATATACCGCCCGACATGGCGAATGAATCACGCAAGTGCCCTTGGTTTTCTAGCCACATCTTCATCATATTTTTCTAAATGGTCTAATGTAGGATTTTGAGGAAGAGGTGTAGGGGAAACGTCACTCTGAACAACATCCCATACGCTCATTTCTTGTAAACATGATTTCATTTTTATTGCCCATGAGTGATAATTCTCTCTTTTGAAATTTGGAATTGAAGTATTAAAATTGTTTGATATCATCGATAAAAGGAAAAAAAAGGCTCAAGATCACTGGCTCTGATACCAATTTTGTTGGAGAATGAGATAGTAAAGCAAGATAATCAACGTGAAAGAGAAAATAAAGCCAATACATTCTCATAGTTTTGAAATAAAGATGCTTTTAAATAGGCTACAAGACTACCAAATACTTCCAAAATAAAGCAACAACTAACTCATAAAGTGGAGTGGTTCTAATCCTAAACGAAATTACATACATGCCACTAAGTACCCCACTCTTTGATTAAACTAACTAGTTTGACTAAGCAACTAATTCTTCTAGAATTATGCTAACATACTAGGCTACTTTGAAGCACACTACTTTAAACATAAATGACTTAATTTGTAGTAACTCTATATAAATTAACAATAATAAAAGACATTTACGATATGACAGTGACGAGGAAATTACATTTACGACCCCCATTTTCTACGGTGGATTCACATTCATGATGCCCCTTTTCTACAACGGAAAAAATCATTTATGGTGGAATTTTCCATCATATATAACCACTCTTTTAATAGGATCATAAATATGCTAATGTTACACAAAGTGTGTAGTGTGTACTGCTTGTAACTTGGTTTAAAATTAATTTAACTAATAGAAATAAGTGGTACAGATTCACACAACACAATAGATTTTATAACTTGTTATCTCACACTTGGCATAATCACACGACAGGTAATTACGTGCATAGGCCATAGGTTTTATAACTTTCTATCGATCAATTGTTCTCGTGAAGATTATGTCATACAATTTGTTAGTTAATGAAGAAAATTATTCCCTTTAATGAGTGGCAGGCAATAAACTAATAATTCTGCATAGAAGGCAGTATACAAAGGTGACAATAACCTTAATTTACACTTTTAAATTTTTGGGGGAGCAAACCTAAGTTTATAGTTTATACCATATAAATAAAAAAGAGTTCAATTGTCATACCAAAAGAAAAAGTGATTAAATTAGTTATTGAGTCCAAACATCCTTTTATGTGTATGAATGAGATACATCACTGTTAACAGTTTTTATGTTCAATAAGAAGCACAATGATTATTAAGATGAAGCCAAATCTTATGCTTTCTTTCTAGGGAATCACTTATGTCAACATCATAAAAGAATATCATAAAGTAACTATGTTATTATTATTTTTTTCATTTGTTTAATGTTTAATTAAATTATTTCATTAGTCTTTTTTACGTATCTTAATCATGCAGATTGAATTCTGCATTACCATTTTGATATAACACTTCCCAAAGTAGCTATATATGCTTACAATGAGTGATGCACTAAACATTGAATTTATTGGAAGCTACGTTATTTTATTTTGTGGAAAGCAAATTAAAATTACTACTAAAATACTTAAATATGTAGCTTTGCTATTTTTATTTAATTCTAAACTGAATTTTAGGGATGTTTTCATGTGGTCTTTGTTTAATACTTTATTAGATACTCTTCTATGCATCTTAACTTATTCCATATTTTGAGATAATGTAATAACGAAACTGCACTTGGATAAAAACATAATTAAAATAATGCAAGCTAAGACAAAGGGGTGATAAGTATAATATAATATTACGGAGTACTCCGTACACGAATTGGTTCACGAATGTAAGTTTATGAAACTCTTTTTCTTAGAGGATTTGAATTCATGAATATATATAGGGTTAATAGGGTTACAAGATTATAGGAAATTTATAAAAATATAACCTCAAGAATGTTTCAATAATATTCTATCTATCAACCAAGAGTAAATAGTATATGAATTGGTCCACCAAGAGTTAATAGTACATAAATTGATCCACGAAGAGTCGAAGGCTCAAAGACACCAAAACATTCCCAAGGTAGCACAGATTTAGATGGTAATTCGGGTACGATAATGGTACAGAATATGAGCGTTTAAAAAATGCAGGATATGGGTACGACAAGTCTGCAATATAATATAAAATTATATATTGAAAAAATAGCAATTTACTAAATCAAAATTAATCATACAACTACAAATTTCTAAAGTTTAATTTGAAAATTGCCTTCGCACGTCGAAATGTTGGTGTTGCGGTGCTTTAAACTCATTGGCAAGCTGATTTTGGAGTGTAAATATAATGAACATTACGTCAAAAATAATTTAATTTAAGTGTTGGTGTTAGAATATAATACACCAAAATACAAAGGATACGGCTTATATCAATATGATTGAATGTTCAAAAATTAGATACGTCATATGAGGTATGAGATACGCAAAATCGCGTATTAATATCATATCGGTATCAAATACATGATACGAGAGTAAAATGGAGCAACCATATCACTTGTAAACAAATTGTAAAACATTTACATAACTTGTACCATAATGTGTGGAAAGTCTCGAAAGATTGAAAATTACTAGACTTTGCAACAGAACAAATTGTAGGCACCGAGGTTTGCTTTTCCCCATAGTTCTATAAACTAACTATTGATAAAGCTAGAAGTTTGACTCACAAAAACTATATGTCAAACGTTGATCAAATTTTACGTACTATATCGACTTCTAACTTGATAAAGCTAGAAGTTTGACTCACAAAAACTATATGTCAAACGTTGATCAAATTTTACGTACTACATCGCCTTCTAATTTGGTTGTTCGAAGTCTCTAAAGTTACTATTTGATTCAAGCTTGTGACAATTTTGCCTACCTTTTTTTTTTTGACAAAAAATAATCATTGCCACATTCTCTACATATAATTTAAGTTCCTTTAGCAATTTATGAATATCTTTATTTTACAATTGAGCGTACATTGAGCCGATACTTCACTAATCCAAATAATAAAATATGAGTATAAATGAGTAATTACAAATCGATATTAAAAAATTTTAACTTTTATTTAAGCGTACAATAATGAGCATCTCGCTTGTATATGAAACCAATTAAAAGTAATTTGATAACTTTATGGAAGAATCTAAGAACCTAAAGCATACAAATTATGCTAATCATTGCCTTTGAGTTCACTAAACTTAGACATGGTGTAATTTCCCGTGTCCAAGTAAAAAAATTTCTTCAAGCATGATATAATCAATGCATGTACTATGAGTTTAAACTGAGTTTAAATCTTAGCATTTTTTGTATGGTGTTTTAATATATATGATCTAATGCACTCTTGTTCCTCATAAGTCGCAACTATATATCTACCCACCTAATTTTTTTGCCACCTTCGGCGATTATATCATTGCATGGATCTTACAAATATCGGCCATGGTGTTCAAATTCTATTATGTAGTTATATCATCATCTAAATAACAAATCATATCACAGCAAAAGATTTTAACCATTGTTTAGATGATTAGGACCATTGTTTAGATGATTAGGAGTTTTAAATTAGAACATTGAATGATAACACAAAACGTCAATTCAATAACAATAAAACAATAATTTCATACCTTGCTAGCTAGTTTTCATGGATCAAGTAACCACAAAAATGTAAGAGTACGTACATAACTGCTATATATTCTGATCATGAGCAACATATTTGTTGGCAAGCCATAGATCATCTGCATCCTGAGGCTCAAACTAGAAATCATATTTCCATACAAACGTTGAGCCTCAGGATGCAGATTATCCATTTCTAACCACACTACCACGATTACTCATTTACTCGAAACAAATCTTATTTACCCTATGCACCCTTCCATGTAATACTTTGTGCTTGCATGGAAGAACATCTATCACTGATATCGATCAGAAGAAGAGGCGATGTATATATATATATACAAATTAATGTGCACATACTCTAGCTAGTCTTATGTTAGTACGAAGATGCAAAGTTGTTCTTTTGGCATAATGCTAATAAGATGCTGTATTAGTCACTTATCAAACAAAGGTCGAATTTGTGATCCTTCAAAACCAATAATAGGTTGATTAGTGATGGGGAAGCTAAGTAACTTGATATTTTGGTGCCGACTACTCCTTCAACAGCTTAGCCAGGATATTCTTCAGCATTATTATTTTCTTTTTACGGTGCTAATTATATATGCTTCGTCTCATATTTGTGCCGTTTATATTTATTAGTCTCTAGAGCTCGTGTATTACAGTACATACTACATACACAACCTGTTTTTTTACAGCTTAATTTAGTGATATATTGTTGTTTGCTTGTTTATTTGTTGGTTTGATCGTGAAGCAAAATAAATAACACTAATTTAGTATTGTATTCAAAGTGCCAAGAAATAAAGGGGAACTTAACTTTATTTTTTGACATGAATATGTTGTTGATTTATGGAGTGCGAGGGGAAGTGTAGTAGCGAAAGCGTAAAATTTATAAACACATTGATATTTAACTTTTGAAATCAAATAGACACTACATCACACTTCACCAATTAAGAACTCTAAACATCCGATATACATAGACTCATACACATACTAGACTACTCCTAAACCTAACAAACATAAACCCACGACTCAACTACACTAACCCACTAACTTACTGACTACAAACTAAACTCCTAAATACTAGTGGTTAACTTTGACTAAGCATACAACTAATATTCCTAAGAATAAGATAGCAAGTAACTTATCCACATTTTGAGCACAACCAATACAACCGCTTGCCTCAAAGTTGATCACTTCCTTGCTATTGCTACACCATCGACCTCTGAAATGCAAACACCTTAAACTCGGACTCGACCTTGAACTCAACACGAACATTTATAGCCACACGACACGTGAACTTTAGAAGAGTTGGTCCTCTTCAATGTGAAACACGACACTTAATTTCTTGTATAACCACGACCGCACCTCTTGCATCACTATGACATCGACCTGTACCAATTCTGCTATATCTAGCTCATTAGTGCCCTTAATAGCTTGCCATAGGCATCTGCATGCATCTCACAAAATATTAGATAAAACAACACTAAAATAAAAATATACAAAATATTAAAGACTAATGAATTTACAAATAGAAAAAAATTAGCTAGACTCGAATGACAAATAAAAGTAATTAAAAGACTTACTAGACTCAGCTGGAAAGAAAAATAACATATTTACATCAAAAATACACGAAGGAGGTTCCTTGTTCTCAAAATCATTATCATAGAGTAATGAAGGTGAAAAGAGAAAAGAAGGAAGAAATAAGGGTGGAGAAGAAATAAGTTGTATATACTGACTAGACTCTCAAGAAAGCTTTGTCCAAGGAAACTTCGGGAAGGATGCTGAAGTGGGCTCTGGAAATGGACTCATTTGACATTACCTTCGAACCAAGGAAAGCTATTAAGGGTCAAGCTTTCGCCGATTTTATAGTTGAAATGACAAGGCCGCCTATGGAGAAACCAAGTATTGATCACTGGACCTTATATGTTAATGGCTCATCCACTCAGAATGGAGGTGGGGCAGGTATTATTTGTAGGTCGCCTGAGGGTGACATCTACGAGTATGCCATGAGATTCAAATTTCAAACATCAAATAATGAGGCTGAGTACGAAGCATGGCCAAATATCTGAATATACTTCAAGAGGAAGTGAAGGGACTAGACAAGTTTGAAATCATGCAGATTCCAAGGTCTGAGAATAATCAAGTTGATGCTCTTTCCAAATTAGCAAGCTCTGCAGTTGGGGAGAATCCTCGAGTAGTTTTTTGGGAAGTTAAAGAGAAAAGAAGCATAGAGGAGATGGAGGTTAACTTCATCAGCCGAGGAAGTTATTGGATGGATGAGATTATTGACTACAAAACCAATGGAACCTTGCCAAACAATCCACAACAAGCAAAATATGTGAAAGCTAGAGATCCATGGTTTGTTTTATGGCAGGGGCAATTGTACAAGAAGTCTTTTACTCACCCGCTATTAAAGTGCATCACCCCAGAAAAAGGAAAGGAGATTCTTGAAGATATCCATGAGGGGTTTTGTGGCTCTCATATGGGGGGAAGGGCGCTGGCAGAAAAGGTATTAAGAACTGGGTATTACTGGCCTAGTCTGAGACATGATGCAATGACCTATGTCAAAAGATGTAAGAAGTGTCAGCTGTTCAGTAATTTACCACAAAAACCAGCCAATAACTTGAACCCAATTTTGAGCCCAATACCTTTAGCTAAGTGGGGGATGGACATTCTTGGTCCATATCCACAAGCATCAGGACAAAGGAAGTATATCTTGGTTACAGTGGACTACTTTACTAAATGGGTAGAAGCAGAGCCAATGAGAAGTATTAAACATGGGGATGTCAAATGGTTTATTTGGAAAAATATAATAACAAGGTTTGGGGTACCTCAATCAATAGAGTTCGATAATGGTCCTCAATTTGAGACTCCACAGTTAAGAGTATGGCTAGAAGATCAAGGCATCTCAGCTCATTTTGCCTTAGTGGGCTATCCACAAGCCAATGGACAAGTGGAGACCTTCAACAAAATCATCAGCACGGGAATAAAGAAAAATCTGAATGCTGCCAAAGGTCTATGGGTGGACGAATTGTACAATGTCTTCTGGTCTATCAGGACAACAACAAAGAATTCCACAGGAGAAACCCCATTTATGCTGGTGTATGGATCGGAAGCAGTTCTCCCCATTGAAATGTGTGAGCCTACTCTAAGAATTATGTTATATGATGAAGGGGCTAACTGGGAGATGATGAAGGCCACCCTGGACATGTTACCTGAAGTTAGAGGCAATGCTTTGCTTAGACAAGAAATGTACAAGCTAAAAATGGCAAGAGAACATAACANTGTATATACTGACTAGACTCTCAAGAAAGCTTTGTCCAAGGAAACTTCGGGAAGGATGCTGAAGTGGGCTCTGGAAATGGACTCATTTGACATTACCTTCGAACCAAGGAAAGCTATTAAGGGTCAAGCTTTCGCCGATTTTATAGTTGAAATGACAAGGCCGCCTATGGAGAAACCAAGTATTGATCACTGGACCTTATATGTTAATGGCTCATCCACTCAGAATGGAGGTGGGGCAGGTATTATTTGTAGGTCGCCTGAGGGTGACATCTACGAGTATGCCATGAGATTCAAATTTCAAACATCAAATAATGAGGCTGAGTACGAAGCATGGCCAAATATCTGAATATACTTCAAGAGGAAGTGAAGGGACTAGACAAGTTTGAAATCATGCAGATTCCAAGGTCTGAGAATAATCAAGTTGATGCTCTTTCCAAATTAGCAAGCTCTGCAGTTGGGGAGAATCCTCGAGTAGTTTTTTGGGAAGTTAAAGAGAAAAGAAGCATAGAGGAGATGGAGGTTAACTTCATCAGCCGAGGAAGTTATTGGATGGATGAGATTATTGACTACAAAACCAATGGAACCTTGCCAAACAATCCACAACAAGCAAAATATGTGAAAGCTAGAGATCCATGGTTTGTTTTATGGCAGGGGCAATTGTACAAGAAGTCTTTTACTCACCCGCTATTAAAGTGCATCACCCCAGAAAAAGGAAAGGAGATTCTTGAAGATATCCATGAGGGGTTTTGTGGCTCTCATATGGGGGGAAGGGCGCTGGCAGAAAAGGTATTAAGAACTGGGTATTACTGGCCTAGTCTGAGACATGATGCAATGACCTATGTCAAAAGATGTAAGAAGTGTCAGCTGTTCAGTAATTTACCACAAAAACCAGCCAATAACTTGAACCCAATTTTGAGCCCAATACCTTTAGCTAAGTGGGGGATGGACATTCTTGGTCCATATCCACAAGCATCAGGACAAAGGAAGTATATCTTGGTTACAGTGGACTACTTTACTAAATGGGTAGAAGCAGAGCCAATGAGAAGTATTAAACATGGGGATGTCAAATGGTTTATTTGGAAAAATATAATAACAAGGTTTGGGGTACCTCAATCAATAGANTACCTCAATCAATATTAATCGATAATGGTCCTCAATTTGAGACTCCACAGTTAAGAGTATGGCTAGAAGATCAAGGCATCTCAGCTCATTTTGCCTTAGTGGGCTATCCACAAGCCAATGGACAAGTGGAGACCTTCAACAAAATCATCAGCACGGGAATAAAGAAAAATCTGAATGCTGCCAAAGGTCTATGGGTGGACGAATTGTACAATGTCTTCTGGTCTATCAGGACAACAACAAAGAATTCCACAGGAGAAACCCCATTTATGCTGGTGTATGGATCGGAAGCAGTTCTCCCCATTGAAATGTGTGAGCCTACTCTAAGAATTATGTTATATGATGAAGGGGCTAACTGGGAGATGATGAAGGCCACCCTGGACATGTTACCTGAAGTTAGAGGCAATGCTTTGCTTAGACAAGAAATGTACAAGCTAAAAATGGCAAGAGAACATAACAAGAGGGTAAACCATAGGCCAATGAAGTTAGGGGATCTTGTGCAGAGGAAAATGAAGTCAATTGGGAGAGCTGATGAGCAGGGCAAACTTACTCCCAATTGGGAAGGTCCATACAAGATAATTGAAGTGTTGAGAGATGGAACCTATCGTTTACAAACTCTGGATGGGTATGAAGTACCCAGAACATGGAACGCAAATAATCTGAAAAAGTACTATTTATAAACTTGGTTTCAAGAAGCCATAGTGTAAGGCCATGTGCCCACCTATTTGATCCACGTTGATCAATGGGGAAAGAAATTTCATGTTGTACTGAATTGGCTACCGGCCGCAATTAATGAAATTTCTTCTTCCTCTAATGTTTGTCCTTATATATCAAGTATATGCTTGTTAAAACAGATGCTGATCTCAGCAGTCAAGGGCACAACCCCACACTTAACCATGAATTAAAGTAATTCAAAACTTGCTTAACGGTTTTGAAATCAATAAGGGCAAGATCCCGAAAATTAACCACAGGTTAATACTTGGTGGTAAAAGCAAAAAGAGACTTTTACCTCCTTAGGTGATTACTGATCACCAAATCGACTTTAAAGGTCCAGGATTCGGTATTAAGATAAAAATTCTTACTGTAAACAAACTAATAACAGTCTTGATCCCTATGTTTAAGGGCAATCAATATGATTGATTGATTCATCACCTCTAAAGAGAAACAAATCAATCAAAGTCTAAAGTTTGTAAACACAGGGATCTTACCGATTGAAAGAATAATATAAGGGTTAAGACGATGAGTCTCAACAGGTTAGGACATCTAACTTGTTACATCTGAAGTTACATGAAAACACCGGATGTGCCAAATATGGGTTTGAACATATTCAATTAGGTCACCAAAAGGGGACCGATGATCAATGGCTCATGATTTGTGTTTCTAAGAAAGGTATATCTTTATGAATTATAAGGGTTATGAACAATAAAACCTGCAAAATTTCTATAAGTAAAAACACTTAGAAATATATAAAATGCTTTGCAAATAGATTGCCCCCATTGGAAAATTGCAACGAAAGTAAACAAAGTTAAAAGATGGATTGATAAATATGCTTAAAAGCACAAATGTATAATACAATTGGTTTAAAAAACCAACATTGAATAAATTGTCAAAAGATTATACAATACAACAAGTTATAAATTGAAAAGAAAAAAAAATCAAGGAGCAGCTAGTGCAGGTTGATCTATGGTAGTAGACGCAGTAGTATCTGCTCCAGCTCCATTCTTCTCCTTGTCTTCTTCCTTATCTCCGGCTTCCTCCTCTTCATCTTCAGCATCAGAGGGGCAGAAAGGGCTAGGAGGAGTGTCCCCACATAATTTGGCTAGGTGAGCCCTTGTTGCATAATCCAGCCTCTTTTCAAAGTATTGGAATGGGACATACTCCTCGAGGCCGAGTGTCCAAGCCTCTGCAATCCGTTGTCTGGTAGATTCTTCCCCTTCCAGATACTTTTGGACTGCAAATTGTCCGGCTTGGTTTAATTCCTCCTCTTTATTTTTCTCCACTTCTTCAAGCCGGACATTGGCAGCTCTAAGTTGCTCAGTTAATGCAGCAACCTTCTTCTCAGCCTCTTCAGCCCTTAACTCGGCAGCCCTCTTGTCGGAGACCATTTGATCCAAGTCCAGCTCCTTCTTTTTGTACACCTCCAACTCGGTCCATAGCTCCATGTTCCTTTTAGCCATGACCAAGTTCTGCTCTTTGGCTTGTCCCAAAGAGGCAGACAGTTCATTCACAGCATGTGAATTTTGAGCCTGGATTCTGCGGACTTGTTCGCTCAGGTACGACTCGCAGATGGTTTGCATTCATGCTGCCTTTGCCCTCTCCTTCTTGGTTTGAGCAACCAATTTTTGTAACTATTGAAGCCGGAAGATGATCTGTCAAAAGAAAAAACCACAAGTTAGCAAAAATCCACTAAGTATTAAAATGGCAGAATTAAAGAAACAGTTGAAAGTTGGTAACAAAAGAAAGCATAATAAATAATTTACCTCAATACAACTGTTGAAACATGGACTTAGCTGCCCATCAAGGATGCCCCTTAACAACTCCTTGTACTCTTTATCTCCACAGCGGAGAACCTCTCTAACCAACTCCTTCTTGTAGTTGGAGTCGAAGGTTTTAGAGGTTGAAGGGATGTCACCTTCATCGTCAAGGAAGTCCTTCTCGGAGTCAGCCACATCTGTAGTGGGAAATGGAATAATTATAGCCCGAGGGTCTCTAGGAGATGTAATAGAGTCTCCAGAATGAGTACTCGAGACTAATGTTACAACGTTACGTGCAAATTTAATACCTGTGGCCATAGCCGAATCGAGGAACTCCGGGGGCATGTTCTCCCTGATGGCCTCCTGCATTGCAGCTGCTGGATCCTTGTCAGGAGGGGGAAGGTCATTCGGATCCTGGAGTGAGGGATCTTGATCCGTTCCTCCAATGGTTTGGCCAGGACGTCTGGCCTCATCCTGCTCAACCGGATCCATCAGGCCCGTCTCCGTCTCGTAGGGATTGTCAAAGGCAGGGTCCCTTTGAAGGCTGCTGGTCATCCGGACAGCCTTGTCCTTCCTCTGATAGGGGACTTTCTTCGAGGAAGGACTCTCCCCAACCGGCTTACTCGGGGTTGATGCCGGGGAGGATTCAGTACTGGCCAGTGACGGTGGCCTCTTCTTTTTTTGTGGGGGGTTGATGGAGAGTGGAGTAGAGCTCTCCTTCCTTTTTAGCTTGGTAGGGAGAGCTTTTAGCTTCTCCTTACCCTTATCTTTCTTCTCTTTACCCAGAACTGAAGGCCGGGTATCTCTGGTTGACTGCAAGAACACAAAGATAATTCAGTAAATTATTACCCACTCAAAACAATTAACATTCTAAAGAAGTAACTTGTAAGAAAAATGAGTTGTGGAAATTTCAAAGAACAAAGTTATTAAACCATGACACATTCGGCAACGACAATTGATACCGAGTATGCCAAACTTGCATTAACACACCCTCAACTCGATGACACAAGTCCTTAGCCACATCAACACATTTGGTTACACAAGTCAAGTCCGAATGTGCCAAAACAACATTAACAAGAGGTGAACTCGGTCAAGTTCTAAAAGACCGAGTGGTGGCCACATGGAAGCAGATTCGACACATTCGGCCTTAATGGATGATACCGAATGTGCCAAATCTCCAAGCTAACACACAAAACTCAGCCTAATATCATTTAACCAAGTGCACCCTTTTGAGGGCATGTTTGACACATTCGGCGTCAAGAATGAGGCCGAATGTGCCAAAACTGCACATACACACATTCAACTCGGTCTCGTAATTGCTGACTGAGTTGAATCACACGCAAGTATAATTTGACACATTCGGTGTCATTAGTTGACACCGAATGTGCCAAACTGTTTTTAAGTTGAATCCAGTTCGGCCTCTGAAACAAGGCCGAGTTACTATCTTTAAACAGAAGAAAATATAAATAAAAAATAAAAATAATAATAATGATGATAAAAATTAACAGTAATAAATACAAAATGATAAACAATAAAAAAACATGTAAAAACATTTGGCTTTGTATAAATGAAAGGATAAACACTTGTAATTTTTAGATTTATAAAAAGCTAAGGTTGGAATGAGGTTGATATTTGACACATTCAGTATCATATGGTGATACCGAATGTGCCAAAACCAAGTTCACATGTTTTGCATTCGGCCCTCCCGAGGGAGACCGAATTCAACCATAGTGAAATAATTATTGGCACACTTGGCATCATGCGGTGACGCCGAATGTGCCAAATCCTGGCTTACACCTGTTATATCCGGCCTTACTCAAAGAGACCGGATATAAACACGGAGTTGTAATTTTTGGCACATCTGGTGTCAAAACAAGGACACCGGATGTATCCAGTACTTGTTACCAATAAAGAATAATAAAAAAAGAAAGAAAAACACACAGAATATACCATAAAATAGTAAATAAATGAATGCCGAGTCTAATCTATGGGCAATAAAATTTGGCACACCCGGCGTCTGATAAGAACACCGGATGTGTTACATAGCCTTTCAAATGTATAAAGTTATTTTCAAGTCTAACGTATCCGGCGTCAATATGATTGCTTCTTAATTAATTGATTACAAATTAATTATTACAAAGTATAATAACTGTAAATTACATTGTAAAAAATAATAATAATAAAAACAAAGAGAAGCCGAATGAAATGAGGGTGACAGGACTTTTGGCAAGTCCGGTGTTAATACCTCCGTAGTTTGCCTCTTCTGAAGAGGCGTCTTCTCTTTTGATTGTGCAAGACGGCGAAGAAACTCGACTTGGTCCATCTTGCCTTTCTTCTCGTCAGGCATTTCGTTTAAAGCTTTTTCTACAAAAATAAGACCGAATTACTTACACTTAAACAAATTCGATAATAAAAACAATGCAAAAAAAAAAAAAAAAAGAAAGGTAACCTACCAGCATTACCACCATACACTAACCCACAAGTTTCAAGAAACTTGTGGTCAGTGAAAAGAAATTTGAAAGGTATCCATTTGGAGGGAATCTCATAAGTCATCCCTTTCCATTTAGCAGTTGTTTTTGTAAATAAATCTAATATGGCTAAGTCATTAGTGTTTAGTTTGGGTGGGTTGGTCACTTTGCCCTTGAACTTAGGACTTAAGTTCCACTTACTCATCCTAGCCACAAAATCAGGGTCTTCGTACTTAATGAAAACAAAATCACCTCGCCAAGAGGTAGCCTTATTAGACTTCTCAATGGCGGTAATATAATCGTCATCATTAGCCAGTGTAAACCAGCCTTGTTTACATCCAGCATCCTTAGTTAATTTATGCATGTGTACAAAGGCTGCAGAAGAGGGTCTAAGGTTATTTAATTTACAAGTGGCAGCATAAGTTACAATGTGATGCCATGAATTCAGAGTCAACTGGCATAAACCTATGTCATAACGATTCAGAAGATTTAAAAAGAAAGGAAGAAAGGGAATTGAAACGCCCATGTCAATCATAGACATATAGATGTCGAAGCATCCCTCTGGGGCACTAAGAAGGGAATCCCCCTTCTTAGGGAGAATAAGTTGAAAACTTTTGTGGTTAATAAAAGAATTACCATAAAGGACAGTGTAAATGTCCTTAATGGCCTCCCATCTCACCAAAGCAGTCTCTAGTGTGGGATAAGTGGTGGGTTTACGGGGAGGTGCAGTGACCTCTGTCTCAGAATCAGTAGCCGAGTGTCCTGATTCGGCTTTATCTGCAGATCTCTCCATCTCTTCAATGGAGTCTGCTGGGTCCTTGCTTGTAAATATCCAGGAAGCAGTTTGTTTGGTTCTTGCCATGTCCTCCTGCACAGAAAGGAATGGAAGATTCGGTGACCCCAATGAAGAAAGAATATTTGGGGCATTAGAATATATAGAGCCAGGTGATGAACCCTGACCCACTCCTATTTGCTTATTACTAGGAGCAATTAGAAACTGATTACAAACATTAAGAGGAGAAGACGAACTAGATGACATGATAGAATAAGTAAAGAAAAATAAAACGAATCCGGATCAAGTAATAGTTACCTGAGTAAAGAGGTTGCTAAGTTAAGGATCTGAAAACACTATTCACTGTCTGAGCTTCGCCAAAAATCGCCTAAAAACTCGCCTGAAATCGCCTAAACTCACCGAAAATCGCCTTTGGAAATATTCTCAAATTTCTACTGCTCTCTCTTACTACTTTCTCTCTCTAGATAATTCACAATGATAAACTGTGAAAAATATTTTTACTTCTCACCTCTATTTAAAGGAGAGGGGTAAGGGTAAAACGGGATGGAAATTTGAAACCCTCCAGTTCCCCCCAAATGCAAAAAGGTAAATGGGCCTGCACAGCAAGGCCCAGTTTGATTAAATCAGATGGGTGATGGATTATGGATTCATCAGCCCATCTGAGGGGCAAATGATGTGGCATGCCAAGTCAGCTGCCACGTGTCAGCCTCTGAGTGGACCACGTGTCCCTCCTTCTATTATAAAATGCTGACGTGGGATTGCCACGTGGCATTGATGAGTCTGCCATGAGTGGGCCCTACATAGCCACGTGTCATCCTACAACTGGACCACGTGTCCCCATTTCTATTATTAAATGCCAGCATGGGATTGCCACGTGGCAGTGATGAGTCATCCAAGAGTGGGCCCCACATGGCCACGTGTCATCTTTAGACTGGTCCATATGTGAATCCTACATTTGCCACATGTCAAGCTCCTATTCACCGTTAGAAGAAGAGCCAAAACAAACCATGGGGCCTTGAAAGCCTAATGCTAAAAGCCCATAAGGCAAATGAAGGAAGGTAATTAAGGAGATGAGGACAAGTGTCGCGATCTCATTGGATAAGAAATCGTACTTGAGGCTATAAATAGCTCTCAAAAATCTGATAAAAAGTACACTCAAGATTAAGACAAAAACACATACTAAAAAGGGAAAGCTTCTCTCTAGAACTTCTCTCTAGAATTGTTTACTTGTTGATTATTGTTCACTTACTCTCCTACTAATACTTACTTAGGCATCGGAGGGTGAAATAATCCTACAAGGATTATCGTCCCTTTTTTTGCAGGTACTTGGAGGGTACGTCAACAGGAGACCAGTCCATTCACGCATCCAGTCTACGTCAGCGAAGTCCTCACAGTCCCTATCCCACCTCATTGCTTTAGCAACAACAAGAACTATCTTACCAATCATACTGCTGACATAAGAATAACTATAAGGATCATAAGCGACATTGTAGGGATTCTATTCGAACCATTATAACAAGATGAATCAAAATTGGAAACATGATTTTCACCATAATTATAATCATAATCCCTTTGATAATTATAAGAATAACCACCATTATATTGATTTCAATATCTAATAAAAGACCTAATAATGTAGTAGGATAAGTATGAGACGATCACACAGAGAAGGTTTAGTTAACAAGTAGTTGCTATGAATAATGATTGGTAGAGTCGGGAAAAAACAAGGAAATTGATTAATCTAAATCTATAGACTAATAAAGTGAAAACTATGAATAAAAGGGTTCTAGAATTAAGTATCTCCACTAGTATGAACTAATGTGATCTTTAATCGCTCCCCAACTAACTAGAATAAACTCAACATGATAGATGAGCCATATAAATACCAAGAATTTCTTTTGATCAATTAATGGCTTCCCTAATAATGTAATCGTAACTATTTTCATAGAGTCATGCATATTAAAGACATTAAGAATAGCATCCTAAAAATCCTAGCAAGTAATATTCACTATTTTCATGTCAATAAAACCTACTTTTTATTAGGGTTTTAAAACCGATCAAGAACTAACTTACGTTGCAAACCTAATCACATTGAATAAATACTATTTCTAATCAAATATTGATAATAAAACCAACCCTAACAAAGATGAGAAACAAACTAATCTATATAATATACTAAAAGGCGTTTCAGAGAACGTCGATGCGCCACGTAAGCCCCCCAACATTCACCTGCATTGTGCCACATGGCAAGCTCTCGTCACTCCAACTTTATGCCACGATACATCCAAAACATGTACCCATTAAGATTTTAACTCGTGACCTTTCAAATAAAATGTAAATACACAACCATCAATCTACTTTGTTTTTGTTGATCAATTGTTCACAATAAAATATAATAAAGAGTTATAGTTACATGAGTACATGCAACTAAAAGTAAAAACACAAATATGTACATCTCTAAGAGGCATGATAAGAGACTATTACTAACACATTTCCTTATTACAAGTGCCCGATAATGGTTATTTTCATCCGAAAAAAGTGATTTTTTTTAATGACAAACTTATCATGGAAACATAATCTTTATCAATTTTGCATGAGCCAATTAATTACAAAAAGATAATAAAATAGATTAAAAATTTTTTGTGAATAATAACATATTACCTTTGTGTTTTTTTACTTGATAAATTGACCTTTTCACATTTCCCAATAAACAACTTTAAAAATTATAATCTCGAGTTATATGTTTCAATAAATTATAAAAAGCATATATTTGGGAAGTTTACATCGAAACGAATCAAACAAGATTTCATACACCAAAGTGAGTCAAAGTTACACTATAACTGGTGTCGAAAACCCTAATGTAGCAAGTAAAAAGATACAAAGGGAGTATTTGATATTTTTAGATCGACCCGTGGCATTGCCCGGGCTAAATTACTAGTTAAATTGGAAATTTGGGATTAATTCATAACATATAAGTTATAATTCGTATTAGGGTTCAACTCAACCCTAGAATAAAATACTATTTAAACATAACTAAACAAAACAAAAGGCAACAATGATACGCATGAAAAGAGAATAACTTAAATAAGAATAAAAGTAAACTAAGGGCCTGTTTACTTCAACTGAAAACAGCTGAACTGAAATGAATTGAGCTGAGCCGAACTGAACTGAAAGTTTTTATTAAGGATTAATGATTAGCAAAATAAAAGAAGAGCTAAAGTGAACTGAACTGAATGGACCTAACCTGAACTGAATTGATTTAATCTAAAGTAAACAAGCCCAAAACTAATGAAATAGCATTAAGTCAAAAGCTAAATAAAACCTACTGTACAAAGTGGCGGAACTCCCCCAAAGAAAGTGGTAGGAAAAAACCCCCTCATACCTAGTAATCTAATCCTATTTATATAGTAGTGTATTAGGCCAGACCAAAAGAATTAAAAAGCCCAACTATTTTGTTGTGTAATAGCCCATGGTGTCTTGATCATCGGGCTCTCGATAAGCAGCGGGTAAGGCAGGGACTGCAGTCAGGGATGTCCTAAACAAGATGGGGGTCCTGTGCCAAATCTAAAAGTAGGCCTTAAATGAGTAATTATTGACATTTCAAATTTTCAATACATGCGTTGTTATGATATATTTTATAGTATTATGTGCTTTTTAACATGTAATACAAAATAAGCATTATTATGCCAACATCAAATTTTAGATCCTTCTATTCTTAACCATCAATTCTTCAATATGTATAAATTTTATGGTATAATTTGTTATATTTACAAATGCATTGCAAAGGTAAAATAAAACAAATGAATAAAAAAAGTCACATCAGATACGAAAGATGAAAACTATTAAATTATAAAAATTAATTGTATAATAACAATTTTTTGAAAAAACTGATTATTTTTATGAGTTTTTTCAAGGGAGTTGTTGTATTAATAAGTGTAGTAAAAAGAGTTTAGTATATAGCTACATTAATCTTGTCAACATTTTCATTGGAAAAGACATACATTAAGAAAACTTAAAAAAATAAAAAAAAATAAAAAGTCTGCCTTCAATAGGGTTTGAACCCGTGATCTATGCTATTTTGGAGAAAAAGACAACAAACACTACCACTAAGTTATGGCATACTAATAATAAATAATATGCAACAATATTATATAATGAGTTAGCAGAATTTGGAGGCCCTAATAATATGGGGGCCCTGTGATGTGGGCCTGGTTACACAAGCTTATGGCCATGCCTGACTGCATTAATACGTGGAGCAAAACTAGTGCACGCTAGGTTCAGTGCCTGATCTGCTAGGTCAACTTCGAATGGTTGTAACTCAAGTTCTAGACATTTAAATGGGGTGTGTGACCTACTATTGCGAAGAAATATAAATCTAGTTTCCAATGCAAGTTGAATTGCATCGATACAATGAGTATATATTGAGATATGACCAAAATAGTGAACATTGGTCAAGCTGAACTTTCACAAACATCAACATTATGCCATGACCCTTATGGATGCAAAACAGACGTTATATGATGATAATCCTCGAGTTAAACGTGTATAATCTTCAAATCTTCTCTTACACTTATCCACTTCATTCAACCTTGCTCCGAAAGCTTCCAAATAGCTATAAAACTATATGACAATTTAAGAAAACCACAAACAAAGCGTAATAGAGCAAAATAGATAATTTATGCAACTATATGGACCTAATGTGCTCTACATGTGCATCCAAACTTTCCTAAAAACCCTCTATATATATATGACTTATCATATAGCTAGAAGTTAAAGTAATTAAAGCACGTATAATGGCGATCTTAGTAATAAGTAAGTATATAATAAATCTACACCAAATTTTTGATGAAAAACCTTGTATAACTAATCTTGCTTTATGTCTCTCTATTGATCCATCAGGCCTATATTTTCTTTTGAAAAACCACTTAAAACCAAGAGCTTTACTACCTTTAGGCAAATCACAAAGTTCCCAAGTGTTATTAGACATGATAGTTTCAATTTCACTATTAACTACTTCTTTCCAAAAAGTAGAATCAACTGAACTCATATCCTCTTTAAAAGTTTTAGGCTCATCATCAAACACATTATAGCATACAGCATGTTCATCAAGTTCATCTATGTCAACTAGTTCCGTTAAAAAAGTAGTCAAAAAATCAAGTCAAAGTTCTTCTATATCATGTTCTACATCTCTTGCTCTTCCTAGGTTCTACAATTTCTTTAATTTGAACACTAGATAAAGGTAAAGGCACAAAAGAAGAATTAGATGGAATAGAAAAAGACAGATCATGAGAGACAACATTTTTCTTTAAAACATAAATATACTCACAAAACCCAACTTCTCTAGATTCACTCATAGACTTGTCACTTAAACACATGAAACTATAAGCATCACTATTTTCAGCATAACCAACAAATACAAAATAAAAAGATTTGGGACCTATAGTCTCTTTCTTAAAGAAGGAAAAATCACTTTGGCCAAACACCCCCACACTCTCAAGTAATTGAGGTTACGTCCATGACCTTTCCACATTTCATAAGGTTTTGTCTAATTTTTTGTGAGGTACTCTATTTAACACATAATTAGCATAAATTTTTGCACAACCTACCCCCACTTGTTATCAGACAAACCAAAATTGATTAGCATTGCAATTATCTTCTCTTCGAGAGTTCTATTTTTCCTTTCAACAATGCCATTTTGTTGAGGTGTATATAAGGAACATAAGTTTCATGAATTATAGAATTCTTCTCACAAAATCCTTTCAAGAAAATTGTCCCATATTCACCACTTCTATCAGACCTAAGTCTCTTAATCTTTTGATCTAACTAATTTTCTACTTCTGCTTTATAATCTAAAAACATTTTTTCGGCCTCATTTTTGGTTCTCAACAGATACAACTTAGTATATCAGGAGTGATCATCAATAAATGTGATATAATACCTCTTTGCATCTCTACTTTCGGTATATTTAAAATCAACAAAATCAGTATGGATTAATTTCAAGATATCAGTTTTTCTATTTTCAACAACTTTAAAAGTTTTCCTAGAATATTTAGCTTAAACACATATATCACATTTGTTATGACCATGTTCATGTAGATCAAAGAACAATAGTTTACAAGTAGGCTAAAGTAGACATCTTATTAATAGTCTTAACAATAGATACATTCTCTAAAACAAACAAACCACCAGACAAGATCCCCTTCCCCACAAACTCCCCATTACGAGAAAGAACTAACTTATCTCCCTCAAAAACAAATTTCACAGAGCACAAGAAATGAAGTTCCAATGAAAGAAGGGGACATACAAAACATTTTGTAAAGATAAAGACTTCCCAAAATTCAATTTAAGAAGAATGTTTCCTTTACGGAGCACTTCAGAACTGGTGTAATTTCTAGAATATCATTCATTTTCATATAAAGTTGTCTTCTAACTAGTTTATTAGCTTTTCCTTATTTTTTAATTTTTGATTAATATCAAGGAAGAAGCAGCATCAGTCCCAACATCATTGGGACAGTCTTGTGTGTGGACATAGTCGACCTCCAATTTTTCAACAAATATTAGTAACCGTTGAGTCCATCGTTTGTAGTTTGTACATCATGTAGTTTGAGTTTTGACAGATCCGGAAGGGTTTTGTTAAAAACAAAAGCATCCGTGATCAGAATTACATAATGTAAATTTTCTTCGAACTATAGGGAAAAAATAATATATAAAACTATTTAAGATATGTATGTGGGTCGAAATTTTAATGTGAAAAAAGAAGAAGAAAAACGTGATGTCACTACTATATTTAGAGGCAAATGCAACACCCAAATACCGTTACATTTTGCTCCTTTAACCGTTGAATTAGGCCTAAGGCAACGGTTTACGAACCGTCACTGATACTGCCGTTGCATTAGGTCTAATGCAACGATTATATGAGGCTAATGCGACAGTTATGAAATTTTTAGTAACCGTTGCATTAGGTGTTGCATTAGGTCTAATGCAACGGTTATTTCGATCTAATGCAACACTTTCTCAAAATATGTAGACTGTTGCACTAGGTCTATTTCAACTCTTAATCATATCTAATGTAACACCTTTTGCCCATTACAACCGTTGCATTAGACCTAAAGCAACACCAATTTCAAACCTAATGCAACAACTTCTTCTTTTTTTCTTTTTTCTCATTCGACAAAAACCCATGCTATAATGGATATAAAATTAATGATGAGAATCAAAGTTGAACAATTTAGAATTTATACGCATTTATGTATAGTAGTTTGTACAATTAAATTTATAAGAACTAGTAATTCAGTCATAATTGTTTACAAAGACAACAGTTATGCAATAGCAATATGTACTAGTGACGTGTTGAATATTTATGTTATTTTTCTCCCTAATTCCCTAATGATTTATGGACTAACCAGGCTTATTTGAGCCAATTTTCATGCTAATAGTGTTCTTTTAGTGTTTTGTGTGGTTTTGTAAAGTTTTGTAGGAAACGACCAATTTTCGTTTGATTCTACTACCTAATTTCGGCACTTGAGAGATAAAGATCACTTATGAGCATTTGGAGAATGATTAGAGACATTTTACAACTCATTGGAACAAATTTGACGTCTTACATGACAAGTTGGAGAAATATTAGAAGTAAAAGTGAAGAATTAAGAAGTTTAGAAGTGAAGATTTTGACCACTGTCCACTTTTTCGATCATATCTCAAAATATTTACATTGGATTGATCTGATTCTTATTGCATTGGAAATTATATTCAAAGAGCTTTCCAACGGTAGGTCATACACCCCGTGGAACGTCCTGTAGCAAACGTTACAGTGATTTCAAAATGACGCTGGAATTTCGGAAGCTTCTGTTTTATGATGCAGGTGCATAGAACAAAGCAAGTCACTCCTTTTTGGCTATTTTGCTAGAAGATCGACTTTTTGCGTAATTAATTATTAAAAATTCCGTTAGGCTTGTATTTAAGGCACGATTTCCTAGGAGTACGGGATAGACTTTTCATTATTAGTTTTTTCCAGTTTTAGAATCCTAATTAGCTCTCTTAATCACCTTTTCTCTCTAGATTAGATGAGATTAGCTTGTTAAACACTTTCAATCAATTCAATTCAAGCTTTTATTTGGTAAATTCTTTCCTTTCTCTTTGCTTTCTTTCTAATTTTATTATTTTAGTTTTGTTTCTTAGTTTTGTTTATTGTTTTGTTTATGTTGATTAATTTTAGTTACATAATTAATTCTTGATTAATAATTTGTTAATTATTGTTCTTATTTGTGTATGATCATGAATTTAACTTTGTTTAATGTTTTACTTTTTATATTTATGAGTGACTAATTTATTTTCTAGAGTTTAGGGGATCCGTGAACTCATTAATGGACTAGTTTGATATCAATCGATTAGTTCCTGATTAGTAATTAAATTCCTATTGCTGATTTCTATCGATTGCAATTAAATTGTGTGCAAATTTAGTTGTAAGTTTGATAATTGTTGAAATTGAGGCCGAGAGGTAAGGTTACCATAATAAGACCACCGAATAATAGGCAAAACGAGTCTATGCGAGCGAGAGCCGGTAGAGGAGTTTTGAGGGAGTCTAAGTTCGAGAGAATTAGTGTGCCCTAGTTTAACGAATCTTGTGGAATTGACTAGTTTATGTTTTATGAATTTGTTAATTGTTTATGGTGAACCAATTGCCCTAGGTTTTAGTCAATTTGAGTCAATTCTTAGTTTAATTTCGTTATTAGTTTTTTTTAATTAATAATTAATTATAACCAAGGCCCTTTTGATAGTTTAAACTTATTAGTACTAGTAGTGTTTCATTGCTTCCCTGTGGATTCGATCCCTACTTCCCTAGCTATATTAGTTAGTGTTGTTTGGTTTAATTTTGAGAGGTGTGCGATAGCTTGCATCAAATTTTGGCGCCGTTGCCGGGGAAGCAACTGTTTAATTCTACTAGTCGGGTTTAAATTGTTTTTTTTTCATTTCTATTTTTTTTGTTTTTTTTTGTTTTTTCCCTTTGTTTCTGTTTTTTTCCTTTTTCTTCTTATTTTTTTACTTCTTAATTTCTTTTTATTCCTTTTCTTTTCTTTTTTGTCTCTAAAAAATGATGGTACCTTTCTATCTACGCCAATATGACCAAGAAATATTTTGGAGATATGTTTATAGACTTGGGGATGCAATTGGACCTTATTATTCATTTTCTCAGTATGAATTGTGCATGATTATATATGAAAATTTGAATATTCAGACAAAACTGGCATTGGAAGCTATAAGTAATTATAAATTCATGAAAAATACCCCAGAAGAAGGGTGGAATTCAATTCAGGAGTTAGCTAGAGAAACCTATGAGGAGGAGATGGCATCAGATATTCAGATGTTAAACCACCTATAGATAATTTTTTTAATTATACTCCTTATACTCAAAATCCCCCTTATTACTATTGTTATTGGTGTAACTCTCATGGTCATGATATTACTTGTTGTCCTAATCAAGAGTCTTATATGCATGTTAATACTGATCTTCATCAATGTGATTTACATAATTCTCAATTTGAATCATCCTATAAAAATGTGGAATATCTTAATTATTTGAGAGAAATTAAGCACGGTGTTATGGAACTTGCTAAGCAATTAGAGAAAATAAGGGAGGAACAAAGATTAATTGAACAACAGTCAGACCTTATTCGGTTGTCAATAGAGTAGCAACAAATTGATGATTATAATATAGAAAATGATGATCATGATGATGATGATGGATTGAATATGAATGCTAGTTCATTAGATATGAAATTTTGTTCGACTCTTGTCACTGATGATAATGGTCCAAATGAGAAAACTGACGATCTAACAATGGATGTCCCCATGGAGAAACAATCTTTAATTTCTAAATCATCAGTTGAAAAACCGTTGATTACAGAATTATTTGCTATAAACTCTTATGTTGACATGCTCGTTGATGAGGGTGAACCAATAATAAGAGTACTGCATAAAAGTAATGGTAAAGTTAACCCTCATGATGAAATTATGAATTTAATCTTGGTAGTAGAGGAAATTAAAGGTAATTATTTTTCTTTCTCTCGTTCCTCGTATTCTTTCTTATTCTTATTTATCTTCTCCCGACATTTTTTCTTCCTATTCTTCTTTCTCTTTTATTTATTATTTTAATACTAACAATTTGATTTTTGTGAAAGTAAATGCATTGGTATCTGAGCCATATGTAGTGCTTAGTGAAATGTTTGCAGGAGCATTTGATAAGCTTGTCAAGGCGTTGAATTCTTCTGATTGATTCTAGTAGTACTAGGTCGTGCGGGACCATTATAAACCAGCGCTTATCAGGAGGCTACCATGGCTTTTTATCCCCTCATTCATGCTTCATGTTTATGTGTCCGAGAAGGGACAATGTTTGGCTTGGGGGAGGTATCTTTTACTGCTTTCTTAGATTAGTTTTTATTGCTCTCTTAGGATTGTTGCTTGGTTTGTACTGTTCACTAGGAGCGAGAGTTTACTTGCAACACAAAAAGATTGTACTATTTTCTTAGTTAAGTTCTACAAAGAGTTTTTGATTAATTAGCTAATTATTGTTCGTCCAAACTTGAGTTTATTGAGAACATGACTATTCATGTACCCCTTATGCTATTTTTGAAAACTTCATGAATTTTGACTGCGGATGAATTCTCATTTGTGACTTGCTGGCCATGACTTGATCTTTTATTGCAAGAATTCCTTGTATTGGTCAACTCTTCTCAACCTTGCTTGGGTCTTGGACTTGAACTGTGTTAACAGAAGGATTTGAGCCACTTTTGCATATAATATTATTAATATTTTTCTTTCATATGTGCTTAGTTCCGGGTGCAATTATGATCTTGGGTTTGACATTGGATTCTAATAACTTTAATTGTGGTATTGTGTATGTTGCGCATGATAAAAGGCCTTCATTTCTTTTTTAGCCATTCAAAATTTCATTTCCTACTTTTATATATTTTCCCTTGATCCCATGTTTTGAGCTTTTATCCCTTTCATTTGTATTTTTAGCCACATTATATTACAAGCCTTATTAGCCTTGCTACATAATTCATTATATGCCCAAACTTGGTTTGGGGGAGTTGAAGTGGTTGTGATGTCGTTAAAGTAACTTTTGATGGTAGGTTATGGAGGATTGATGGTGAAATAATTGGAAATGTTATTGTTAAAAGTTTGGTTATAAAGTTTCACATATAAGGCTCTGCATACCAATGTCTAGGCTGTTGTAGTTAATTAAAAAGTCATATTTTATTCATGGTCTAGTTGTGTATGTGTGATGATTATGTTTATTGTTTATTAAATTTATAAGCAAAAACGAATCGCTAAGAGTTGTGAAGCTGAGTTTTATTATGCATAAAAAATAAATTGAAAAATTATAAAAGCATAATAAGTTGAAAAGTATAAAAGAAGTGAAAAGTTGAATTTCTTAAATTAAGAAAGAAGTTTAAAGTCTGTGAAGTAGTGGTTGTTGATTGAATTATGAGAATTATGGAGTTGATGTGAATTGAAAAGAAAAGTTTGGTTTGGTTAGAATTGGTTTTTGGAGAAGTTATTGATGATTTGTCTTAGTTTTATATGCGTATACCCCACATTCCACAACATTATCCCAAAATTTATCCTATCCATCACCCTAGCCACGTTACAAGCTTATTAAAGTCCTTTTTGATCTTCGTGCACATGCTATGGTTATTGTGAAGTGAATCCTTTATCAAGGTCGTAGAGTATTAATTACATTTCGAGTCAACTTTAGGATAAGTGGATACCCTTAAACACTTGCATGAGGTGTGAGATGTGGGTTTCGGGTTCTTAAAACTGCATTTAAACACATTTTGCATTGCATTCCACATTTGGTTAGGAGGTGAGGGTTAGAGCTTCATTGTTACAAGCTCATCATTAATTGTGTGGAGTGACCACCCATGAGCTACTCTAGTCATCGATCTATCAAACTTGCTTAGTTGGTTTTGTTTGACCCGTATTTAGGAAGGACGGTAATTGGATGCTTGATTGGCTGGCTTTGATCCATGCGTCTTCGGATGTTCTCTTGAGTTATAATGGTTATTTTTTTTTATGGGGTGTAGTCAATTTATTGATTGTGTTTGCTCGGGACGAGCAAAGGTTTGGTTTGGGGGAATTTGATGTGTCGAATATTTATGTTATTTTTCTCCCTAGTTCCCTAATGATTTATGGACTAACCGGGCTTATTTGAGCCAATTTTCATGCTAATAGTGTTCTTTTAGTGTTTTGTGTGGTTTTGTAAAGTTTTGTAGGAAACGACCAATTTTCGGTTGATTCTACTACCTAATTTCGACACTTGAGAGATAAAGATCACTTATGAGCATTTAGAGAATGATTAGAGACATTTTAGAACTCATTGGAACAAATTTGACGTCTTACATGACAAGTTGGAAAAATATTAGAAGTAAAAGTGAAGATTTAGAAGTTTAGAAGTGAATGTTTTGAACACTGTCCACTTTTTCGATCATACCTCAAGATATATAGATTGGATTTATCTTATTCTTGTTGCATTGGAAAGTAGATTTGAGCTTTCTAACGGTAGGTCATACGCCCCATGAAACGTCCTGTAGAAAAACTTATAGCGATTTTAAAATGACGCTGGAATTCTAGAAACTTTTGTTTCATGATGCGGGTGCATAGAACAAAATTCTTTTGTTCTATGCGGGTGCAGGTCACTCCTTTTTGGCGATTTTGTTGGGAGATCAACTTTTTGCATAGTTAATTATTAAAAATCCCATTAGGCTTGTATTTAAGGCACGATTTCCTAGGAGCATGGGATAGACTTTTCATTATTAGTTTTTCCAGTTTTAGAATCCTAATTAACTCTCTTAATCACTTATTCTCTCTACATTAGATGAGATTAGTTTGTTAAACACTTTTAATCAATTCAATTCAAGCTTTTATTTGGTAATTTCTTTCCTTTCTCTTTTCTTTCTTTCTAGTTTTATTATTTTAGTTTTGTTTCTTAGTTTTGTTTATTATTTTGTTTATGTTGATTAGTTTTAGTTTCTTAATTAATTCTTGATTAATAATTTGTTAATTATTGTTCTCATTTGTTTATGATCATGAATTTAACTTTGTTTATTGTTTTACTTTTTATAATTATGAGTGAGCAATTTATTTTCTAGGGTTTAGGGGATCCATGAACTCATTAATGGACTAATTTGATATCAATCGATTAGTTCCTGATTAGTAATTAAATTCCTATTATTGATTTATATCGACCGCAATTAAATTGTGCGCAGATTTAGTTGTAATATTGGTAATTGTCGAAATTGAGGCCGAGAGGTAAGATTACCACAATAAGACCACCGAATAATAGGCAAACAAGTCTATGCGAGCGAGAGCCGGTAGAGGAGTTTTGAGGGAGTCTAAGTTCGAGAGAATTAGTGTGCCCTAGTTTAATGAATCTTGCGGAATTGATTGGTTTATGTTTTATGAATTTGTTAATTGTTTATGGTGAACCAATTGCCCTAGGTTTTAGTCAATTTGAGTCAATTCTTAGTTTAATTTCGTTATTACTTTTTTTAATTAATAATTAATCATAACCAAGGCCCTTTTGACAGTTTAAACTTTTTAGTACTAGTAGTGTTTCATTGCTTCCCTGTGGATTCGATCCCTACTTCCCTAGCTTTATTAGTTAGTGTTGTTTGGTTTATTTTTGAGAGGTGTGCAATAGCCTGCATCAACTAGCAATCAAAATTTTCAAACTCTATATGTAGCTTCACAAAAATCCTAATGTATACAAGCCTATTTAGCAAATTGACTTAATCACACAAATCTTCAAACTTTCATATAGTATCTTCAAATAAATGCTTCGTAGTCGATTGGACCACTGCCGTGATCTTAAAAACCTAGGCAATTTCGAGCTTCTACTTTAGTTACCACGACTTAACCTCTTCAAACTCCTCCAACAGTGTTCAAAGATTGTTTTCTTTGACGTGGTAAGCACAACCGAAAAAGGGATAACATTGATGACAACATAATATTGCTTCCAAAATAATCAATAAAAACAACATAATACACTTGGAATGATGACATATGAGAGACATATATACTAATCCATATTAAATAAATAAACGACTAAAAACTTAAGCTAAAACCATTAGTTTGAGATCAAGGAAACCAAGTTAGTTAAAATTTTCAAAAGAAAGCTAAATACCAAGTTTGTTGTTAAACATGACCAAGTAAAATGAGGAGTTAATAAGGAGTTATGGACCATCTCATAATGAAAAATCTACGTGTACAGATTAACAACATATTACCTACAGACACAAACCTTCTATACAGATATTCCTACTGCTGCCATAGCGAGTGCAAAGAAAGCCTACAAGCGTATTAGACAAATTAGAATTTGTTATGTTCTATGCCAAAATTTGCTAGAAGAGATAGATGCTTAAATAAGACATATTTGTACCTTAAAAACGTTAAGAAAAGTTGTTAATCCATGGCCGACAAGTTGAGCTCCTACATAAAAACAAATGCCATATACACCAAAGAGGCAAGCAAATGCAAACTCAAAGCCTGCTCCACTTATTAATCCTTGTTTAATACCAGCAAATGCAAACAGCCCCTAAATCGTGCAACTCCACATATTGATGATATATCTAATGAATAATAATCTTAATTGCAAGACTAATACATGACTACATGGGCCATGAACTTGGAAAAGATAAATAAGAGAAAATTAGGAATAAAATAAGGACAAAGGGGAAAGAAAGTAATAAGCTAATGCAATTAATTCATATTCATATAACAAAGATTTAATTCAAGTTACTGTTTTAGATGATTTATGTCATCACACCAAACTTATTGAAGTCCTTATACTAACTACAAATAATTACGTGAATATTCAAGTCAAAACATATATTAGAGTAAATTAGAACACAGGCCATTCATAACAATCATATTACTATTCCAGGGGTTTGCAGTGGAGGAGCAACCATGGAAGAGAAGATTGTGGTGAAGTAGGGTGGATTTGAGAGGGAGGAGCAACAGCAGGCCAACAACGATAAAGGGGAAACACAAAAGAAAGAAAATTAAGGAAAAGAGTGAAAAGGGAGCAGCATAAAAAAAGAGGAAACACGAAAGAGTAATTTACTGAGCAGATCATGGGTTGTTGTGCAGGAATGAGCGTATTGAACTTGAGTGAGTGGCTATGGAGGAATGAGTGAAGCTTTGTAGGAGTAAGTGAGTGAATGAGTGAGTGTGTGAGTGTGAGCATAAGAAATAGACTAAAGTAAGAAATCAGAAACTAGAAGCAAACATAAACAGAAATATAAAATCAACAGTATAAGATACACAAATTTGTTTGAAACAAATGCAACAAATAATTTTCAACTAAAAGGCATTAACGAAACATAGATTACAAAAACCACAAACCAAGTAAATCATTTTTATCGAATCGAAGCTCCCATTAGTTGACCTGCTCATGGCTTTGATCTTAAATAGTGTCAAGATTGTATACAACTTGGAGTATTCGTAACAAGAAAGATAAAGGTTAAAATTTTTAATTAATTTGTAATGGACATAACTTTGCGCTCGAGTGTCCGAGTGATGATTTTTTTTTCAAATTGATTATTTTTTCGTGCTCTAGGCCGTGGGAAATTCCCGAAGGAGATTTGGACCATTACTTTTTCCAAAAAAGGCTTCTAGCACCCTTATTTTGGACAAAATAGTAAGTTCAATCAATTTCCAATTCCAAAAACTTTATACCCCAAATTGAGTTAACAAATAAACTAATTTTTGTTACATTATTGGATATTTTATTGAGTTAACCAATAAAACAATTTCTGTTATAAAAGTATAGCAGACTTTCTAGGTATGATTATTGCTAATGGTATTCTAACATGGTTATTGAAATAGTTTTTGGCACACAAACACTAAGCATTAAATGATTATCTAACATAGATAGATTCTTCAATATAACAACAATATAGTTACAGATGTTAAGCAATCTGATTGATTATTGTTTTTGTGCATACTTCATACTAACACACAATACAATCCAATATTCACACAAATGAAATACAACATAATAGTAAAGCTAATTTCGAAAAAAAGACATTCAACAATCTAATGTAAATTAGGAGGAAAATACTAAATTGTTGTCAAACATTTGAGCATAAACCAAGTTACAGGAAGAATTCTTACCTTGAATTACACAATCAAGCGACCGATTTCTCTTACGAACAGAATTTATATAATAAAAATGATGGTTAAAGTTTTATCATTTTGTCCTTGTTTGGCGAATAGAATTTAGAGTTTAGTTGTTAGAGTTTAGAGTTTGTGGTTAAAAATTTTACTTTTTTGTTTAGCAATTTTGTTTGCTGTATGTTTGAATCATTGTGTTTGGTAACATTTAACTGGTTGCTAAAAGCTGATCACCATTTACTTGTGTAAATTCACTGTTATGGATATTTGTCTTTAATAATATTTCTTTATCTTTTTGAAGAAAAAAATACGTTTAGCTCCTAATAAATTATTAATTATTATTAATTTATTTTCAATTTTGAAAAATTATTAATTATTATTAATTTATTTTCAATTTTGAAAAAATATTAATTAATTATCCAATTATTAGTTACTAATTATTAATTACTGATTACCGATTCTAATTTTTTAATTTTTAATCATTAAATATTATTTATTAATATTAATATTAATTATCTAATTAATAATTAAATATTAAATAATTAATTATTAATCATTTGGGCAAAATTGACAATTAGAAGTTATGCATGTCAAACCTCTAATGAAAAAGCTGATACTAGAAGCCTTTTCAATTCAAAATTAGAGTTTTGGAAAACTATACTGCAAATTAAACCCCTCTATATATATATATATATATATATATATATATATATTAGTTAAAACCTCTAAATGCTTCCCAAAAAGCATGTTATCAAACATGGCTTTTTTTTTTNTTTTTTTTTTTTTTTTTTTTTTTTTTTTTTTTTTTTTTTTTTACCACAACTTAAAATTTTATTGGAGGAGAACAACAATAAACTATATATACTTTGTGTATTTTCTTTATCAGCATATTAGTATATGTTAGGTACAGAAGATTTCATATCATGGATATTAAAAAGAATTTGAAATATAACATGTAAATGAATCGAACCCATGACCTCAAAGTGAAACGTCAATATGTTATCCATTGAGATATGATGTGTTATATATCTCATAGTGAATAAAAGACAATTATATTACACTTTAAGGATGAATTGAGGTAAGATTAAATCAAATTTTCTTTTTTGTTGACAATTAATTGTACATGTATATTAAATCATATGCCCGAGGCATCGTCTGGAGCCAACAACTAGTTTAAAGAGGAAAACTAAGTGTTATATTATCCTAATTTATAGCATCTTCTTTAAACAAAAAATAAGTCAATTTTTTATTTTTATAAATAGAAGTAGGTTATTTAGGAGGAAAAATGATTTGATTTACGAGGAAATATCTCTTTAATTAGCATCCGCTTTAATATAATAATGATAAATATCATATATAGGGGTGCTTATCGAGTGAGTCGATTGCGAGCAGGCCATAGCTCGACTCGACTCGCTACTCAACAAGCTCGATAAAGCCTAGCTCGACTCGTGATAGATAATTTTTTACTATGCTCGACTTGAACTCGAGTTTGCTCGAAACTCTTCTCATTTTATGTAAACGAGCAAGGAGCTCGACTCGGTTCGGTGGCTCGACTTGTTAGCTCGACTCGAGTTCGTTTATTTTAGCTCGATCAATCATCTTCAATAATAAACATACAATTACAGCAAAAATAAATGAGCAACAAAGACGAAAAAACCGAAATTTACAACAACAAATAATCGATTTACTTACATAAAAGCAAATAGATGAAACACACAACAAGCAAAAATCGAGCACAAAAGCATACATAACCAAAAACAAAAGAACAAACTCAAGGTTTCAGAACCGAAAATCAAACCAAACACCCACAATGTAATTGAGACTTTACAAGTAGAGGAAGATGATTACGTTATCGATACATTTAGCACAACCATCAACATCAGCGCTATCATTAACACCTATTTGCTGCTGCCATTAAACTTCACACGTGAGTTAATGAGCTGTGCTTTCTAGGGTATATTCAAGGACTACAAGGGCAAAATACAATGGTCCATACTAGTTGTAGTAAACAAATGTAATTGAAGAAGCTAGACTAGATAAGTAATGGGCCCAAATAATATTATTGGGCTCTTGTTTATGTTTTTTCAAGTTTCAACCCCTTATTCGCTTCAAACAATCAATCACCATCACTAGCACTAGCACTGTCAGTTTAATTAAAAAAATCACTGTTCAACTGAAATTTATTTGAAATTGAATTGAATTTAGCTGAATTGAATTTAACTGAATTGAAACTAACTGTAACTGAAAGTCAACTGAACTGAAACTAACTGTAACCGTTAAAACCGAAAATATAAATCTGAAATTGAACTTAACTGAACTGAAAATTATCTGATCTGGGAAAATCCGAAAACATGTAATTGAAACTGAACTGTAACTGAAAATTTGTAACTGAAACTGAACTGATCTGGATTAACAACTGATTTAAACTGAACTGTTTTGAACGAAACCAAAACTGAACTGTAACTGAAATTTTTTTAACTGAAAAGAATTTCCCTTAAATTAGACAAATATTGATTGAAAATTAATTACTTAATTAGATATATGTAAATTGCATTTTTCATTCAAAATTCACTTGTTAATGAAATGTTCCAAATTTTATTTTAAATGTTGTATTTATCACCCAATTTCACTAAATTTATGGAATTATAACTCTTTCATATATTCCATCGATTCAATTTCACACCCTACATTTGTTCTTTAACTCAATGCAATAATGTGAGATTTCAAATAGAAGCTATCAAGATTTTTTATATAAATGATCAAATAACTAGCAATTTTATACTTGTATTTTTTAACAATCATTAAAATACACAATCACTTGTATAGTGCATATCAACAATATTAAATACTAAATATAAGACAAGTATTCCATCTTTAATACTTCATAATAATTTATGTTAATATTGTTTACAAACACCTAAACTATTTGCTTTAAAAATGCAATTGAAGCTATTACGATTCGTTTGTTATAAAAAGTAACTATTATCGTTAAATTATATATACACGGTTTTAATAACAAGTAATCTCAACCTAATAAGAAGCTAAGTAAGTAACCATCATTGCTTAGTCAAGTAAGTATCAATATTTAAATAAGTAACCATGCATAATATTATTAATAATTAACATGGGTATTAATAATGATTCACCATAACTTTATTATTTAATAACCAATTATCCATTCCACATTTAACTATTAACCATCAATGTTTTAAAAAGTACTCCGTAACATATAAGTAAAAAAAACTCGATTTCAAATACATAATTAATAATATTAACCTCTATATTTTAAAAAAGTAATCATAAATCAGTATTCAAATAGGTAATTCATACAATTCAAAAAATTAACTATTGTAATTCACATAAGTAAGAAGTTGTTCAAATAGGTATAGAATGTGAGTAACCATCACTGTTCAATGCAAATATATAACCATAATTATTCCACTAAATAACCCTTGCAGTGGAACCTAGAACAAAAGAACGATTTTCACATGCATGGTTGCACCAATATTTGACAGTGCAACCTGATGCATAGAAGACACGCCCTTCAATGAAACGATCACTCATGCAGTTGTATTGGTCAAAGATCATCCTATGTTTTCGAGTCTCAAGGGTAATTTAACTGTAAAACTAGTATCATAAAGACTTATAATGGATCTAAATTATCTAAAACAAATATTTGAACTGAATATATCTCATCGCTTGAAACAAAGTTAGTTACACGAAACTGTCCGAACTGAAATAATATATGGACCGAAAATATCTGAACTGCGACTAACTGAACTGCAACCAACTGAATCTGAAACCAACTGTGGCAATATGAAACTGAATTGAACTGTTTTTTGTTTATCTATTTGGCTATAAACTGAAACCAACTGTAACTGAACTAATTTGATTTGAAAACGCAACAACCTGAAACTAAATTGATCTGAAATCAAAATTATCTTAACCAAACTGAAATGAAGCAAAAAATAATTGAAATATCTAAACTAAAATGAACCAAACTGATTGGTTGAAACCATAATTGAACTGATAAACTGAACTGACAGTGCTAACCATCATTACTTCATTTTAGTATTAATTAATTAATTGCAATAATAACATAATCCTTAGTTAGTATCGGTATTAATATTACAAATGAGTTACTTATTGTCATCATTAGTTGATTGAATTGTTATCTAAAATAGTACTTACTAAATTTATCGAGCTGCTCGCAGACATATCGAGTCAAGCTAGGACTTTCTCGACTTGACTTGTTAAGATCCTAAGTCGAGCTGACCTCGAGTCGATCAAAAATGAGTCAAGTTTTGACCAAGCTTTGACCGAGTCGATCACGATCTGCTCGCGAGCTGCTCAACTTAATAAGCACCCCTATTCATATACCAATAGTTTTAACTTATATTAAATTAAAATTTCAATAATTAGATCACTTTGTAAATACAATAATGTTTGAAATTTGTTGGTTTTGTTAGAAATATAGGGTGTATTTCAAGACTACATAAAAAAAAATTGTGATGGAGGAAAAACAAAAAGATTAGAATTTTGGGTATGTGATGTCATGGCATAAAAGCACTGCCTTGAAAACGAGTTTAGGCCCGTCCGACGTACAAAACGTTATGGTTGATTCATTCCCCAAGGTTAACATCGTTCCCACACACTCATGTACTTGAGGGTGAGGGATTGGAGTTGCACTACTTTGCTCAAGTTTGGAAATATGATGAACTCACAAATATTATTGTGTACCTCTTTATCCTTTTCCTTCTCTACTTCTCATGGTCACTACCAAAATTCAATTTATAGGATGTCATTGTTCTCGAACTCTTCAATACCAAAAACCTTTACAAGTATTGTAATTAGCAATAAAGTTGGTATTGTAGATCATCATAATAAACCATTAGAGGCTCATAAAAAGTGTTTTAAATATGGAATATAACTAGCCACTACTTCCCAAAGGAATTCAAGAAATGGAATCTTGGAGTTGACCATCAAATAGTTAGTGTAGACACCTACATTTTCCCCCACCCTTAGGTCTATGATAAACATATAACACGTCGCTAACCAATCTGGCCTTGAGAAGAAAGCTGAAAGATCCGACCTGAAAACACCCTAAAAATCCCTAAAACAAAAGAAAACCCCAAAACTATTTTTATTTTATTTTACTCTATTTTATTTTATTTTTCCATATTTTTCTAGATTTTTTCTACATTTTTATTAGAAGCGCAAATGACTTTTTAAATGCTTAAAAAGGCATTTTTGTAAGAACGAGCCCAAAACATAGCCATGAGGAAGGTTAACCTTCGAGCCCAAGTCATGGGCCCAAGGCAAACATTCCCTTTCCTCAAAGCCCAACAAGAGGCATGGAAAGGAGGAAATTCCCTCCTTCGCTCCTCTTTAAGGCATGAGGTAAGGGATGATGTAAGCAAATTAGGGAAATGGGTTGAAGTAAGCAAATACGCTCTCCAAGGCCCAAGTAAATTAAGGAATATCAACATAATTTTCTGGAAGAGTATAGTTGAATGTGCGAGAGTGCACAGCGTGGGTAGGGGCCAGCCTTGCGTCCACGTGCACGCAATCGCCTCTTTTCCCGAAATCTTCCTATAAATACTCACTTTTTTCCCCTCATTTTAGCATCTTGGATTTCACAACAACTTTTGATTTTGGAACAACTTTTCATGGTGGGAGAACTTAGGATTTTATTAATCTTAGCAATTGGGGATTTGAGAAAGTAGAGAGCCTAACATTCTTCCATCATTCATCCATAAATTCTTTATTTTCTTTCAAATCTTCATCTTTTTATTTTTCTTCATTCTAAAAAATTACAAAACATTTTATTTTCTTGTAGTTTATAAGTTATTTTATTATTATCATCATCATCATCATAATATTTATCTTCACATCCGGGTCATATTCGGTTTTTTGGATTCTTAAAGGCGATCTCAAGGTCGTTTTGACACTAGCACACAAGGTATTTAATATGAGGCTACCATAATAGTTCTTTTTCTCTCCAAGTTCATATTCAAGTTTATTCATCGTCATCAAGCTTTTTGTTATTTATTTATTTATTTATTAATTAATTATTGTTGTTGTTATTATTATTATTATTATTATTATTTTATTATTATTATTATTATTATTATTATTATTATTATTATTATTATTATTATTATTATTCATCCAAGCTAGCTTTCTAAACCCCTTTATTACCTTTATTTCAACGGCTATTTCACCATATATATCTAAACTATTGCAGAATGCACCATATGTCCTCAATGTTTCAGAAATGCACCATGTGCCCATGAACTTTCAACTTAATTTGCAATATATCCTAATTTTGCTAATCTACCCTTAACTGCTTCCAAATTAAGATATTAAATTTGTCTAACTTTTATTTATATTAATTTAAATCAATTAATTACATTAACCAATTCAAATTACTTTTACACATCCACCACTCTCTTTTGTCACTACCTACTCACCAGTTCCTCTCATCTTCTCCTTCTTCTTCCTCCTCTCTCTTTCTACAAACCCCAGTTTACCTTCATCATCTTCAATTATCCCATTTTTATTGACTAATGTGATACAAAATTTAAAGACAAAGAAGTGTTTGATTCTTCAAAGTACTCAATATCAAATTAGGTTTTAGGAAATGTTTAAGGTGGGTTTCAAATTTTTAGGTTCTTGTCTTGGGGTTGATAGGTTTCGAATTTGATGGGTTTAGTGGTGGTGGATTTGGGTTCTAGTTTAGGTGGTGGTTGTCGTGGGTTTAGTGGTCGTGGGCAGATCTACGTTGTAGGTTTGGTGGTGGTCGCCATGGTTTTGGCAGTCGTGGGCCTTGGTGGGTGTGGGTTTGGGTTGTGAGGTGGTGGTGGGCATGGGTTTAGGGTGTGAGGTGGTGATGGAGATAATAATTTAGGTTGAACTTAAGATAATTAATGGTTGATTTGGTTTAATATCTTAATTAGAAGGTAATTAAATTAAATTTAGGAAAATAAGGGTTCATTGTGAATATAGTTAAATGTTCAAGGGCACAAGTGCATTTTAGAAATATTAAGGATGTATGGTGCATTTTGAAATAGTTTAGGGGTATATGGTGAAATAGTCGTTATTTCAATCCATGAAATTAAATATTGACTAAACATATACTTTTAGATGTAATAAAATACGGAAAATAGAAAGAATCATGCCTAGGCTTTTAAAGCTTTCATGAACATGATTACATGATAATGTAATTATTTCAAAGTTTAATTTGTTTGAGCATGATTACATATTTTAAAATATTTATAAGCATGATCATATAATTAACGTCTCTTGCAAAAGCATGATGACAAGAACCTCATGTGTTTTAAAGCTTTTCTAACATGTTTTATCGACTTCCATATCTACATGATTGCGCTTGTATGTAAGCCGTGATGACGACTTTTCACATAGATTTAGGACAATAATAAAGATCGGGTTTGTGAAGTCACATAAAGTCACATAAGTCACATGAATCATAAAGACTCGAATAGTTGAATAGGTTAAACGGTACATAAGTAAAGTGATCACCGAACCTAGCAAATACGTGTGCTTTAAACTAACTCGCCTAGTAAGCATGTACTCAAGTGGTGTGCTCTTTAGGTTAACCCTATTGTAATGTTGCTTGATGTCATTTGATGAGATTACAAAAGAGATCTAGTAAAGGACACCTCGTCCCCGAACCTATGAAACTGGTGCACGATCTAACCATTGAAAATTAGGGGTGTTCATTCGGATTGATCCGATCCGTTCGACAAGTCAGATATCCGACCTTTTCGGATAGGCCAAAACGTGAACATTATTCGATCCGAATGAAACCGGATATCCGATCCGAAAAATCCGAAAGTTATCGGATCGAATAACCGGATATCCGACAATCCAAACGGTCATTATTTAATAAAAAAAATTTAGCCCAAAAAAACACCAAATTCTCAAATTCAACAATATAATCCGATCCTACCTGAGTGATCCGATCCCTAATTCGTGCGATCCGTGACCCAACCGATCCGAAAAGCCTACTTTTCACATTTTTCGGATATTCGAAAATCCAATAAACGTGATCCATATCCGACCTGACTTTATCGGATATCCGATCCGAAATACCCGAAATAAAAAAAAAATCAAAAAAATTATCCGACTTTATCGTATCGGATCGCTCGTATCACGGATCGGATTGCTTGGATTGAATTATTTTGAACTGCCCTATTGAAAATTCGTCGCACCTCACTTTGGTCAGTGAGATGGCGATGAATTTGGGTCCATAAGACTCTACAGAGTGTAGTTGGTGGCCTTTACTGGAATTTCGTTCGAAGCTAAGCGTACTCAACCTACGCGACGACCCTTCCATGGTCTAAAGAACAAGTCATACATAACAAATTCGACACACACCCTTACATTTTTTCCCGATGCCCACAGTTAGTAATCAAGGCTATAAAAGTTGTTATTCCAACAATCTCCCACAAATGGCTTTAAAAGGAAATCAGAATGACTTGAGCAAGCAATCAAGGTTAAGAGATAAAACACTTACCATTAATAATATATATGAATATTTGAATCAAACTATTAGTGAAGTGAGGCAACAACTTATAGGCTTTAGAGGTGAACGAATCTGGAACTCTCAAAACTCTTGGTATATAGAGTGAACAAATCTAGAACGACTTTAGATTTAAGTTGAGACCCCCACCACACATGTCTTACGTCTAAGTACCATTTGAACTCCAAGATGGAAAATAACGTTTTTAATGTATATATGGTCATGCGCTCAACCTTAGGTTCTTTATTTTTGAGTGCTCTAGAGAGATTAATCAACTTTCGGATAGAAGGTAGCCAAACCTTCATACTCTCGTAGGTGAATCTAATATGTCTCAAAATATTAATATTCAATGTATCATTAGGTTAAGTAAGTTTCACGAAACTTTTCAAATGCTTTTCAATACCACCCCTACATTGATGAAGATTCATTAAGAGAAATTTCTCAACCTTACAAATTAACTAATGAATCCATCAAGTCCTTTTCATAGGACCACCCACTTCCTGGGATATGCAATCATTAAGAGCTATAAGCTCAACCTCCACATAAATATATTTGGTGGATTACTCTAGTGCTTCTCAAATAGCACTAACCTCATGGGTTAATTCATTAAGAGTTTTATTAAAAACCTCACACGTGCTTTATGAGCATATCACAATGATACGTAATTGCGTTCAAATTAAACACTACTTTATGCATGATTATATAAAAATATGTAGGCTTAGTCAAGCCTCATAAATCATATTCCTTGACATCTCAAGGATATCGAACAATATCATTGTTTTGTTCTCCTTTATATTATGCACAATAATATGCAGAGTACTAATAACAGAAAAAAAAAAAAGAACATTCCTCACAATGACACATTATTATTATTATTTTTTGTTAAGAGATTATATTCTCTAGCTTATAAACGTCTATACAAAGATAGACTCATATATTAAGCTTCACGTAACCAATCCATAGAAGCATATTCGAGAATTGTTTCCAATTTATTTTCTAAAATAGAAAAACTATGTCTTTCACCAAACGTCTTTATCTCCCCCACAGTTGATATAATATTTCCACAACCAAATTTTATTATTATTTGCAAGTTTGCAACTACTAAGAAGACAACAATATATTGGTCTTATGAGCCAATTTGATATTTCAATTGAAATTATAGATATATGTTCTTTCACCAAATAATCATTTTATTTTAGTTAAATATAGAATCTTTATACTCCATAAAAAAATTTACTGCTCATAAAACTCATGAGAAAATTAAACTCATCAATTAACTTTGTAACCTCCATAAAAAATGATGATCATACCCTTTAATGATCCAATATTAAAAAAGGAGTTACAAATTCAATTCATAAAAATAATTAGCCGTTATGAATAATGACATAACAATAATTCCATGCACTAAATAAGGAAAGAATTACTATACAATAAGTCAAAGAGGCAAACAATCCAACCAAGTGGACTCAACATAGTATTAACTCAAATTTTATACTTCATACCTCATAAGTGTATTCTATATTCATTATTTACCCCTGTTTTATGTTGGTTACTGGCTCTAACAAGGCTCTTTTGAGCCTAATTCTACTAATTTGGTTGTTTTTAGTGTTTTGTCTTTCGGTTTGTCATACATTGTAGAAATTGGTGCATTTTTATTGATTTTCGCATTATTAATTGGGCACTTCACGAGTTAGTAGGAGTCTTGACCATTTTAAGAAGCCACATGAGAGCTAGGGTGTGAGTTAGAAGTCTTTAGAAAGCAAAGAAGTCGAGTTTCAAAGCAAATGAGCGAGCGAGAAGGCCCCGAGAGCCAAGGAGCAGCTCGGCCCGGTTGGTTGCAGTGTGCCCGACTCGAGTGCACGGTACCCGGGTACCCAGGCGGACTGATTTTTATGCGTTTTTCAAGATTTTTTGGACTTGTTTTGAATTTGTAACTATAGGGTTTCTATCCTAGGCCTATGCACAAATTTTCATAATTTTTAGAGTTAAATTTTACATAGTTTTTTTTCTCTAGAAAAATACTTTGGTATTAGTCATTCATTCTATCGTTCAATACAATTTAGTTTTATTTATTTCTTTTCTTATTCTTGTTAATTTAGTTTTATTGCTTTATTTAGTCTCTATTATTAGTTTTAGTTTTTATTTTATATTAGTTTGTTTATGCCATAATTTCTTTGTTAATTAATTTTATGAATTTGATTATGGTGTTAGTTGTAATTAATATCGATTTGATTTCTGCGATTTACAATATGTGTGGTTGTTTAATTTTTAGGGCTAGGGGATTCATGATCCATCCCAATGAATTTGATTGTTAATTAATTAGTATAATTTATGCCCTTTCTGAATTCCTATTATCAATTTATATTGCTTGCAATTGAATATTGGCCAAGTGTAATTGTTAGTTTGATAATTGTCAAAATTATTGCCAGAGATAAGATTATCATAATTAGATCACAAGGATAATAGGCAAAACGAGTCTAAGTGAGCGAGAGCTGTTAGAGAAGTTTTAAAGGACTCTAGATTTGAGAGAATTAGTGCGCCTTAATTCAGAGGTCAACTAAAGAGTTTTTTTTATAACACAAGGGAACCTTAATAAAATCCTAGAGTATAACTCAAAACAAAATATATTATTCAATACAATCTCAATTTCAAGTCACAAAATAACACAACGTTATGGACCTATGGTACCTAAACAATTAAACATTGTCAGTATCATTAAGTAGTGATTGAATCTCATGCTATTAGAGCATTAGGTAGCTTAGGTATTTAGGTTATTTACTAATTAGCATGTTAATTACATCAAGTTATTGACTAGTGTTACAAAGTTTCAAAATCTTATATGTTCGAATAGTTACTTAGTTTTAGTGTTCTTTCCGCTTTTAAATGTTTGATACGTTTGGAATCTTGATACTACTTATAAGATGAGAAAATCTTTTAAATTACTTTTAATATATAAAACATAACATAATCATATGAAGTCTTGTTTGATTCATCTCAATGAGTACATTATTAATATCTAATTATTACAATTTTTACGTATATATAACCAAAAGTATTTTAGGTCAACCAAATACATCGGCATATTATTTACAAGTCAAATTATATCAACAAAAGGGAACAGAGAGAATATATGCCTTAGTATTACCAATCTACTACTATACCACGTACCAGTCAAGCACTGTTTGTATGCACTTACTCCTTAGGAAATATTGTTTAAGTGTTGAAGGTAAAACCGGTAATCTACATCTTGAGGCTCAGAGAGTCAGAGTTTAATTATGTACTAACATTGCAATATTAATACAAGTCTGAGCCTCAGGATGCAGACTACCAATTTTTCCTAGCCACGCAAATTAGGAAATGTGGAAAAAGCTGCATTAGAAGATTAGTGTATAACCTAATATTTTGAAGTCGTAGGTTTCAACATATGTTATGCTATGTCTGATCAGTAGGAAGCTAATATATATAGTAGGTGTATGCAATTGAGATGCAAAGCAATTTTCATACACTCATAACATAATATGAAGAATTAAAGATAAAGGTTCTTGTTACCAAGCATCTTACTTGATATTGATTTTGTTCTTAGCTAACCAATGATAGAGTGATGTGGTTTCCCTTTACACCAACAACCATTCAAACCTCTTTTTGACTAGTTACTTTTCAAGCATTGGATATTCCAAGCATTTCTTCATGGTGTAAATTAATATTTCAGCTCTTATGGAAAAATTTGAGAGGTTGTTTGAGAAACGGCTACCAAGTTTTATTAATAATTATATAAATATATTTTGGTTATTTTTGTCAAATTAATTTATGAGAATATATTAAAACATTGTGTTATTTTATAAAAAAAAAAATTATATTAAACAATTTTTAAAATTTTTTTTTTCAAATTAATTCTAGAACATGGTTATAAATATAGGTAAAAGTTAGAAATACTTTTATAAAAATATCATGAAAGCTTTTTTCAAATATCTACAATGATTGCAAAATATCAGAACATCAGAATATTACTAAGTGAACTTCATTATTAATATAATTAGGTATTTGATATATAGAAATTTTGATAGCAATTTGTCAAACGACCACCTAAGAATTTTCAATTTCTTACACCCTCAAAGCTAAGACTTACGAGTAAAAACAATGTATGAAACCGTAGCATTGTTGTAACTACCGTTTCTCAATATTGAGCACCTTTGTACACGTACATTTCATTCAAAATACAACACATTTTCAAAGACATTGAGTTTCACGGTTTCACCGGCCTCCAAAGGGTCAGTGATGAAAATCCCCTTTCTAGTTTATATTATCTTCCTTATTAGCTTTAAGTAGTAATGTAGTATATCCCATTACTTTTACAAAAGCATTAAAAAAAGTGCTAATGTGATAATGATTCTTAGTGCATGGTTTCTAATTCGTTGGAAAGACAAAAACTTTACTTGAGAAGTGACTTGTTTAATGTCTAATGAGAATCTATTATGTCAACATTATTGTTGCGCCATTAACATAATGCGTATGTTATGTTGTGAATTGAACCTCTTATTTAACAGATAAATAATTATTTGTACTTTAATGGCCATGGGTTATCAGTTTATTACGTAGACAATGACCATGCAACATGCATTTCGTAAAACGAACAACTTGTAATTGTGAATTTGTGATTAGTTATGCTTCGGGGATTGCCAATTCGGACTTAAATTTGACTTAGCTTGAAACAGTTTCTTATCATGCCATTATAACCATGTGTAGAGTAGAGGCTTGAAATGTGTTAACGGGAGGATTTGAGCCGCATACATTACTATATGCTTATTTCTTTTCATGTGTGCTTAGTTTCTAGTGCTTGTATGATCCATATTTTGGCTTTTGACTCTAGTAGATTGGCTTTGGAGTGTTACATGTCGCGAATGATAAAAGACATTCATTTCTTTTAGGAGCTTTCAGATTTTAGGCATTACTTCATAAATTTTCCTTTGATCCTTATTTTGAGCTTTTTACCCTTCATTTGCATTTTAACCACATTACAACCCTTTTTGGCCTTGTTGTATCTGTTGATATATGCCCAAGTTTGGATTGGGGGAGTTGTGGAGTTGTTATGTAGTGCTGTGCATTTGTTAGAGGTTTTGGAGATGTTGGAAAATTGTGGAATGATTGTTGTTAAAGTTTGATAATAGGTCTCACATTAAGGCTTTTCATACCAATGTCTAGGCTAGTTTATAATGAAGGATTAAAAATGTTATATATCTTATATTGACCTAGTTGTGTATGTGTGATGATTTGGTCTTTGACATATCATTAAGAGTCGTGAGCCTAAGTTTTGAAAAAAATTTGAAAGTTGAAAAAAAGAAATGAAAAGAAAGAAAAATGAAAATAAAAGGAGAAAAAAATGTTGAAAAAGAAAAGCTTGTGATTTTGGAGATGTTTAATGTAAAGTTTTATAGTGTGATGTGATTCCATGAGAATTGGTTATGAGAATTGGTTTGATGTTGGAGTTGAATGTTGGAAATGTTGATCGTTGTTCATGATTTTTCATATGTGTATATATAGCCCACATTTGCCACCGCATTATCCCAAATTTATCCTACCCATCACCCTAGCCACGTTACAAGCTAATAAAGACCTTTTTGATCGGCATGTACATGTTTTTAGTTCTTGTGAAGTGAGTCAACTGCCAAAGCTAGTGAGTATTACTTGCATTTTGAGTCAACTTTCATATTAGGATTGAGTGACTACTCTTAAACACTTGCATGAGGTGTGAGATGTGGGTTTGGGTTCTTAAAATTTGCATTTAAACACTTATTGCATTTGCATTTTTATTTGGGATTAAGGGTGAGCTTCATTGTTTATGCTCAATTTTATGTGTGGAGTGACACCGAGTGAGCTACTCTAGTCATCGACTTCTATTTCTTGCATGGTTGGCTTATTGATTTTGATTTAAGCAGATGGTGGTCAAGGGATTTTGATGGGTTGGTTGAGGAACTTACATACTCGGAATTGCTTAAGTTGATTTTGTTTTGCAAAGTTAAAGGGGTGAAGTCATTGTTTGCTTAGTTGTTTGCTTGAGGACAAGCAAGGGTTTAGCTTAGGGGAGTTTGATAAGTTAATATTTGATGCATATTTTACCCCCCGATCCCGATTGATTTTTAGCTCTAATGTGGCTCTTTTGAGCCATTTCTACTACCTTTTCCTATTTCGAGTGTTTGTTGTGCTTTTTATAAGATTTTACAGGAATCGATGATTTATTGTTGTTTTCCGACCTTTTGAAGCACTTGAAGAGTTAGTGAAGAGTTTGAAGTCATTTGGGAAGCTTTACTAAGGATTAGGAGTATTAAAGAAGCAATTAACGAAGTAATTAAGAGAAAACGAGCAAAGAAATCAAGAAGCGAAGCAAGCAGGCCACCCGCCCGGGTCGAAGCAGCGCACCCGGGCGAGGGTTGTTCACCCGGACCCCTCCGAGGAGGATTTTTCACGCGTTTCTCTTGTTTTGGGCTTAGTATATAAGTATTTTTTATTCCTAAACCTAAGTACGAATTTTCATATCCCAAATTCTAGTTTTTAGCCCTAGTTTTCTCTCTAAGTTGTGAAGGATACTAATCATCCAATTCAATTCAATCGAGATTTTATTCTAAATTCCTTTTTAATTCTTTTTTTTAATTATGTTTCCAGTTTATGTTTTTAATTCTTAGTTTAGTTTTAGTTTATTTTTTTAGTTTTTGTGCCCTAGTTTCATGTTTAGATTTAGTTTATTAATTATTGTTAATTTGTTAGTTTTAATTATGTTTATAGCTTTATTTTTCTTTGTTGTTTTAGTTTCTTTAACTTCTATCATGTGTGAGTAGCTTCCTTTCTAGGACCAGGGGATCTATGGATCGTTCCTAATGTTTTTGTTCATAGTTATTAATTTGATTGTTGATGCTCTTGATTTCCTGTTGTCAATTATTATTGCTTTCAGTTAAATATTGGCCAGGTTTAATTGTTAGTCTGATATTGTCGAAATCGATACCGAGAGATAAGATTACCACAATTAGATCACATAGACAGTAGGCAAAACAAGTCTAAGTGAGCGAAAGCCATTAGAGGAGTTTTGAAGGAGACTAGATTCGAGAGAATTCGTGAACCTTAGTTGAGGAAGTCAATAATCGGTTAATTAATTGTGTTGCAATTCATTGGTTGATCTGTGGTGAACCGAATTCCTAGCCTCCTAGGTTTAGTTATAGTGTTATTTCCTGAGTTAATTTCGTTCTTAGTAGTAGTCAACTTTTTAGTCGAAACCCAAAATTCAAAGGCCCCTTACGGCAGAGTAACTTTTTAGAGTTAGTAGAATTGTTTGCTTCCCTGTGGATACGATCCCTACTTCCCTGTCTACATAGTTAGAGTAGTAGGTTATTTTTGATAGGTATACGACTGTCCTTACCACTTTATTGATTTAATCACCATATTCATGTTTAATTAAATAAAGACCGGAAAAACATGTTCTCACATAAAGCAAATATTTATTCTTAGATAACGGGCTAGGTACGCATTAATCATGACTAGTTCTAAAGTGATCACCCAAAAGCATGTTAGAAATTATGTGTGCATTAATAAATTCGCCAAGTAAATCAATCATTTATATGCATTTAAGGCTTTAATAGCAAATATTGTTGATGTGGTTCGATATTATCATAATGAAATTGTAAGGACATAAAGTAGAGGCCGCTAATACCGGGGGGGGGGGGGGAGGACATTGTGACCTACTTTGTTTTTATCCTCGTCCCCGAATCTATGAACTAGTGACCGACCTAAACATAATTTGTAGTCAATATGCCTTCAGACTAGACATATGGGATTTTGTGAGCTCCCGAAAAGAGCATGGTGGTGACTTCTCTACGTGATTTGGGTTTCTATACTTAACCCTAAGCCAAACATACTCACACTATGCAAAAGACATTTGAATGTCCATAAAAAGGACGGGTGTGCCCCACACACAAGCTTCGAGTCCACAATAAGATTGCATGGTCAACTTAAATAAAGAATGGAAATAATAAACCGAGGAAAGAAAAGATTGCAAAAAATATATACATTAGCTGTACTGCCTAATATCAGAGTAAGAGGCAAATCAAGCTTTGCTTGATGGATGGGATTATCGAAGAATAGTGGGAATTGACTTGATTCTTGATCATGCATATGATACTTGCCATTATAAAAAGATTGTATTGTTTTGTTGCCCCTTTGCATAATCTTCAAATCTTGGTCTACAGGTTTTGGGTTCAATTTAGGGATGTTTATATGGTGGGTGAAATCAGAGATCCACCTTATTTCCCACGCCTAATTGGGTGGGTATAGGTCTACATTTGGTGACAATTGTGATACCCGCACGTTATACCCGCACAGAACTATGCCCACTACATACCTTCCCTATTTATAATGGTTGTAATATTTTATTAAAAAAATTATAAAAAATTTACAAAAATATTGCCAAAAAAACCTTTTTTAAAAGACAATTTGCGAAGAGAAACTTTAAACTAAATTGTTTTTGTCAGTGAAAACCACCAAATAGGGACATTTCGGTGTTGACACATTTATTCTGGCGTTGACTTTGTTAATTGTTTCACCTACATGCACCCCTTTAACTATTTTCCTTCATGTTCTGCCTCCAACTTTTTTTGATTTTCCCAAATTACCATCTTTACTCCATCAATGATATTTTATCACCAAACTAAAACAAATCACCTTCATCTATAATCAATCAATGGTAATGCATGCATCACCATCTTTACTCCTTCAATGGCGTTTCATCACCAACATCAATAGTCGTAGTTAATCGAGCTATTTTATTCAATGATGATCCAAGCCAACCTCATGTCATCCATAAACACACCACTACAATCTCAAATTTTTCGAAAACAAAAATATTGATCCCAAAATTTGAACAAAATCAAACCTAGTTTCGAACAAAATAGTAAAGTTTGAATTCCTAGAATTTTTGAACCAAAATTACCGAAACCAAATTCTCCAAAATTTTATTTCAAATCCAATTTTAAAAATCCACAAAACCCCCCAAAACCCACGATTTTGAACAGGTGCCAAACAAATGAAACCCTTTAACTCAAACAAAAAGACCTCTAATTGCTAAATCATCACAGCTCGACACAATCAGTCCTAGATTTCCATATTTGAATTAAAAAACCTTAACCTTAGTTACTAAGAAAGTGGTGATGGTGAATGAGTGAACATGGTTTGGTTGGTGCGATTTGAGTATGCCAATTTTTCAAACCAATTCAAATCGTAATAATGCGGTTTGGTTTGCGACTTTTAACGAGATGAATTTTTGTAATTAGAATTTGGTAAATCTTACTTGATTAACTTAGTTTAACCGATATGTCCCAAAATGTTTAAAATACAATAACATTAATATACGATTAAACTAGTTTTTTGATTAAACAAGCCTTTTTTTACGTATTTAATATATAATATTATTTAATTTTATCTAAAAATTATATATTTCATTAAAATTACAGGTTACCGGTTTGTGGTTTGGTTTGGTATGGTGTATAATTTTCGAAAAACCAAACCAAACCCATATTTTCAAAACTTACAAACTAAACCAAAATTTTCTAAACCGTAAACCAAACTGCCAAAATACGGTTTGGTTATGGTTTAAACTAAAATATATACATCCCTAATGGTGATGGAGATGGTGGTGACAGTGGTGGTGATGGTGGTAAAGCTATTGGAAGTGGAGGTGGTGAGAGACGTAGCAAAGTCAGTAGTGGTGGTTGTTATGGTCGATTTCCTCTGACTAGACTCGACCCCAGACGAGTCAGTAACTGTTAGTCCGAGATTCGTGGGAACCGTTGAGCAGTTCAAATTAACTCTTCAGCAGATTCAGAGAGTTGAACAAGTCTACTGGGAAGGTACATTGAACCTGGACAGAGATTAGCCTTCGTGGAGAAAAAGAAGGAAGCTAGTCTCCTATTTTTTAGGGGAGGCGGTTATTAGCCTAAGAAGACCGTTGGAGGTGTTTTCTAGGTCTAAAAGCTATAAATACAGCTCACTAATCAGTCCAAGGACACAAGGGGCAGCTCACTGAAAAATACTCCTAAGTTAAATTACTCGCATTGTACTCTAAGCAAAGTTTACCCTACGTTCATCATAGTGAAACGGTGGAATTACTCCCACCCGCAGTTTTTCCCACTTTGGGTTTTCTGCGTCATCAAAATATTGTGTCTCGTCTACTTTAATTTCTTTCGTTTTTATACTTTGCATTATTATTCTTTATTCATCTAATTGCATAACCTATCTAGCCGTCGTAGTCCCAACCTAAAATCGTTCTAAGCGATTTTTGGCATAAACAATTTGGCGCCCACCGTGGGGCAGACGACTAGATCTCGCTAAAACAACCTTTTATATTTAAAGTTTCTAAATTATCCCTAGCATTCATCATGGAAACAACTCCTCCGACCTATGATGAAATGAGAGACGCTATGCTGAAAGCATACGAAGATCTGAAGAAACAACGTGAGGAAAATGAAAGACTGGCCTCTGAAAGTCAGAAGTCCATCGACGACCTTCGCAAGGAAATCGAATCTGTCAAAAGCAGAGCCCTACAGCAACACCGCAACACTGAAGACGTGCCTCGCATGATGAGTCTTACCTCAGATGAAGAAGAGGACGAGGATACGCGCGAGGATCACGATCAGGAGCAAAACAACGACGACCAAGGCGATGGCCGGGATGACGAGACAACCAGGAAGATAGCTCGCATCGAGGCCCAGAACGCCAAACTGCTGAAAATACTCAAAAGGATGCCAGGAGCACCCCTGCCCGTTGTGACTGAAGAAGAGGATGGATATGCCGCGTCTCCGTTCGTGGAAAGCATTGCTATGGCTGACATCCCTAGGAGACTGAACATCCCCCCTCCGACGAAGCTGTATGACGGTAGCACGTGCCCCATAGAGCATATCAACCACTACAAGCAGCATATGTGGCAGTACTTCATCCCGCGTCACCTCCTGGAGCCTGTCCTCTACAAATCCTTTGGCGCAACCCTGACGGGTCCCGCCTTAGAATGGTTGTGTGATGTTAAACGCGGAACTATTACTAATTTCAAATCTTTATGTGACAGGTTCTATGGCAAGTTCGATGCCTCCAGGAACGTGAAGAAGAAGCAGACCAATGACCTGTACCGCATAGTGCAGATGAAGAACGAACCAGTCCGCGACTATTTTGCCAGATTCACAAAGAAATGATCGGCATAAAGAACTACGATGTCAGGACTGCGATTGAAGCCTTCAAAAGAGGACTGTACACAGATTCGGAGTGTATCGCGACATGACCAATACCCGTGCCTGACGTTCGAAGAAGTCAAGACAGAGCCTTAGCACAAATCAGACTCGAGGACGATATGGCGATCGTAGAGCATTCAACCTGACTGAAGCTGAAACTGTAAAGGAGCAATAATCGACGACTTCAGCGAAAACCGACGAGACAGACGCCGAAAGCCATACGACAGGCAGACCAGGTAACAATGTCAATAATGGCAACATAACTGACACTCGTCTGATTTTGACAGTCCAAGAAGAATGATGCCGACACATACCCGATATCAAGGACTAAGGATTCTGTGTCGACATCGGGGGCGTTGTGAATGCCATCCAATCCCTAGGGAACGTAGCCAGATGGCCAAGGAGGAGTGACAAACCATCCGAAAACAAGACAAATCTCGATGGTGTGACTATCACGCTGACCACGGACACACCACTGAAGAGTGCAATGCCCTGAGAAAAGAAGTGGCCTATTTACTCAAAAAGGGTTTTCTTAAAGAACTGAAGGGCAAAGAAAGCTCAAATGCACGAGACGCGTCTGGACGAAACCCTCCTAAAGCACCCCCTCCAAACAAGGTAATCAATGTGATTTTTGGTGGATCTGATATTTGTGGACTAACCTATTCTGCAGCTAAGAAAGTAGCAAGAATGAGGACGCCCGAAAACGTCGTACCAAGTGACGCAGCACCGAGCCGCGACAAGGAGCTCAAGTCCATGACAATAGCCTTCGACGAATGCGACTTGGGAGATTACAGAGAAGAACATCACGATGGATTGGTCATATCCCTCACGATAGGAAACTGCTTACTAAGACGAGTCTTGATCGACGGAGGAAGTTCGGCAAATGTGTTCAAAGCACCATCGAAGACATGGGGATCGACGCTAACGACGTGACCCGCAGATCGACCGTGCTCGTCGGAGTCAGCGGAGAAGCTCTCAACACCGTAGGAGAAATCGTGCTACCTACGTATGCCCATGGAATGAACCTGGCGACTCGTTTCAATGTGGTGGACTGCCCGTCAGCCTATAATGCCATCATCGGCCGACCTTGGATTCACAGGATGAAGGCAGTCCCGTCAACGTACCACCAGACGATCAAATTTCCTACAAAGTGGGGAGTGCAAGAGATCAAAGGAGAAAGACAACAAGCTCGCAAATGTTACAGCACGACGATGAAGCCATCCAGGATGACGGCGTAGTAATTACAGCACGGACCAGTGACGAAAGATCCTGACGAACAACAAGTTGACGAAGTAGCGCTGGATCCCGACAAACCAGAACAGACGGTCAGGATTGGCGCGTCACTGGACCCAGGTATAAGAACTGAATTAGTCAATTTTCTTAAGACTAACATCGATTGCTTTGCTTGGACACATGAAGATATGACAGGTATAAGCCCAGACGTCATAACCCACAAGTTAAATGCTGACCCAAGCTTCAAACCAGTCAAACAGAAAAGGCGCAAGTTTGCCCCAGAAAGAAACCAAGTCATCAACGACGAGGTTCAAAAACTTATTGAGACTGGGAAAATCAGGGAAGTAAAGTACCCCGACTGGCTAGCAAACGTCGTGGTAGTAGCTAAGAAAAACGGCAAGTGGAGAGTGTGCATAGACTTCACGGATCTCAACAAGGCTTGCCCAAAGGATCCATTTCCACTTCCGCACATAGACGCCATGGTAGACGCGACAGCGGGGCATGAATTGTTAACATTTATGGATGCCTACTCAGGATACAATCAAATCTTGATGCACCCACAAGACGAAGAGAAAACAGCATTCATGACGGACAAAGGAGTTTACTGCTACAAAGTCATGCCATTTGGACTCAAAAATGTTGGAGCGACGTACCAACGACTAGTCAACAAAATGTTCAAAGATTTACTAGGAGAGACAATGGAAGTTTACATCGATGACATGCTCGTCAAGTCTAAGACAGCTAGGGATCACGTGACGCATCTAAGTCAGTCGTTCGACGTACTTCGAAGGTATGGCATGAAACTGAATCCCACCAAGTGCTCGTTCGGAGTAAGCGCAGGGAAATTCCTAGGATACGTCGTCACTCAGCGAGGCATAGAAGCAAGTCCAGACCAAATCAAAGCTCTGGTCAACATCCAGTCTCCAAGGAACGTCAAGGAAGTCCAGAAACTCACAGGACGCGTCACGGCCTTAAATAGGTTCATATCTAAGTCATCGGACAAATGCCACTTTTTCTACAACATTCTACAGAAAAACAAAGGGTTCGACTGGACAGAGAAGCATGAGGAAGCTTTACAGCAGTTGAAGCGATATTTAGCCTCGCCTCCACTGCTGTCTAAACCCGACGCTGACGAGACTCTACAGTTGTACCTAGCAGTCAGCGAAGTGGCAGTCAGCGCCGTCTTAACCAGAGAGACGAAGGAACAACAACTGCCAATCTACTACGTCAGTAAGTCTCTGCTTGACGCAGAGACCAGGTACCCTTTAATTGAAAAACTAATTCTTGCATTAATTACTGCCGTTAAAAAATTACGCCACTACTTTGAGACACATCAAGTAGTGGTAAAAACTAACTTCCCCATCAAGTCAGTTTTACGCAGACCAGACTTGTCAGGCAGAATGGGAAAATGGAGCATATTCCTAAGCAGCTACGACATTAAGTACCAGCCAAGAACGACGATCAAATCCCAAGCACTTGCAGACTTTGTGGCAGACTTCAGTCCCGAACTAAGCCCAAAAGCAGAACAGGAACTCAAACGAATCAACGAATGGCAGAGAGGCAGTCTGGACAATTTCTGCGACGGGTCATCAAATCAACGTGAGCAGGTTTGAGACTCGTCCTGAATCGCCACAAGGGGACATGATAGTACAATCCATAAGCTGCGATTTTAAGCCACCACAACGAACGAATACGAAGCCCTCATAGCGGGAATTGACGGTTGCCAAAAAACCTTAGGGCGACTGGACTCAACGTATACAGCGTTCACTCCTAATAGTGAGCCAATTGAATGGGGAATTCGCAGCCAAAGATTCCAAAATGCAGCCTACCTAACCCTAGCCAACTAAAAAGCCAAAACTTTTCAACCCTTTTCAATCAAACAAATCCCAAGAGACAAAATAGCCAAGCCGACGCACTTGCGAATCTAGGCTCAGCACTCAGAAAATTTCCCTTCAAAACCATCCCATGGTACACCTGACTAACCATCTGTTGACGGCCCAACGTGCCAAAATTTTGGAAATCTCCGATGAAGCAACTGGACAACTCCAATAGTCAACTACCTGAAGCATGACTCCTGCCCGACGATCCTCAGGAAGCAAGGAAACTAAAGTTCAAAGCTTCTAGTATCAGTATTACATGACGTATTTAAATGTTCTTCCAGGTTTTACTGCAAAGATGCCTCGTCGGAGACAACAAAAGGCTATGCGGCAAGAGCCCACGACGGGGAATGTGGCAACCACTCTGGAGGACGAAGCTTGTCTAACAGCTGCTCCGTCTGGGATACTTTTGGCCGGACTTAAAGAAAGATGCAGAGGATATGTCGCCAAATGCGACAGTTTGCCAAAGAACGCAGGAGTGACACATAGACCACCCTGAAATTACATCCAACGCTTTGTCCATGGCCCTTCATGAAATGGGGGATGGACATAGTTGAAAACTTCCCCCGGCACCAGGGCAAAAAGTGTTTTATTAGCACTGACGGACTACTTCTCTAAATGGATCAAGCGGGTTCATTTAGCCAGGTACGAGACAAAGAAGTCATTTCATTTCTTGGACTAACATCATATGCAGATTCGGAATCCCATCAGAGATAGTCTGCGACAACGGATCTCAGTTCATCAGCGACAAGACTAGACAATTCGGTGACAAATGGAACTTCAAGCTACGCATGTCAACGCTGAGATATCCACAAGCCATGGGCAAGCAGAGTCGAGTAACAAAGTTATTATTGCCTCACTCAAGAAAAGACTCAACTCAGCCAAAGGAAGATGGCTGAAAATGCCCTGCGGTTCTATGGGCAAACAGGACGACGCCGAGAACATCGACGGGACAAACCCTGTTTTCCCTAGTCTACGGATGCGAGGCTGTCCTGCCATCGGAAGTACGAATCCCAACTGCCAGATACGGTCTCATGACAGAAGAGCAGAATCAAGACGAGATGGCCTCAACATCGAACGCTCGAAGAACTAAGAGAAGACGCATATCTAGAGTGCGACGCATCAGCAAATCGCGCAAAAAGCTTCAACAAAAAAGTTAAGGCAAGAGTGTTCAGAATTGGGACTGGGTATTAAGGAAAGTATTCCAAATACCAAGGACCCGACAGATGGTAAGCTGGGGCCAACCTGGGAGGGACCGTATCAAATTGTCGACATAGCAGGAAAAGGGCGTACAGACTAGTCTCACGAGATGGTAAGACCTTTCCAAGAAGTTGGAACGCGACACACCTTAAGCTTTACCACTTTTAAGTCAAAGTGCAAGTTACAATTTTTCTCTAAGTTTTTTACTTCGTTTTACACTTCGACGAACAAGTACTGACTTGGCATCGGAGGGCCGTTGGCAAAAACGCCAACGGCCAGTCCTAACGATGCGTTTACGCAGGGCTTGCAGGATCTAAACTCCAGAGACTCGTCACGATGACACAGCCTAAGCAGCCCAACGCAAGTAAATATCAGACGAAGCACGCCCGAAGGTACCTAATCAAGGCAGAGCTTCGTCAGATATTAAGGGGCAAATATGCACATCTAACCTAGTCCCCCGATACGCTAGACCAACGAGGCACCACGACGCCTAGTCTAAAAGCAACAATAATAAAGGTCTCGATACGAGACTGAAAATAACGTCTCGTCATCTCCTATACGTGCAATACACGGACAAAAATGCGTGATAAAACGCATAACACAAGCAGTCAAAGACTATAGTGATATATCAACGCAAGTGACTGAAAAAATCAAAAGCAAACACACAACATGTCAACAAAAGCAGTCTAAGCACACAGAAACATTCAAAGATGTTCAGAAGTCACAAAAACTAAAGTACTTAGTCGTTCCCATGAACGACAAAACACACAAGTAAATTGTTCAAAAGGCCATACAACGGCCATCAACAGACTTAATGTTTAAAATATTAAAAATTCAAATGTAAAGTGGCCAACAGTCACGCCACATCTTCATCATCCTGGTTCGTCTCAGCAGCAAGCTGATCTGCGTCAGTAGAAGCAGGGGCAGACTCAGCAGTGGATTTCTGCTCCTCAACGGTCGCTTCTTCGTCAACCAGATCAGCCATACTTCCAATTCCAGCCAGGTACCTGTCTAGTTCGGCCTGAGCATCCTCCAAAGTCAGTTGTCCATCCACAAACGTCTTCAGGACCTTGCGACGACCAAACAAGATGTCAAGGGCCTTAGAATTCTTGGCATCCTCCTGAGCAGTATGAAGCATCTCCTCCAAGTTCGCCACTTCTTTCTTCTTCTCAGCCTCCAGCTTGACCAAAGCAGCCTTGAGACTAGTCAAGTCAGCCTCGGCCTTTTTCACCTTCTCCTTAGCCACATTCAGAGCAGTCTGGGCAGACTCGACATCCTTCTCATACGAGACTAGACGATCTCTCGTAGCAAGAGTATCTTGGAGAGATTGCACAATGCAAAAACAGTTTAAACAAAGGAAATCCGGTTAAGGGCAAATGAAACAAAGTAAAAGGAGACGAACTTACATGCAGCTGAAGGTTGATGGCTTCGCTTATCACTTCAGCAGGAGTCATCTTCTCCAGACGCTTCTTAGCCGCCGGAACTAGAAGCTTCTCAGCAGAAGGCCAGATAGAAGTAGTATCGGCCGTTTCAGCCAAGAAATCCTCAGGGAGCGTGATCAGCAAACCACGGCTCTGGGACGACGAACTCCTTGTGGACGCCCCTCGCTCAAACCTTGGAGGTGGGGGACGAACAAGATTAGGTTTCGTCTCAAGAATCTGAACGTCAGCGGGATCATAACTCAGTTTCTTCTTCTTCGAAGCACGCTCAAACATCTCGTCCATCGACATTTTACCACTTGCACCTTTACTAGAAGCCGCACCTGAAAAGCAAGACGAGACTGCAATCAGACTAAGTAGAAGATAACCGCAACAATAAAAAAAATGATCGATACACACGAATACCTGAAGCCATGTCAGGATCCTCACTAGCAGTAGCCGCACTATGTTCTCCTTCTGTCTCGTCTTCTACTACGGTGGGATGAACGAATGTACGATCTTCGACGCTGAAAGCACTAAAGAATTCTTCTACTTTAGCAGCACTGTCAGCCTTAGGTCGCAACGAGCTTGAGCCGATACCTACAAGAAAGAAAAACATAAGCAAACAAGTCAATCAATTGGAAAATATCAAAGCAAAACGAAGGGTTTGTACCTTCGAAACGCCACTGGTCTGGAAGCCAATTCACAAATGCATCTAGAGACGATTTCTTTACAGATACAAAACGGGGACGCCAACCCCTGTCGTTGGAGTAACCCGATTTTTCCACTAACGGACGAGCACCACGCTTTAGCACCAACGCGTAGCTTTTATCTTCTTTCACTTGAATTTTGTAACAAACCATCAAATCAAAAATATTAAGAGGTTTCGTCGCAAGAGGGTTAAGCCCTTCTAAGACATGCAAGACCCTCCAAGTTTGGGGCATCAATTGGCCAGGTCCGACTGACAAAGCCTCCATCAACGACTTGGAAAGTGGGGAAAACTCATAATTAAACCCTAGCTTAAAAGGATATTCGTACATCAACACAAAACCCTCTGGGCAGTCAACAGCGGGTCGTGCCCAGAGCCTCGATCACCGCCTCTTTCGGAAGACCAGCAAGAACCCTAAAAGCTTCAACTCCCGTCTTGTCAATCGAACTCAAAGGTTCCACCTCGAAAGATTTCTCTTTCGGCTTCCCCATTTTTTCTAGAAGTCTAAACGAAAATCTAGATCTCTTTGGTGAAACAATTCTACTGGACATCCAAGGGAAGTTCAATGGAAGCAAAATTCAAGAGGCAGAAAAAGTAAATTACCTGGAAATTTGCTGAAGGAAACATCAAGATCTAGCACAGTCACGCCTCTCGAAACGCAGCTACAGTACGACGCTCCTCCGGATTCCTCCTTTTTGTCTGTTTGAATTTTTTCAAATTTTTTATCTTTTATCTTTTGTAAAATTGTAAAAGCTAAAGGTAAAGGATATTTATAGGCAAGTAGTTGGGGAGGGTAGTTATTAGGCGCGGTTACCAAGAGTTAGTGGGAAGTTATTTCACAAGAGTGGGATTATTGCTCTTTAACTGCCGAGTTGCCGAGTCAATAATCCGGGGCAAATTGTTATGGTCGATTTCCTCTGACTAGACTCGACCCCAAACGAGTCAGTAACCGTTAGTCCGAGATTCGTGGGAACCGTTGAGCAGTTCAAATTAACTCTTCAGCAGATTCAGAGAGTTGAACAAGTCTACTGGGAAGGTACATTGAACCTGGACAGAGATTAGCCTTCGTGGAGAAAAAGAAGGAAGCTATTCTCCTATTTTTTAGGGGAGGCGGTTATTAGCCTAAGATGACCGTTGGAGGTGATTTCTAGGTCTAAAAGCTATAAATATAGCTCACTAATTAGTCCAAGGACACAAGGGGCAGCTCACTGAAAAATACTCCTAAGTTAAATTACTCGCATTGTACTCTAAGCAAAGTTTCCCTTACGTTCATCATAGTGAAACGATGGAATTACTCCCACCCGCAGTTTTTCCCACTTTGGGTTTTCTGCGTCATCAAAATATTGTGTCTCGTCTACTTTAATTTCTTTCGTTTTTATACTTTGCATTATTATTCTTTATTCATCGAATTGCATAATCTATCTAGCCGTCGTAGTCCCAACCTAAAATCGTTCTAAGCGATTTTTGGCATAAACAGTGGTGATGTATGAGAGTAGGAGTGGAGGTTTGTATTTATGAGCATTAATGTGAAATAGGAGGAAAAAGTGTGTGCATATAATATATGAGGAGTGCAATTAAGCAAAATATGAAAGTCAATGCCTGAAAAACTAATCAAAGCCAAAAAAATGGCATTTGGTTTTACTAGCAAATACTTTCAAAATTTAAGGATTTTGTTCATAAATAAATAAATAAATAAATAAATAAATAAATAAATAAATAAATAAATAAATAAATAAATAAATAAATAAATAAATAAATAAATAAATAAATAAATAAATAAATAAATAAATAAATAAATAAATAAATAAATAAATAAATAAATAAATAAATAAATAAATAAATAAATAAATAATAAATTAAATTAAACTGTTTATTTTTTTACTACCTTAATCTTCTTTTACTTACTATATTGGGAGTTTTGACACTATTCACATTGTAACTTTGACTCACTTTGGTGCTTAAGTTGTAAAAAAAACATAGTCATATATAATCTTGTTTGATTCGTCTAGCTCAATGTATAGGTTCCAAAAATATAATTTTTTTTAATATTTTTTTATGATATGAAACTCGCGATATTAATATTGTAAGTTGCATCTCGGGAGATGTGAAAAAGTGAATGTGACAAGTAAAAAAGAATGGAGGGAGTAATTTTAATAAAGGTTTATTTTGGCAAAATTTCCAATTTATTCTTTTATTTACATTATAGGTGGCTTGTAACAACTTATTTGCGTTGGTTAATTAAGATATATTATAGCCTTTTTTATAATACAAGTTAAAATTAAAAATATTTACTTATTGGTTGGGTGGAAAAGTGAGAATGAGGTGGGGTGGATACTCAGGTGGGGAATGGGGCATGGATGGCTTTACCTGCAAACCTAGTAGAGCTTGGATGGAGATAAATTATATAAAACCCACTCTACAACATCATAGTTTAATAATAAGTAAAAACAATTTGCGACTAGGGAGGATGGGATAGGGAAGGGTTGATTTGATGGTTTCGTCATGAAGCCATGGCGATACCATGGTAGTATCCTAGTAGGGGCTTTATTTTAGACCTAATGCAATTCATTAGTTGTCAATTGAATAATAATTTGTCATTATAGCTATATGAAGCTTTCCTCATTAACAAAATCTTTGTTCTCTCCACATGCTAATTTGGTCAAAATTGTCACTTTAAATGAGAATAGTTAATGACCGATACAAATTAATAAATTGAAGATAGACTCATAACTGAAGAATTAAATTGAAGGAGAAATTAAACTAAAAATAAATTGAAATGAAATTAATTGTTAAAAAATAACAATGAATTGAATAGAAATTACCAAAATATTGGATTTAACTAAAATAAATTGAATTGAAATTATTTCAAAAACTTGAACTAATACAAAATTGACATTACACAACCCTAAATTTCACCCAAATTTTATTGTGAATCCTATATTGTACCCAAACATTAGTGAAATTAATATTTCCATCTTAATATAAGATGAAATGTATTATTCCCTCCCAAATTTTTTGAAATTTAATCTCTTTGAATGGCCAATCATGCGCCAGACACATTAGAACTAGAATTAAACTAAAAGTAAGTCTTTCGAAAACCAATAGAAGTAAATGTTTTCACTATACTACAAATTGTGTATTATCTTAAATGAATTGATCAAATTCACGATGAACAAAAGTAAACTAAAAGGAAATTAAAAACTCAAAATGAATTAACAAGAAACTATAACGCATCGAAACCAACTCAACTAAAATAGACTAAATTATTTGGGCATATATAATTTGAACTGAAGTGTTGTCATGAATTGACCATGGTTTTTATTTGTCTTTATGTACTTTTATATTTAGGAAAAATTTATAATAATAATTCAAACTTTGAACGGTAATCTAATAAACTGAACTTTCGTTTTTTTTTTTATTTTTGGATCTAAATATTCATTTTTGTACCCTAGTCAATATTTACCTCTAAAATTAGGTAAATGTCATTTATTAGCTAGTTGAACAGTGCAATTTTATTTACATGCATTAGTTTTGGAGGAATTAGTCTTATATGTATTTTTTTTTAATTTTTATATCTGATATAACCAAGAAAAGATAACAAAATAAAAAAAAGAGAAACACAAATAAAGGGTTTAATGGTTTATCCTTCAAATCCAGATTATTGTTTATGCTAAAATTTGCTCTAGCTAGCAAACCTTAGCTGGTATTGGCTATAGCTAAATAGTTCTTACTTATGCTCGATATAATGTAGGAATGATGCAATGCAATGCAAGGATAGGATTGGGGGAGACACTAGATGTAGTGACGCGGAAAACCCCCCTAAATTAGGGTACAAAATCGCGGGTGGCTTTGAGTCCACCAGTCCACTAATTAAGAAAGAAGATTACAAGTACAATGTATGATGCTAGCTAGCTAGCTTTGATTGTTACTAAGTGTTCAACTAAGAAATGTAAAGAAACTTAAGTTGTACGCACAATAATGTAAATGACAATAGAAAAAGTATCAGCTAAAGAATAATGTTGTGTATTCTACTTTATTTTCCACTCTATTTATAGATAAATTCTTCCTCATACCCGTTTCTCCTTCTTCGAGTTGGTTATTGTTCTTGTTACGTATCGGGCTTGAATTATGGGATAGGTTCAAACTTATTCGAATATTGTTCCTATTTTCTTGGCACGTAATATTCAATATCTTGACCCTAACTTCCCACGATCTTCTCCTTCTAGAAGCTTCTTGAAATAACTTTCTTCTTGATTCCTTGATTCACGGACCCGTCAATTGACCAAATCCAACCTGTAGCTGCTAGCTGCATACATGCATAACTAACAATCAAACTGGAGCACAGATAAGAATTTAGCCATAACAATTTGCCCCTAACTTGTAAACTGGGAGCTCCAGCTACTAGATTGCAAGTGACTGTTTAGTCAGCTAAAAGCATGACACGAAATTCAAGGAGGGAACGGATGTATCAGAGGCAATAATTATCCTTTTTTAAAATCTAAGTTTTAAAAAACTAAAAAGATATGAAAAGATTTTGGTAGTTAGAGCAATTAATGAAAAAATAATCGTTGCTCCTTCACTTCTCCCTATAAATACCTCTCTTCTTCTCAATTGTGCTCTCTTCACTTTTGCAAATTCCTCTTTAGAGAAAGAAGTTTATAGATTCAGTTCAGTTTCTTTGTGAATTTTGCGAATTTCAAGGCGATTTAGCTTGTATCAGGTACTATGATCTTCTTCCCTCTTTCTCTTGTTTTATGACCTTAATTCCTCCCTTAAGTTCTCTTAAGAATCATAGATATCCACCGAGGCTTAGGATCAGTTTTGCAGTTTATACACATCCACTGAGGAGCGTTTGCAGTAGATTGCGGCGATGGGTCACTTCTCTGAGTCCGCCAATTTGGTGGTTCCTTCCTCTAGCCAACGCTTTGAAACCTGTCCTTCTGCCTATGTCTGTTTCTTTGAATACCCCTTTACAATTTGGTTCACCTTCCCCTTTACCGGGCTTGCTAAAGCTATTATTGAGCGTCTAGGTGTGAGTCCAGGTCAGTTGCAACCGTCGTTTTGGAGAATTTGTAAGGTGATCGAGGAAAAGAGTAAGGAGTGGGAGTTAGACTTTGGGCTGAATGATTTAATGGCAAATATATTCTATGAGAAAGGTAGGTCCAGGATATGCCACCTTAAAAGTTAGGATAGCTGGAAATAAACTGGTGGATGATGAGGGTGCACCAGATAAGGGCTGAAAGAGTAAATACTTTTTTGTGGAGAAGTCCTCCCTCGGAAAAAAGGGAGAGTGGCTTCCTAGTGGGTGGAACTCTACAGGTATATGTGTTGATTCCTCCTATGTTTGGTTCGTTTAATACTCTATTAATTTGGTCCTTACTCGCTTTCTTTTGCAATTCACTCTCCTCCCCCTTTGATTACCAAAAGCCGCGCAACTCGGGAGTTTCTAAGCCGTGCTATTGAGGAAAGGACCTTTTACGCCACAAAACGATCTTCTACTCCTACTCCTACTATGTCTTCTGGTATGGACTTCCTCTTATGTGCTTATAGCTGGTTTTCCTATGCTTAAAAGGATAACAATTATCTAGTTGTGGCCTTTATAGGTCTGGAAAAGATGTCATTCGAGGAAGTGAAGAGAAGGGCTTCAAAGAGCTAAACCACCAGCAGCAGCATGACCAGTTCTGCTAACACAAATTCAAGGCCTGTTGAAGCTGCTGTCATCATGCCCCGTCCTTCGAAGTTTCCTAAGTCAGCTGAGTCTGTGCCTGTGGGTGACACAGAGCTGTCCTTCCCACCTACATTTCTATCTAAAGAAGGTATAGGGGAAGAGATATGGCCCCATGTTGAGAAGCTGCACTTTCCAGCTGCTAGCCACCGCCTCAATAATCTTCTTCCTGACGTTGTACTTGGTCAAGTAGCTAGCCATTTCCTCCAGGTTAGTTCCTCCCTTTCTGGAAAATTCCTTCATGTATGTGCTTTCCTCCTATTCACTCTTCCTAAGTTACTGTGCGTAGGCCCTTCAAGGTGCTTTGGTTTCCAAGAACTTCGTGAATAGGTTCACTGCTAAATATGGTCAACTTACGGTCAAGGTGAATAACCTGACAGCGGAAAATGAACTCCTCAAGAAGCAGCAAGCTGAGAAGGTGGAGAAAGTGGTAGCTGAATTGAAATCTAAGCTGGAGGAGGATTTCATGTTCATCTTGGAGGAGAGGGAGAAGGAGGTGGAAGGGAGGATCGAGAAACTGGAGCAGGAGCTTGAGGCTTTGAAGGAAGAATACAAGGACGTAGCTGCTTCCTCTCTTATAAGAGGGAGAGCTATGAATGCTTATAAGGTCTACCACAAGGGAGCTACGGCTAAGGACTGTTAGGCCGTGGTAGAAGAGTATCTAGAGCACTTTGGGAACCTGGCTGACCTCCTTCCTGCTTCTTCTGAACCTGTTGATGTTGCCCCCCTTGGTGATGCTGCCAGCTTAGTTGCGGATGTCCCTCCTTCCGAGAGCCAAGAAGAGGGAGAGCTGGAGGGAGCTGGAGCTGGCGAACATGTTTAAAGATATTTTTCTTTTATGGATTGAACAATATATTTATTATTATTGTGTTTGTTAGACGATGACCTTAAGGCTAATTTTAATTTGTACTGCTTTTGTTAACTCTTCATTCCTTTGGTCTGAAAACACTTTCTGATTCCTGCTTATATTGCCTGCTTGCTGTGTTACAATGATATGTGTGTGTCTATAGGTGCTAGCTAGCTTTAGGTGAGATTGCATGCATACCTTTTGTTTGGCACGTGGTTAGGTTATTTCGTAGGTCAACTATGGGCTGCCTTCTTATTGTAACTTGATTGCTGGGGCAGCTTCCAGCATCTACTTGGCCTTTGATAGCGTTACAACTTGAACGACGTCTGGGCCTTAGCTGCTACTCTGTATGGAGTTTCTAGACTCCTAGGTGGCCTATCTGGGGCCTGCCCCTGTTACGTCTGCAAAACAACTAGTGTTAGGCACGGCTATTGGTGTTACCACCAACGGCCCTCCGATGCCTAAGTTAGCATTTAGAAATGTCATAAATAGAGGAATAATGAATTAAGGGAGGGTTGTGTTGACTTGGCTTATTCATTGGCTAGGTTGTGCTTTTAACCTGGTCTAGAAATGGTAGATCTTTAGGTTGGACGCATTCCAGCTCCTAGGTACCTCCTTTCCTTGCGTTGTAGCTAACCTGTAGGCGTCGTTGCCTATAACTTTGGTGATCTGGTATGGGCCTTCCCGCTGCGCAGCTAGCTTTCCAGCATTTTCTTCTTTCGTGTTGGCAAAGACTTTACTTAATACCCAGTCTCCTAGCTGGAATACTTTGGCTTTGACATTTTTGTTGAAGCTTCTAGCTATTGTGTTCTGCTGGACAACCATTCTAATGAGCGAGTTATCTCATAACTCCTCTAAGGTGTCCAAGTCGTTAGCTAGCTCTACCTTCTTTGCCTCCTGTGTTATCAACCCATACCTAGCTGTTGGTGTAACTATCTCTGCAGGTAGCACAGCTTCACATCCGTACACTGGAGAAAAAGGCATTTGTTCTGTAGCTGCTCTAGGTGTAGTCCTATTAGCCCATAGGATCCTAGGTAGTTCTTTTGCCCATCTTCCCTTCTTGGCTTCTTATCTTCTCTTGATCCCATTGATTATTGACTTGTTGTTTGATTCAGCTTGCTCATTTTCTTGTGGGTACCTAGGAGTAGATGTAGTTAAATTAATGTTCCATTCGATGCAGAAGTCTCTTGTCTTGTCGTTTATGAATTTTGACCTGTTATTACTCATGATCTCGGAGGGAACTCCAAACCTGCATATTATGTTAGTCTAGATGAAAGAGACTACTTCCTTGTCTCTGACCTGCTGGTAGGAATCTGCTTCAATCCACTTAGAAAAATAATCAGTTAATGCTAGCATGAATACTTTCTGCCATGGAGCTGGCGGCAGCTTTCCTACTATATCCATTCCCCATTTCATGAAAGGCCACGGTGTCAACGTTGGGTGTAAGATTTCGGAGGGTTTATGGGACATGCCAGCATGTCTCTGGCAGCTATAGCATCTAGCTACGTACCTGTCTGCATCTTGTCTAGCAGTCGGCTAGTAATAACCGTAGCTGAGGATTCTGTTTGCTAATGATCTCCCAGCTATGTACGATCTGCATTGTCCCTTATGGAGCTCCTTGAATGGGCTGGTACCTGGACACCTTGAACCTAATCTTTCTGGCTTCTAGCTTGTCATCCGGCAAGGTGTTATGCTATAGGTAGTCGTAAAGAGGCTTGGTCCATGATTGGTCATTGGCGGTTGACTCTGGGTTAGTTGTAGCTAGCACTGATTGATTTGTAGGTTTGGTTATAGCGGGATTAACTAGGTGGATTATGGGTATGGATGTCAAGTTGCTCTTCTTGAGGGCTGACCCTAGGTTAGCTAGGGCATCAGCTTGGGTGTTCTGATCTCTTGGTATCTGAGAGATTTTAAAGGGGGTGAAGTGGGTTGATGCTTGTTTCGCTAGCTCTAGGTAGCTGGTCATTTTGGAATATTTAGCTGCGAATTCTCCTGTTACTTGGCTGACTATAAGCATGTTGTCGCTATATATTTCCAAACCTGTTGCCCCTAAGTCTTTGTCCATCATCATACCTGCGATCAATGCCTCTTACTTTGCTTCATTGTTGGTAGCTTTGAAGTAGCAAGCGATGGACCGTACTACCTTGTCCCCTTGTGGCAACTTTAGTACTATACCTAAACCTGCACCCCTAAAGTTGGAGGAGCCATCCACGAACATTTTCCATACGTGGTCGCTTTGTATTTGGCTCACCTCCTTCATCTCTAGCTGTGCAGCTTATTCTAGGTCGGGACTAAAGTTAGCCATAAAGTCAGCTAGTGCTTGCGAATTGATTGCAGTTCTTGGGTGGTATCTTATGTCATAACTGCTCAATGTTATCGCCCACTTCGCCATTCTGCCAGATAACTCTGGCCTTTTCAACACAGCCTTTATAGGATAGTTAGTCATGACCAATATGGGGTAAGGCTCAAAATAATGCCTAAGTTTTCTAGATGCTGTGCTAAGACGAGTTTTTCAAGTGATGAGTACCTAGTTTCGGCATCTAGAAGTGACTTACTTACGTAGTAAATGGGAAGCTGTTGGTTGTCAGCTTCCCTTGCTAGAACCGCGCTTACAGCTTTACTACTTACAGTTAAGTAAAGTTGTAAGCACTCTCCAACTTGAGCTTTAAACAGCAAGGGTGGCGACATTAAATACTGGCTTCAATTTTTTTAAAGCGTTTTCATGGTCATCTGTCCATTTAAAACGCTCATTTTTTCTTAGGACATTGTAAAATAGGTGACATTTGTCAGATGACCTAGAAACGAAGCGGTTTCATACAACTACCCTGCCGGTCAGCTCCTGGATCTCTTTGAGGTTTCTAGGTGACTGTATATTTATTATAACTCTAACCTGATCTGGGCATGCTTCTATGCCTCTCTGAGTTACTATGTACCCTAGGAACTTACCTGCAACTACTCCAAATGAGCATTTTGAAGAGTTAAGTTTCATACCATACTTTCGCAGTACCTCGAAGGTTTGCCGTAGGTGCTCTATGTGATCATTTGCTTTCCTCGACTTCACCAGCATGTCATCTATGTAAACCTCCACTGTATCCCCTACCTGATTTTTAAACATTTTGTTTACCAACCTCTAGTAGGTAGCTCCAGCGTTTTTCAACCCAAAGGGCATAACCTTGTAGCAATATATCGCCTTATCCATCATGAAGGCTGTCTTCTCTTGATCTTCTGGGTGCATTAGTATCTGGTTGTATCAAGAGTAGGAATCTAAGAAGGTGAGCATTTCGTGCCCAGCTGTTGCATCCACCATAGTGTCTATGTGTGGTAAGGGCAAAGGGTCTTTCGGGCACGCCTTGTTTAGGTGTGTGAAGTCTATGCACACCCTCAATTTACGATTCTTTTTGCTGACCAGCACCACATTAGCTAGCCAATCTGGATGCTTTACTTCTCTTATTTTCCCTACTTCCAAGAGCTTTTGTACTTCCTCGTTGATTACTTGGTTCCTTTCAGGTGCGAATTTCCTCCTTTTCTGCTCCACCGGCATCATAGCTGGATCAACGTTTAGCTTATGTGTTATGACTTATGGGTCTATGGCTACCATGTCTTCATGGGACCATGCGAAACAATCTGCATTCTCCCTTAGGAAGGCTAGGATTCCAGCCTTCTAGTCTTCGGTCAGGTTAGCTCCTAGCTGGATCACTTGCTCTGGCTTGGATGGATCTAACGCCACTTCATCTAGCTGTAACTCGCCAGGGCTTATTAGCACTAATCCTTCCTGTAATTGCTAGATGCTCGCCGACTTTGGCTTTAATGTCCTTTTGTAGCAATCTGATATATGTGTTTTATATTATGTTTTTCCCTCATTTTCGGTTGATTTCTATGCTAAAAAGTTATGTTTGTGGCTTTATTTTAAGTAAATATCATTTCTCGATGTTAAGTTATGATTTAGAATGGTTTTAGCGTTTCTAATTGACTTTTAAGGCTTTTGACGGTTATTTTATTCTCTTTCGGTTATTACGCGTGGTTTTCGGTTTTGTTTTATATGGTTATAGGAGCATAATAGGAGTTATGAAGTCATTCGAAGCTAAAACGAGTCACAAAGTACTTGCCTCGGGATGCTTGTCAATTTATGAGAAGCTACAAATAAGAATTTAAAGAATCGAGCGAAGAAAACAAGATGATCGTCAAAAGTTCACTTAGCATCGAACCTGCGGGCGCAGCTCGGCCTCAAAGCACACCTTGACCTATGCGCCCGCATAATAGATCAGATTGTTGAAGAACTCTCCAATCCTTGCACCTGCGGGCGCAACGAAGAAAGGGAGATTGCTCCCTGCGGGCGCAGCCCGTGTATTTTTTGGCCCGTTGGTTTTCCACGCGGGTTTAGCTCGTGGACTTAAGTGAATTAAAATCTAATTATTATAAATAGGTTTTGTAAAGAGGGCACGAACGCTAAGAAGTTTCTATGCATTTTTCAAGTCTTAGGATTCAAAAATTCTTCTTTTCTCACTAAATTTAGATTAATTTTGTCATCAACAATTTGATTTATACAATTCATTTCAATCTTTCGGTAACTCTTTTCCTTATTACTTTTCAATTAATTTAGTTATGGAATTGTTTAGTTTATTAAGTTTTTAGTTTTGATTGATTGATTTCATGTTTTTATGCTTAATTAGTCTATTTAGTAGTCTGTATTGTTTTAATTTCAGTTTTAATCAGTTTATAATTATGAATTCTTTAGTTAATTTAGTTTTTGTTATTGTTTTTTTCATCATGCAAGAGCAGTCTTTTTCTCTAGGGTTAGGGAATCTGTGATCATGATTATGGACTAATTTTATGTTTATTAATTGATTCATGGCTTGCAATTGAATTCCTATTATTAAATTATATTGATTGCAGTTAAATTGTGGCCAAGTTTAATTGTAAGTTAGGTTATTGTTGAAATCGAGGCCGAGAGGTAAGATAACCACAGTTAGACCACTGAATAATAGGCAAAAACTAATTTATGCGAGTGAGAGCCGGTAAAGGAGTTTTGAGGAACTCTAAGTTCGAGAGAAATAGTGAGCCCTAGTTCAATGAATGCCGACGAATTGATTAGTAAATGTTTAATGAATTTGTATGATTGATCATAGTGAACCGATCACCCTAGAATTCGTTTATATGAGTTTAATCTACATGATTTCTGTTAGTTGGTTGGTTTTAGCTAATAGATTCCGTAGTTTTAATATTCATTTACCGAATTTCCACAAAGGACCCTTACACACTTTAGGCTTTTTAGAACTAGTAGAATTTAATAGCCTCCCTAAGGATTCGATCCTTACTTCCCTAGCTATATTAGTTAGAGTCATTTGGTTTATTTTTGAGAGGTGTGCGACAACCTTCATTAAATTTTGGTGCCGTTGCCGGGGAGGCAATTTTTAATTCTTTTAGTCGGGTTTAAAGTGTTCATTTATTTTCATTTTGTTTGTTTTATTTCCCCACCTCAAGGAATCTTCACGTTCTTTGAGGTAGTTCTCATTTTGGTTTTATTTTCATTTTGTATGCCGGTTTGGATTGATCCTGAACCGGAAAGATCGCTGCATAAGAGGAGTCGTAAAAGGAAGTGGAGATTACGAAGTGTCCTTCTTTCCGAACGGATACTAACTGACTTGACGAAATGGTTTTCTAATTTGAGTATTTCCGATAGTTCTGAACAGGAAGAAATGACAGAATCGCAGTTCAACGGAAACAATGTACCACGGAATGATGCACCACCGCCGTCGCCACCACCAGCTTGATCTGTAAAAGACTATTCTCAGCCGAGTTCTGCAACAGTGGGAGGTGGTTACCTAGTTCCTGATATAGAGGCCTTGAACTTTGAGTTGAAGCCAGCTTTGGTGAACATGGTTGAAAGGAATCGGTTTGCAGGCACATTGAAAGAAGATCCGAATTTTACATTTGAATAACTTCATTCAGTACTGCAATACAATCAAGCAAGCTAGTGTATCTCATGATTACATACGACGTACGATGTTTCCATTTTCATTAAAGGAGAAAGCTCGATCTTGGTTGAATGGTTTGATCATGGATACTATTAATAGTTGGGATGACTTGGCTCTTGCTTTTCAAAGGAAGTACTATCCTCCAGAGAGAACGGCACAACTTAGGAGTCGAATCACAAATTTTAACTAGGAGACAGATGAAACCCTTTACGATGCATGGGAGAGATTCAAAGAGTTGTTGAGAAAGTGCCCTCATCATGGACTCGAGAAGTGGTTTTTAGTGCAATTTTTCTACAATGGTTTGGGTAATGAGAGTAGAACGTTACTTGATTCCGCTGCAAGTGGTCGATTCATAAACCAAGAAGTTAATGCTGCATATGAATTGATTGAGGAGATCGCAATTCATAAGTCTCAATTCGGGAATCCTAGAGGACATGCTAAGAGAGGAGGGAAACATGTAGTAGATGATAAATATGAGAGTTTGGCTTCACAAATCAATGCAATCCATGAGAAGCTAGACAATATCAATACACCATCCTCCAACCCAATGACGGTAGCTGCAATGGCTCCACTTTCGGGAGCATATCATAGTTCCTTGGCGCAAGTATGCGCATTTCAGGCTTATAAGAATAACCCCTTTTCCAACACATACAATTTGGGTTGGAAAGATCACCCATACTTCTCCTACAAGAACACCAGCAATGTTCAAAATCCGCAGCAGCAGCACTTTGTACCACAGCAACAACAGGTTCAACGGTTTGCTCCACCTCAACCACTGGGTTTCAATAGACCACCACCTCCAACACCACTCCCAGCACCTCCACAACCAACTAGTAGTGAGCTTACGGAAATGAAAAATATGATGATGCAAATGCAGAAAGCCATGGAAGCTATGCAAGCCCATAATCGACAATTGGAAACTCAAGTAGTATAAATTGCTCAACCATCAGCTCAAAGGCAACAAGGCCAGCTTCCTCCCCAACCTGCTCCATTAAGTGATCCATCAAATGCTTCATCAAGCAATCCACCTCGTGAACATTGCAATCCCATTGCAACAAGGAGCGGTACTTACTATGAAGGTCCTAGAATGCCTGATAATGATGCTAACAAGGCTGCAGATGGGACAAAGAAGACTAGCTCGGTTGTCAATGAAGACCTTGAGGAAGTAGCTGCAAAAAAGGAGAATATAATGAAATCTCAAAGGAGAATGAAGCACCAAGGAAGCAAGCTCCAGCAGCAGATTCAGTTACTGATACAATTCCTCCCTCAAAGGTGCCGTTACCTTTTCCGAACAGGGTAACAAGGAGTAAGAACGATAATCACTTTCGTAAATTCCTTGAAATAGTTAAAAATTTGCTAGTCACTATGCCTTTCACTGATTTAATTACTCAAGTGCCTACTTACACTAAATTTTTGAAAGATATTTTGAGCAGGAAACGTGAGTTGAATGTAACAGAGACAGTTGCACTCACCGAGGAGTGCAGTGCCATCCTTCAAAACTAATCTCCTCCTAAGTTGAAGGATCCTGGCAGTTTTTCAATTCCATGTAATATAACATAGGTCCTTTATTTATTGGTAAGGCTCTTTGTGATTTGGGAGCTAGTGTAAGTGTTATGCCTTTATCAATTTGCAGGAAACTTGACATGGGAGAACTTAAATTCACTAACGTTACTTTCCAGATGGCTGATAGAAATGTAAAATACCCTAAGGGTGTCTTAGAAGATGTGCCTGTTAGAGTAGGAAAATTTTTTATTCCAGTTGACTTTGTTGTTCTAGACATTGATGCGGATGCTCACATCCCAATCATTCTGGGTAGATCTTTCTTACATACTGCAGGTGCCGTCATTGATGTTAAAAATGGTAGTTTAACTCTTTATGTAGGGGATGACAATGTAACATTTAACCTCCATAATGCAATGGAAAATCCCATGATAGAGCAATCTTGCTATAGGATTGACATTATTAATGAAATTGTATTGGATGACATGCCTCGATCCCTTACACAGGATCCCCTGGAGGCTCTTTTATGCTTGGATGTTGTTGCGGCAGAAGGAGATTCGGAAATTGATGCTATAAACCATGAATTGAACAGTGAGAAGATGACTCTAGAGGAGAGCCAAAGGTATCATTCTTTGCCACAACAGTCTTGTGTTGTCAAAGAGGTAACACAACCTGAAATGAAACCCCTTCCCCTACTTTAAAGTATGCTTTTCTAGATAATGATGAGATTTATCCAGTTATAGTTAGTTCTAAACTCATTGATAGTCAACTTGAAAGGTTATTAGCGGTGCTTAAAGCTCATAAAAAGGCTATTGGTTATACACTTGATGATTTAACTGGAATAAGTCCTGATTTTTGTATGCATAGAATTCACCTAGAAGAAGGCCATAAGCCTTGTATACAGGGGTAGAGGAGACTTAACCCTAACATGCAGGAAGTGGTGAAGAAAGAAGTTCTTAAGCTTCTTGATGCAGGTATCATCTATGCTGTGCCTGATTCTCAATGGGTAAGTCCAGTACATGTAGTCCCTAAGAAGGGCGGAACAACTGTTGTGCGAAATGATAAAGATGAACTTATTCCTACTAGGGTCGTTACAGGTTGGCGAATGTGCATTGATTTTTCGTAAATTAAATGTTGCCACTAAAAAGATCATTTCCCACATCCTTTTATTGATCAAATGTTAGAAAGGTTAGCCATGAATAAATATTTCTGCTATCTAGATGGCTACTCTGGTTTCTTTCAAATACCCATCCATCGTGATGACCAGTCCAAAACAACTTTTACATGTCCTTATGGTACTTTTGCTTTTGCCTACCGTAGATGCCCTTTGGTGTATGTAATGCCCCCGTTACCTTTCAACGTTGTATGATGGCCATCTTTTCTGAGTTCATAGAGTCTAGTATGGAAGTCTTCATGGATGATTTTGGTGTCTATGGTACTATTTTTGATTCATGCTTAGCTAATTTGACTAAAGTGCTTAAAAGATCTGAGCAAGTTAATTTGGTCCTCAATTGGGAGAAATGACATTTCATGGTGACAAAAGGAGTTGTTCTAGGACATCTAGTCTCTGAAAGAAATATTGAGGTTGATAAGGCGAAAATTCAAGTTATTGAACAATTACCTCCACCAGTAAGTGTCAAAGGAGTTAGAAGTTTTCTAGGTCATGCAGGGTTTTACCGGCGATTCATTAAGGATTTCTCTAAAATTGCTAAGCCCCTCACTCAACTCTTATTAAAAGATGCAGAATTTAAATTCACTAATAAATGTCTTGAATCTTTTAACTTAATCAAACAAGCATTAATTTCAGCACCTATAATTCAATCACCCGATTGGGACTTAACTTTTGAAATAATGTGTGATGCAAGTGATTATGCTGTAGGTGCTGTTTTAGGTCAAAGGAAAGATAAAATTTTTCATGCTATCTACTACACTAGTAAGACTTTAGATCCAGCTCAGACTAACTATGCCACAACTGAAAAAGAATTACTTGATGTAGTGTATGCTTTGGATAAGTTTCGTTCTTACCTTGTAGGTTTGAAAGTTATCATTTATACTGACCATGCAGCTTTAAAATACTTGCTTGGAAAGAAGGAAGCAAAACCGAGGCTCATCAGGTGGATTTTGCTCCTATAGCAGTTTGATCTAGAAATACGTGATAAGAAAGGTGTAGAAAGTTGCAGATCACCTATCTTGAATTATGTATGATAATGGGTAGATCTTAACTCCCATTGATGATTCTTTTCCAGTTGATCTTCATTTAGCTGTAATTTCTAACACTTCATGGTTTGCTGATTATGCTAACTACGTTGTTGGAGGAGTCTTACCTCCTGATTTTACTTATCAGCAATGGAAAAGTTTTTACATGATGTTAAGCAGTATTTCTAGGATGATCCTAACTTGTTTTGTGAGTGTGCAGATGGATTATATCGCAGGTGTGTTCCAGATTGGGACATCTATGGAGTCCTTCACCTTTGTCACTCTTCACCCTATGGAGGACATGCCGGGCCCACAAAAACAATGTTCAAAGTATTGTAATCAGGATTCTATTGGCCTAAAATATTCAAGGACGCTAGAGATTTTGTCATGTCTTGTGATTCGTGTCAACGAACAGANGATAAGGCGAAAATTCAAGTTATTGAACAATTACCTCCACCAGTAAGTGTCAAAGGAGTTAGAAGTTTTCTAGGTCATGCAGGGTTTTACCGGCGATTCATTAAGGATTTCTCTAAAATTGCTAAGCCCCTCACTCAACTCTTATTAAAAGATGCAGAATTTAAATTCACTAATAAATGTCTTGAATCTTTTAACTTAATCAAACAAGCATTAATTTCAGCACCTATAATTCAATCACCCGATTGGGACTTAACTTTTGAAATAATGTGTGATGCAAGTGATTATGCTGTAGGTGCTGTTTTAGGTCAAAGGAAAGATAAAATTTTTCATGCTATCTACTACACTAGTAAGACTTTAGATCCAGCTCAGACTAACTATGCCACAACTGAAAAAGAATTACTTGATGTAGTGTATGCTTTGGATAAGTTTCGTTCTTACCTTGTAGGTTTGAAAGTTATCATTTATACTGACCATGCAGCTTTAAAATACTTGCTTGGAAAGAAGGAAGCAAAACCGAGGCTCATCAGGTGGATTTTGCTCCTATAGCAGTTTGATCTAGAAATACGTGATAAGAAAGGTGTAGAAAGTTGCAGATCACCTATCTTGAATTATGTATGATAATGGGTAGATCTTAACTCCCATTGATGATTCTTTTCCAGTTGATCTTCATTTAGCTGTAATTTCTAACACTTCATGGTTTGCTGATTATGCTAACTACGTTGTTGGAGGAGTCTTACCTCCTGATTTTACTTATCAGCAATGGAAAAGTTTTTACATGATGTTAAGCAGTATTTCTAGGATGATCCTAACTTGTTTTGTGAGTGTGCAGATGGATTATATCGCAGGTGTGTTCCAGATTGGGACATCTATGGAGTCCTTCACCTTTGTCACTCTTCACCCTATGGAGGACATGCCGGGCCCACAAAAACAATGTTCAAAGTATTGTAATCAGGATTCTATTGGCCTAAAATATTCAAGGACGCTAGAGATTTTGTCATGTCTTGTGATTCGTGTCAACGAACAGATAACATCTCAAAAAGGCATGAAATGCCTCAAACAGGTATCTTAGAAGTTGAAATTTTCGATGTTTGGGGTATTGATTATATGGGCCCATTCCCTTCTTCTAATGGTAACCCTTTTATACTAGTAGTTGTGGATTATGTTTCTAAGTGAGTGGAAGCAATTGCTTCTCCCCACAGTGATGCTAACACCGTGATGAGAATGTTTAAGCAGGTCATTTTTCCTAGGTTCGGAGTCCCTAAAGCTATCATCAGCGATGGGGGAACACACTTTCATGAAAAAAGGTTGGAGAAGCTGCTTGAAAAGTATGGTGTCTACCACAGGACGGGATTGGCATACCATCCACAAATCAGCGGACAAGTTAAGGTTTCAAACCAAGAAATCAAGTTCATTCTGGAGAAGACGGTTACGAAATCAAGAAAAGGTTGGAGTAGTAAGCTTCATGATGCTTTATGGGCGTATAGAACAACTATGAAGACTCCAATTGGTACTTCTCCATATAGGTTGGTTTACTGAAAAGCGTGTCATCTCCCCATAGAACTCGAGTATAAAGCTTATTGGGCAATCAAGGAACTAAAATGGATGCAAAGCTTGCGGGAGAGAAACGACTACTACAGTTAAATGAGTTGGATGAATTTAGGTTAAGAGCATATGATAGTGCTAAAATTTACAAGGAAAAGACGAAAAGATGGCACGACAAGCGAATCATGAAAAGGGAATTCCGAGTCGGTGATAAAGTTTTACTATTTAATTCAAGACTTAGATTATTCCCTGGAAAGCTGAAATCGAGATGGAGTGGCCCCTTTATAGTGATAAATGTTAGCAAATTTGGCTATGTTGAAGTTCAAAGTGAAAAGGGTAAAGTATTCAAGGTTAACGGTCAAAGATTGAAGCCATACTACGAAGGAGATGTCATTGGTTTGGTTGAAGTCATCTAACACGACGATCCTAAAGCACCTTGATCACTAATGCGGCCATGTTCAAGCTAGTGACCTTAAAAGAGCGCTTCTCGGGAGGCAAACCGAGCTTTCTATCCCTTTCTTTCTCTTTTTACGTGTTATTGTTTGTTTTTGTGTGTTTTCGGTTATTTTTCGTAGTTTAGTTTAGCTTAGTTTAGTTTTTATTTTTATTTTTGTGAAGCTTAGCTAGGATCTAAGTGTTTCATGCTTAATTTGGGGTAATTAAGGAGAGATTAAGAGTTAAACGTCCTTAAGTTTAATTAATTATAATATATAATATAATTCTTTAATTAAGGAGAATAAGAAAAAATCAGCAAAACACCTCCACAAAGGTGAGCTGCGGGCGCAGACTTCACAACACCATTTGTTCTATGCGCCTGTAGAATCAAACAAAAGCTCCCCCATCTTGCTGAAAACGCCACCTGCGGGCGCAGCCCTCATTGGGGTTTTGTTTGCTGCGGGCGTAGGTACCCCCTGCGGTACCCCCCTGCTTCTCTTCGTTTTTTTTCGCGATTGGGCCTCATGTTTTTGGCCGGTTTTTTTTTTCTCACCTCCTTTTATTTTTTTTATTATCATAATAATAATAATAATATTATTATTATTATTATTATATTTTATTCTTATTATTCTTATTCTTATTATTATTCTTATTATTATTATTATTATTAATTTTATCTCTTAACCCCTAATTTTCAAAAAAAAACAAAAGAAAAAAATACCTAACCTATCTCACTACTTCTTCCTCACTTTCCCCTTCCACCATTAAAACTCAAAACCTTAAAATCTCAAACTCCATAACTTACTCCATACTACTCCAAATCACTTAAAATTTTGACACAACACTCCCCTCACTATCCTAAACAATCTATTGGAGTTAAAATTTGAAAAAAAAAAATCAATGAAACACAAGGCCTAGGGTTCAAAATATTCGAACTAAATAGGGGTTAATTTTCGGTTTTTCAGTTCAAATTTTTTTGTAATTTCTTGCTCTATTCTCATCTACTAAGGTATAACTCCCTTTTTATCCACTTTTATGAAGTTTTCTTGAATTTCTAATTTTTGGGTATTATTATTACGAATTTAATTTTCGATTCTAAACTCGATTGTTGTTGTTCATGAGTGCTTAATAGTTGTTTTTATGCTTCATTATCATGTTTAGAATTGTTAGTTTGTAGTAATTGGAAGTTTGGTGCTAAATTGTTGAGTAAGAATTTTCCTGGAAATTTTGATGATTGTTGATGATTATGTTGAGAGTTAGGAGTGTAAACTAGTTTAAACTCATGTTTAAAGTCTTTAGAAAGTTTAAATCCATGCCTTGAATTGTTTTTATGCTTACTTTGGATTCTAGCTTTATTCATGAAATTTCATTAGTAACTAAAGCATTGAACTTCATGCTTAAAATTTGATTAATAGTTGCTCCTAACCTTAGCTAGTTGATGCTAATTGCTCTTAAAATCTTATTGAAGTTATTTTTGTGAATATAGTGAATAATTGGATCCATATTATGATCAAAGTTGGGTTTTAATGTTCAACTTTGATGTTTTTTTCGGATATAAGCTTGCAATTGTTGGTTTTGACGGAATAGAATACAAATAATACATTGCTTAGATGTTGTGGTTGCACCAATGCCTTAGCTGTTGAGAATTTTTAGTTCTCATGGGTTTAGTTGCATTTACGAATGGGTCATGTCGAAATTTCCGCTCAATCTTGTTGGTAAACTTGATTTTATGATTACTGCAATGCCTTGATTGCCTTAATGGTCATGCTATCATAATTTGTGCATTGCATAATCTTTTATGCTTTCATGTTTCCATGGTTACCAAATTGCCTTAATAGACTTCTAATCCTTGTTTCTTTTTATGCATATGTTTTGCAAGATAATGAGGAAATCTATTGGCAAATTTATCGGGGGAGGCCCTAAAAAGTCACAGAAAACCGGGGCATCCTCTTCCGCTTCCAAGAGGAAGCAACCATCATCATCGAAAACACCGCCCTAAAACCAACAAGAAAGGTAGAAACGGTATGAAAAGCTGTCCAAAAGAACAATTCGGTCCACAGATTCTTCCACAAGCAAACATGTGATAAGCTCGGTATCACAGAGCAGGTGCTGAGCATGGCTTACCGTATCGGATGGGGAAATTGGATCAATGCCACAATACCTGGTCCTGATGGTCAAACCCAGCAGGTCCCACACACATATCGAGAACTCACCTTGGAGTTGTTGTCCAGTTACCACTTCCATGTTACCCAGGAGTGTCCTATAGCTGAAAGAAAGACTCACATCATTTTCACCATATTTGAGCAATACTACGAGATGGATGTTGAGGAACTAAATGAGAGATTCATGTGGAACCCCGAGAATACGGTATGGTCTACAACAGAGCATGAGTGGGGGCCTTACTTTGGGGGAGCTTGGTGGGAACAGTTTACAGATGGCTGCTCTCCTTTCACTTCTACCACCGCTAAAGCATCGGAGGTCCAGCACCCTGCCCTTCGGTACTTCTTGAGATATGTGGTCTACTGCCTCTTTTCTAGAGGAGAGTTAGGTCAAGTCTACCCTGATGAAATTAGGTTACCGTGGATAGTGACAGAAGGATTCGCTAGACAGCCTCTCCACTATAACTTCGGGTTCTTTCTAGCTCGCCGATTTACTGATATTGTAGAGGGGATTACGAACACCGGCACTATCTATATAAGTGGCATGATTACATGGTTGGCCCACACTTTAGGCCACACAGGTGAGATTCACCAGCTTAACCCGATCGAGGAAAACCCCTACCTCGACATTACTGCCCTGAAAGCTGCTAACATCTTGAGACACTATTAGAGAGGGTACAGAGAGAAGCTAGTTTGATGTGTTTGGGAGATTTCTTGGTGCTACCTGCCTAATGCCTATGTTAGTCTTAACTATTAGGAGCATCCAGTTGGCCAGAACCCTTAGAGGATCCCACCTGACCACATCCTACTGCAAGAGAGGGCGGATTCAGAGAAGAGGGTCGTGTAGATGGTCAACCTGATCTAGCAATCAGGCGGCCAGCCCTAGCGTCCTCCAGCTCCACCACGACCTGAGCCACCACGACATAGCTATGCCGGTCACTCCTCCTCCACATTCGATATGACTCCCTTGATGAACCGATTTGATGACATGCATCTCTATAGCCAGCAGCGGTTCAACAGGATAGATCATTCACTTAGAGGACTTCGTTCTGATGTTGACTTGCTGCAGAGAGTCCAGTGGAGGGAGCACACTAGCAATGTTGAGGCTGGGACTGTTCAGGGATTCCCAAACCATCCTAACTGGCCACCCACATATGATCCTAGCACCGAGCCTACCTCTTATCATTATTAGCCGTTCTATGACCAGTACTATCCTGGGTATTGGGGACCCGATCAGTAGAGCTCGGCTTCACCTCCTTCCTCTGTTTTGTATGTCTATTGTCCCGGGACGGGACAAATTTTTGTTTGGGGGGAGGATTTATGTATAATTGTATATTCTGCTTAGTTTTTTTTAGTTTATTTTGTTTAATTTTTTCTTTTTTTAAATTTTATTTTACCTTTTTCTTTGGAGATTTGTTTGTTCTTTCCTTTTTCAGGATTTGTTTCAGCGGGATGTATATTGATTCAATACTTAGTTGGACTCCTGTTAGGAATGGATTTTTATTTGGTTAGATCATTCCGACCTCTACTTTTCTTGATCATTTTGTTTTGTGTATTTAGCTAGTTTTAATTGCTTTTCTAGCTTAATTTTATTGCTTTCTTAGGACTGTTGCATGGTTTGTACCATTCATTAGGAATGGGAGTTTACACGTGACAAAAAATATTGTACTGCTTTCTTAGGAGTAATTTTAGAGAGAATTGTTTTCTTGGATTATTCGTGCCCCAATGAACCTTATTGTTGAAAATTGACTACTTCTGAACCCCTTGTGCTTATTTTGAAAACTTTATGACTCTTGACTGCGGATGAATCCACATGTGTGATCTGTTGGCCATGACTTGAATTTGATTGCTCGATTTTCTTTTATTGGTCAACTCTTTCAACCTTGCTTGGGTCTTGGACTTGAACTGTGTTAACGGGAGGATTTGAGGCACTTTGCTTATATTGCTATTATTTTTCTTTCATGTGTGCTTAGTTCCTGGTGCAATTATGATCTTGAGTTTGACATTGGATTCTAGTAACTTTAATTGTGGTTTTGTGTATGTTGAGCATGATAAAAGGCCATCAATTCTTCTCTTGAGCCTCACAATTCCATTTCCCACATTTAGAATTTTCCCTTGGTCCTATGTTTTGAGCTTTTACACTTTCATTTATTTCATTAGCCACATTACAAGCCTGTTAGCCTTGTTACATAATTCATTATATGCCCAAACCCGATTTGGGGGAGTAAGGTGGTTTTGGTGTTGTTGAAGTAACTTTTAAAAGGTGTTATGAAGGATTGAGGTTAAATAGTTGGAAATGTTGTTGTTAAAAGTTGATTATAAAGTTTCACATTTAAGGCTTTGCATACCTATGTCTAGGCTGTTGTAGTTAATTAAAAAGTCATATTTTATTCATAGCCTAGTTATGTATGTGTGATGATTATGTTTATTGTTTATTAAATTATAAGGAAAAACGAATCATTAAAAGTCGTGAAGCTAAGCTCTATTATACATGAAAAGCAAAGAAAAATTATAAGAGCATTGTAAGTAAAGAAAAGAAGTTCTTAAGTTTGTGAAGCAGTGGTTGTTGATTGAGTTATGAGAATTATGGAGTTGATGTGAATTGAAAAAGAAAGTTTGATTTGACTTGGTTGAATGGGATGTTGGAAAACGTTGATGATTTTTGAAGTTGTTGATAATTTTTCCTCGGTTTTATATGCGTATACCCCGCATTCCACCACATTATCCCGACTTTCATCCTACCCATCACCCTAGCCACGTTACAAGCTTAATAAAGTCCTTTTTTATCTTCGTGCACATGCTATGGTTATGGTGAAGTGAATCCCTTGTCAAGGTCGTAGAGTATTATTTGCATTTCGAGTCGACAATTAGGATCAGTGGATACCCTGAAACACTTGCATGAGGTGTGAGATGTGGGTTTCGGGTTCTTAAAATTGCATTTAAACACATTTTGCATTACATTTCGTATTTGGTTGGGAGGTGAGGGTTAGAGCTTCATTATTTTAAGCTCATCATTAATTTTGTGCAATGACAACCCATGAGCTACTCTAGTCATCGATTTATTAAACTTGCTTGGTTGGTTTTGTTTGACCCGTACTTAGGAAGGACGGTAATTGGATGCCTGATTGGCCGGCCTTGATCCATGTGCCTTCAGATGTTCTCTTGAGTTATAATGCTTGTTTTGTTTAATAGGGTGTAGTCAACGTTGTTATGCTTTGCTCGGGACGAGCAAGGGTTTGGTTTGGGGGAATTTGATATATGTGTTTATATTATGTTTTTCCCACATTTTTGGTTGATTTCTACGCTACAAAGTTAAGTCTGTGGCTTTATTTTAAGTAAATATCATCTCTTGATTTTAAGTTATGATTTAGAACGGTTTTAGCATTTCTAATTGACTTTTAAGGCTTTTGACGGTTATTTTATTCTCTTTTGGTTATTATGCGTGGTTTTTGGTTTTGTTTTATATGTTACAGCAGGAGCATAATAGGAGTTATGAAGTCATTCGAAGCTAAAACGAGTCAAAAAGTACTTGCCCCGGGATGCGTGTCAAGTTACGAGAAGCTACAAATAAGAATTTAAAGAATCGAACGAAGAAAACAAGAAGATCGTCTAAAGTTCACTTAGTATCGAACCTGCGGGCGCAGCCCGGCCTCAAAGCACACCTTGACCTATGCGCCCGCAGAATAGATCGGATTGTTCAAGAACTCTCCAATCCTTGCACCTGCGGGCGCAGCCCGTGTATTTTTGGGCCCATTGGTTTTCCGCGCGGGTTTAGCTCGTGGGCTTAAGTGAATTAAAATCTAATTATTATAAATAGGTTTTGTAAAGAGGGCACGAACGCTAAGAAGTTTTTATGCATTTTTCAAGTCTTAGGATTCAAAAATTCTTCTTTTCTCTCTAAATCTAGATTAATTTTGTCATCAACAATTTGATTTACGCAATTCAATTCAATCTTTCGGTAACTCTTTTCCTTTTTACTTTTCAATTACTTTAGTTATGTAATTGTTTAGTTTATTAAGTTTTTAGTTTTGATTGATTGATTTCATGTTTTTATGCTTAATTAGTCTATTTAGTAGTCCGTATTGTTTTAATTTCAGTTTTAATCAGTTTATAATTATGAATTCTTTAGTTAATTTAGTTTTGTTATTGTTTCTTTCATCATGCAAGAGCAGTCTTTTTCTCTAGGGTTAGGGAATCTGTGATCATGATTATGGACTAATTTTATGTTTATTAATTGATTCATGGCTTGCAATTGAATTCCTATTGTTGAATTATATTGATTGCAATTAGATTGTGGCCAGGTTTAATTGTAAGTTGGTTATTATTGAAATCGAGGCCGAGAGGTAAGATTACCACAATTAGACCACTGAATAATAGGCAAAAACGAATTTATGCGAGCAAGAGCCGGTAAAGGAGTTTTGAGGGAGTCTAAGTTCAAGAGAATTAGTGAGCCCTAGTTCAATGAATGCTGATGAATTGATTAGTAAATGTTTAATGAATTTGTATGATTGATCATAGTAAACCGATCACCCTAGAATTCGTTTATAAGAGTTTAATCTACATAATTTCTGTCATTTCGTTGGTTTTAGCTAACAGATTTCGTAGTTTTAATAGTCATTTACTGAATTTCCCCAGAGGCCTCTTACACACTTTAGGCTTTTTAGAACTAGTAGAATTTAATATCCTCCCTGAGGATTTGATCCTTACTTCCTTAGCTATATTAGTTAGAGTCGTTTGGTTTATTTTTGAGAGTTGTGCGACAACCTGCATCACAATCCCGGCCTCGCTATTTTTTTATCTCCTTCAATTGTCAGGACTCCCTAAGGTGAAGGAAACTTCAATGCTTGGTGGAAGGTGGATGGCACAGCTCTCATCTTGTGGTTCCATGGTGTCCCCAAGGTGACGTTGTATACAGAAGGACAATCTACTATGTTGAACCTGCTTGTCATGTTCACACCCTCTGCCAAGGTTGTTAGGTTGATTTCTCATTTTGTATGCTTTGTTTCTCCACTGAATCCCACCAATACTTTAGGTGTCTTGGCGATGTCCGCATCTTTCTGTCCCATTTCTCTTAGTGCATTCTTGAAAATTATGTTAGCTAAACTGTCGTTATCTACCATTACCCTTTTGATGAGGCAATTGGTGATCTGCAGGGATATTACCAAGCCGTCATAGTGGTCCTCCTCTTCCACCTCGCATCCGTCAAAGGAGATGGTCATGTTCTTCAGCTTCTTATCTTCTTTTGACTTCAAGTTATCTGGCTTGCTTGGGGTCCCTGTTCCATCTCTAGCAAAACGTTTTGCAGCAGAGTAGGTTAGTTCGCTAATTTCAGATCCACCAGATATCAAGTTAAATATCTTCGATGTAGTAGGTGGCAGGGGTGGTCTTGGTTTCTTTGTCTCCTCTCGTGATCTATCTGAACAGGCTATTGCACACCTCTAAAAAATAACCGAACAACTCTAACTAATATAGCTAGGGAAGTAGGGATCGAATCCTCAGGGAAGCTATTAAATTCTACTAGTTCTAAAAAGCCTAAAGTGTGTAAGGGGTCTTGGTGAAAATTTCGGTAAATGACTACTAAAACTAAGAAGACTAAGAATTGAAACTAAGGAAATGACGGGAAATTATTGATTAAACGCTATTAATGGAAACCTAGGGCTATCGGTTCACTATGATTAATGAACAAACTCAATTAACGCTCACTAATCAATTTATTGGCATTCATTGAACTAGGGCACACTAATTCTCTCGAACTTAGACTCCCTCAAAACTCCTTTACTAGTTCTCGCTCGCATAAATTCGTTTTTGCCTATTTTCAGTGGTCTAATTGTGGTAATCTTACCTCTCGGCCTCGATTTCGACAATAACCTAACTTACAACTAAATCTGGCCACAATTTAATTGCAATCGCTAGAAATCAATAATAGGAATTCAATTAAAAGCCAAGAACTAATTAGAAACATAAATTAAATTTACACCATGATCATAGATCCCCTAACCCTACAGAAAAAGGATAAACAAAATCAGATTTAAATAACATGATCATAAACAAAGAACTAATTAAAACTAGAATAAAAACTAAATTAATTACTAATAAAAATAAATTAAGAATCAAAATAGCAAAATTAATTAATCTAAGCTAAAAAACTAAGAAACTAAAGAGATTCATGAAATTAAAGTAATTGAAAAGCACAAGGAAAGAGATTAAAAAAATAATGAATGATTTGCATTAATTGAAAGCTTGAATTGTTAAACAAAGTAATTAATTCTAAAATTCTAGAGAGAATAATGACTTTTGGATTCCTAAGTCTAAAATTATGATAAAAACTAGTTGAGAGTCGTGCCCCTTTTACAATAAGTATATATAGTATTTAGGTTTTATTAAAATAAAACCCACGAAGCAAAACCATGCGCAAAAGTCAATTGGGGTGAGAAATCCTTCACTTGCGCCCGCATAGGCCATTTTAGCCTTGTTCCGTGCGCCCGCATCTTGCTTGGTTGCATGCCTATATTTTGACAATCCTTTTTGTTTCTTCGCTCGATTCTTCGAATCTCGTTCGTGACTTTTTGTGACTTGGCACGCATCCCGAGGCAAGTACTTTTTGACTAGTTTTAACTTCTAGTGACTTCATAACACTCTATTACGCTCCTGAAACATATAAAACATAACCGAAAACCACGCGTAATAACCGAAAGAGTATAAAATAGCTGAAAAAGGTTCTAAAAGTCAACTAAAGATGCTAAAACCGTTCCAAAACATAACTTGACATCGAAAGACGATATTTAATCAAAACAAGGCCAAAAACTTAACTATTTAGCACAAGAATCAACCGAAAATGAGAGAAAAACACAACACAAAACACGTATATCAAATTCCCCCAAACCAAACCTTTGCTCGTCCCGAGCAAAACACAACGAAATTGACTACACCCCATAAAAACAAAGTAGGCATCATAACTCAAGAGAACATCCGAAGACACATGGATCAAAGCCAGCCAATCAAGCATCCAATTACCGTCCTTCCTAAATACGGGTCAAACAAAACCAACCAAGCAAGTTTAAGAATCGATGACTAGAGTAGCTCACAGGTTGTCACTCCACACAATTAATGATGAGCCTATAACAATGAAGCTCTAACCCTCACCTCCCAACCAAATGTGGAATGCAATGCAAAATGTGTTTAAATGCAATTTTAAGAACCCGAAACCCACATCTCACACCTCATGCAAGTGTTTGATGGTATCCACTCATCCTAAATGTCGACTTAGAATGCAATTAATACTCTACGACCTTGACAAAGGATTCACTTCACAATAACCATAGCATGTGCACGAAGATCACAAAGGACTTTTATAAGCTTGAAACGTGGCTAGGGTGATGGGTAAAATAAAAATTTGGGATAATGTGGTGGAATGCGGGGTATAGGCATATAAAATCGAGGAAAATCATCAACATTCTCCAACAGCCAATTCAATCAAATCGAACCAAACTTTTCTTTATTTTTCACATCAACACCATAAATATCATAATTCAATCATCAACCACTACTTCACAAACTTTAAACTTCCTTTTTTTATTTCATCTCTTTATTTTTTTCAACTTTATTATGCTTTCATAAAAAAAAAAATCTTTATTTTTCATGCATAATAAAACATAGTTTCACGACTCTTAATGATTTGTTTTTGCTTAAATTCAATAAACAATAAACATAATCATCACACATACATAACTAGCCCATGAATAAAATGACTTTTTAATTAACTACAATAGCCTAAACATTGGTATGCAGAGCCTTATATGTGAAACTTTATACTTTAACTTTCAACAATAACATTTCCACTATTTCACCATCAATCCATAATACCCTTCAAAAGTCCATTTTAACAACATCACAACTATTTCAACTCCCCCAAACCAAGTTTGGGCGTATAATGCATTATATAGCAGGGCTAATAGGCTTGTAATGTGGCCAAAGTACAAATGAAAGGGATAAAAGCTCAAAACATGGGATCAAGGGAAAATATAGATGTGGGAAATGAAATTCTGAAGCACAAAAGAAGAAATGAAGGCCTTTTATCATGCGCAACATACACAAAATCCACAATTAAAGTTACTAGAATCCAAAGTCAAACCCAATATCATAATTGCACCAGGAACTAAGCACACATGAAAGGAAAATATGAATGAATTTATATTCAAAAGTGGCTCAAATCCTCCCGTTAGCACAGTTCAAGTCCAAGACCCGAGCAAGGTTGAGAAGAGTTGACCTATAAAAGGAAATCAAGCAATCAAATTCAAGTCATAGCCAACAAATCACACATGTGGATCCACCCGCAATCAAGAGTCATACAGTTTTCAAAATAAGCACAGGGGTCTAGAAGTAATCAATTCCAACAATAAAACTCAACTGGGACACGAATAATCCATTAACCCAATTCTCTCTAAAATTAATCCTAAGAAAGCAGTACAATCTTTTTGGTCACATGTAAACTCCCATCCTTAACGAATGGTACAAACCATGCAACAGTCCTAAGAAAGCAATAAAACTAAACTAAACTAAGAAAGCGATTAAAACTAACTAAGCACACAAAACAAAACAAAAGAGAGGTTGGAATGATCTAACCATACCCGGTATCAATTCCTAATAGGAGTCCAACTAAGTACTGAATCAATAACACATCCCGTTCAAAATAAATCCTGAAAAGGAAAAGAAGCAAACCCATCTCCAAAGAAAAAGGTAAAAATAAGAGGAAAAAGAAAAAGAAAAAAATAAAAGAAAACAAAGCAAAAATAAAAAAATAAAAAAAAAACTAAGCAAAAATGTACAAAAATACATAAATCCTCCCCCCCAAACCAAATTTTGTCTCGTCCTGGGACAAATAACCATGCAAAACAGAGGGAGGAGGTGAAGCCGAGCTCTACCGACCGGGTCCCCAGTACCTAGGATAGTACTGGTCATAGAACGGCTGATAGGGGTAAGAGGTGGGCTCAGTGCTAGGACCATATGTAGGTGGCCAGTTAGGATGGTTCAAGAATCCCTGAAACATCCCAGCTGCAACATTGCTCATATGCTCCCTCCACTGGACTCTCTGTAGCAAGTCAACATCAGAACGGAGTCCTCTAAATGAATGATCTATTCTGTCGTACCGCTGCTGGTTATAGAGATGCATGTTACCAAATCGGTTCATCAGGGGAGTCATGTCGAATGTGGAGGAGGAGTGACCGGCATAGCTATGTCGTGGTGGCTCAGGTCGTGGTGGAGCTGGTGGACGCTGGGCCTGGCCGCCTGCTTGCTGGATCAGGTTGACCATCTGCACTGCCATCTTCTCTTGTCAGGTGGGATCCTCCAAGGATTCTGGCCGTCTGGATGCTCCTGGTAGGTGAGACTAACATAGGCATTAGGCAGGTAGCACCATGAAATTTCCCGAGCACACCAAATAAACCTCTCTCTGTGCCCTCTCTGATAATGTCTAAGGAAGTTAGCAGCTCTCAAGGCAGCCGTGTCAAGGTAGGGGTTTTCCTCGACCGGGTTTAGCTGGTGGATCTGCTCAGTATGACCTAGAGTGTGGGCCAACCATGTGATCATGCCACCTATATAGATAGTGCCGGTGTTAGTAATCCCCTCTGCAATTTCAGCAAACCGGCGAGCTAGAAAGAACCCAAAGTTATAATGGAGAGGCTGTCTGGCATATCCCTCTGTCACCATCCATAATAGTCTGATCTCATCAGGGTAAACTTGACCTAACTCTCCTCTAGAAAATAAGTAGTAAACCACGAACCTCAGGAAATACCGAAGGGCAGGATGCCGGATCTCCGATGTTTTGGCAGTGGTAGAAGTGAAGGTGGTGCTGCCATCAGTAATTCTCTCCCACCAGGCTCTCTCAAAATACGGTCCCCACTCATGCTCAGCTGTAGACCAAACTGCATTTTCGGGGTTCCATAGAAACCTCTCATTTAGTTCATCAACATCCATCTCATAGTGTTGTCTGGAGATGGTGAAGCTGATGTGTGTCTTTCTTTCAGCATTAGGAGTCTCATGGGAAATATGGAAGTGGTAACTGGATAGGAACTCCAAGGTGAGCTCCCGATATGTGTGTGGGACCTGCTGGGTTTTTCCATCAGGACCAGGTATGGTGGCGTTGATCCAGTTTCCCCATCCAATCCGGTCAGCCATTCTCATCACTTGATCAGTGATACCAAGCTTGTCACATGTTTCTTTGTGGAAGAACCGTGTGGATCGGATTGTTCTTTTGGAAAGCTTATCAAGACGTTTCTGCCTGTCCTGACGGTTCTGAGGTGGTTTTCTGGAGGATGGTGGCTGCTTTCCCTTGGAAGTTGAAGAGGATGCCCCGGTTTTCTGAGACTTCTTGGGGCCTCCGCCAAGTAGTTTGCCAATTGATTTCCTCTTGTTCCTACAAAACATATGCATGAAAGTCAGAAATTAGCATTCCAATAAAGCAAGTCTCGAAACCAAAATCATGGCAATCATGAATGCATAAAGAATAATGGGATGTGAAAGCATGATCAAGGAAAACAATCAAGGCATTGTAGTTATCATAAAATCAAAGTTACAACCAAGGTTTTGCGGAAATTTCGGCATGACCCGTTTGTAAATGCAACTAACCCAATGAGAACTACAAAGTTCTAATCAACTAAAGCCAAGAGCGCAACCAAAAGCATTCAAAACTCAAGCATTACTTGCATACTATGCCTCCAAAACCAACATGTCCAAGCTCATATTCATAAAAGAGCATCAAGTGCAACACCAAAAACCAACTTCCACCATAATAGGAACTCAACCATTGAGAAATTAATGCCTTAAAAATATCCAAACAACTTCATTGAAACTTGAAGAACAAGTAGGAATGACTAGTTAAGATAAGTAGCAACTACTAACCAATTTATAAGCATAAAGTTCAATATGAAAGTTGCTAGTAGAAATTCATGAGCAAAGCTAGAATTCTAAGTAAGCAATGAAGTAATCCAAAGCATGATTTTAAGCATTCTAAAGACTTTAGCATGAATTTAACTAGTTAACACTCCTAATTAACAACAACTTCATGAGCAATCATCAAAAATTTCATGGAAATCTTACTCAATAATAAAGAACAAAAACTTCCAATTATATATAATTAACAACTCCAAACATGATAATGAAGCAAAAAATAACTATTAAACACTCATGAACAACAACAATCAAGTTTAGAGTGATCAATTAAATTCGTAATAAAAATACCCAAAAATTGAAAATTCATGAAAACATCATAAAACTTCATAAAAATTGGATAAAAAGAAAGTTATACCTTAGTAGATGATAATAGAGCAAGAAATTTGAAGAATCAACCCAAAAATCAAGCCCAAAATAGTTCGAATTTTTTGAACCCTACGTTATGCAATTCGTGATTTTTTTTCCAAATTTTAACTCCAAGATGTTGTTTAGAGTAGTGAGAGGAGTGTTGAGTTAAAATTTGAAGTGATTTGGAGTAGTATGGAGTGAGTTATGGTGATTTGAAGTTGAAGGTTTTTGGGGTTTTAATGGTGTGAGAGAGGAAGAAGAAGATAGATTGAGAATTTAGGAAATTAAAAGATGAAATTAAAAATAATGATAAGAAGATATAATATTGATAATAATAATAATAATAATAATAATAATAATAATAATAATAATAATAATAATAATAATAATAATAATAATAATAATAATAATAATAATAATAATAGTATAAGAATAGTAATAAGAATGGAGGGCCGAAAAAAAATAAAACACGGTTAGATTATAAGGCCGGGCGAAAAAAAAAAAGAAAAAAATGGACGGGTGTTCGCAGGAGTGACCTGCGCCCGCAGTGAACAAAGAGGGGTTGGGGGCTGCGCCCGCAGGTGCAGTCTGCAAGAAACTGCAAAGTCTCTGATCTATAATGCGGGCGCATAGAAGAATAGGGGTTTGAACGCTGCGCCCACAAGTCCTCTCTGCAGGTCATTTTTGCTGATTTTTTTTTTCTCCTAATTAATGAACTTTATTATAAATTATTATTATTAATCAACACTTAAGCACGTTTTATCTCTTAAACTCTCCTTAATTACCTCAATTAAGCATGAAACACTTAGACCCTTAGCTAGGCTTCACAAAGTCAAAACAAAAGTTAAACTAAGCTAAACTAAACTACGAAAGCACACAAAAACACGCAAAAACATGCAAAAAGAGAAAAGAAGGGATAGAAAGCTCGGGTTGCCTCCCGAAGAGCGCTCTTTTATGGTCACTAGCTTGACCATGGCTGCATTAGTGATCAAGGCGCCTTAGGGTCATCGAGTTGGATGACTTCAACCAAACCGATGACATCTCCTTCATAGTATGGCTTCAACCTTTGACCATTAACTTTGAATATTTCACCCTTTTCACTTTGAACTTCAACATAGCCAAATTTGCTAACATTTATCACTGTAAAGGGGCCACTCCATCTAGATTTCAGCTTTCCAGGGAATAATCGAAGTCTGGAGTTAAACAATAGAACCTTATCACCGACTTGAAACTCCCTTTTCATGATTCGTTTATCGTGCCATCTTTTCGTCTTTTCTCTGTAGATTTTGGCACTATCACATGCTCCTAGCCTTAATTCATCCAATTCATTCAACTGTAGCAACCGTTTCTCACCCGCAACCTTAGCATCCATGTTTAATTCCTTGATTGCCCAATAAGCTTTGTATTCAAGTTCTACTGGAAGATGGCACGCTTTTCCATAGACCAATCTATATGGGGAAATGCCAATTGGAGTTTTAAACGTTGTTCTAATGATTTCTCGGTTTGAAACCTCGACTTGACCATTGGTTTGTGGGTGATATGCTAATCCCGTCCTGTGGTAAACACCGTATTACTTTAGCAACTTATCCAACCTTTTCTCATGAAAGTGCGTTCCCCCATCAATGATGATAGCTCTAGGGACTCCGAACCTAGGAAAAATAACCTGCTTAAACATTCTGAAAACGGTGTTAGCATCACTATGGGGAGAAGCAATTGCCTCCACCCACTTGGAAACATAATCCACAGCGACCAATATGAAATGATTACCGTTAGAAGAAGGGGATGTACCCATATAATCAATACCCCAAACATCGAAGATTTCAACTTCTGAAATACCTGTTTGAGGCATTTCATGACTTTTTGAGATATTACCTGTCCATTGGCACGAATCACTAGACATGACAAAGTCTCTAGCATCCTTGAGTATCGTAGGCCAATAGAAACTGGATTGCAATAACTTAAACATTGTTTTGGCGGGCCCAACATGTCTTCCATAGGGTGATGAGTGGCAATGGTGCAGAACTCCATAGACATCCCAATCTGGTACACACTTGCGATATAAGTCATCTACACACTCATGAAACAAGTTAGGGTCATCCCAAAAATAACGCCTAACATCATGTAAAAACTTTTTATGTTGCTGGTAAGTAAGATCGGGAGGTAGCACTCCTCCAACTACATAATTAGCATGATCAGCAAACCATGGAGTATTAGAAATCACAGCTAGAAGATGATCATCAGGAAAAGAGTCATCAATAGGAGTTGAAATCTCCCCGTCTTCATATCGAATCCTAGATAGGTGGTCTGCAACCACATTCTCTGCACCTTTCTTGTCACGGATTTCTAGATCAAACTCCTGGAAGAGCAAAATCCACCTAATAAGCCTCAGTTTTGCTTCTTTCTTTCCAAGTAAGTAATTTAAAGCTGCATGGTTAGTGTAAATAATAACTTTCGAACCAATAAGATAAGAGCGGAATTTATCGAGAGCATACACTATAGCAAGCAGTTTTTTTTTTCAGTTGTGGCATAGTTAATTTGAGCTGGATCTAAAGTCTTACTAGCATAGTAGATAGCATGCAACATCTTGTCTTTCCTCTGACCTAACACAGCACTTACAACATAGTCACTAGCATCACACATAATTTCTAAAGGTAATTCCCAATCAGGTGATTGAATGATTGGTGCTGAGATTAGTGCTTGTTTGATCAAATTAAAAGATTCAAGGCATTCATTGGTGAAATTAAACTCGACATCTTTTAATAGCAGTTGGGTTAAGGGTTTGNTAAACTCGACTTCTTGTAATAGCAGTTGGGTTAAGGGTTTAGCAATTTTAGAAAAATCTTTGATGAATCTACGGTAAAACCCTGCATGACCTAGAAAGCTTCTAACACCTTTTACACTTACTGGTGGAGGTAGTTGTTCAATAATTTGGATTTTAGCTTTATCTACTTCAATACCTCTTTCAGAGACTAGATATCCTAGGACAATTCCTTCCGTCACCATAAAGTGACATTTCTCCCAATTGAGGACCAAATTCACCTGTTCACATCTTTTAAGCACTTTAGTTAAGTTAGCCAAACATGAATCAAAATCAGTACCATAGACACTAAAATCATCCATGAAGACTTTCATGCTAGACTCTATGAATTCAGAAAATATAGCCATCATACATCTTTGAAAGGTAGCAAGTGCATTACATGCATAGACCAAAAGGCATTCTACGGTAAGCAAAAGTGCCATAGGGGCATGTAAATGTAGTTTTTGATTGATCATCAGGATGGATAGTTTTTGAAAGAAACCAGAGTAACCATGTAGATAGCAAAAATATTTATTAGTTGCTAGCCTTTCTAAAATTTGATCAATAAAGGGGAGAGGGAAATTATCCTTTTTGGTGGCAACATTTAATTTTCGTTAATCAATGCACATTCGCCAACCTGTATCAACCCTAGTAGGGATAAGTTAATTTTTATTATTTCGCACAACATTTGTTCCTCCCTTCTTAGGGACTACCTGCATTGGACTTACCATTGAGAATCTGGCACAGCATAAATGATACCTGCATCAAGAAGTTTGAGAACCTCTTTCTTCACCACTTCCGGCATGTTAGGGTTTAGTCTCCTTTGTCCCTGTATACAAGGCTTATGACCTTCTTCTAGATGAATTCTATGCATGCAAAAATCAGGACTTATTCCAGTTAGATCATCAAGTGTATAGCCGATAGCCTTTTTGTGAGTTTTAAGCACAGCAAGCAACTTTTCAAGTTGACTATCAGTAAGTTTAGAGCTAACTATAACTGGATACATCTCGGCATCATCTAGAAAAGCGTATTTCAAATCAGGGGAAGGGGTTTCATTTCAGGTTGTGTTACCTCTTTGATAGCATATGATTGTTGAGGCAATGATTGATACCTTTGGCTCTCCTCTAAAGTCATCTTCTCATTGTTCAATTCATGGCCTATAGCATCAATTTCCGAATCTCCTTCATCTGCATTAGCATCCAAACACAAAATGGCTTCTAGGGGATCCTTTGTAAGGGATCGAGGCATGTCATCCAAAACAATTTCACCAATAATATCGATCCTATAACACGACTGCTCTATCATGGGATTTTTTACTGCATTATTAAGATTGAATGTCACTTTGTCATCGCTTACAGAAAGAGTTAAGCTTCCATTTTTAACATCAATGACGGCACCTGCAGTATGTAAGAAAGGTCTACCTATAATGATAGGGATATGAGCATCCTCATCAATATCAAGGACAACAAAATCAACAGGAATGAAAAATTTTCTTACTCTAACACGTACATCCTCTAAAACACCCTTAGGGTATTTTACAGTTCTATTCGCCATCTGCAAAGTAACATTAGTAAATTTAAGTTCTCCCATGTCAAGCTTCTTACAAATTGATAAGGGCATCACACTTACACTAGCTCTTGAATCACATAGAGCCTTATCAATAAATAGAGGACCTATATTGCATGGAATTGAAAAGCTGCCAGGATCCTTCAACTTAGGAGGAGATTTGTTTTGAAGGATCGCACTGCACTCTTCAGTGAGTGCAACTGTCTCTGTTACATTCAACTCACGTTTCCTGCTCAAAATATCTTTCAAAAATTTAGTATAAGTAGGCACTTGAGTAATTAAATCAGTGAAAGGCACAGTAACTTGCAAATTTTTAACTATTTCAAGGAATTTACGAAAGTTATTATCGTTCTTACTTCAGGTTACCCTGTTCGAAAAGGGTAACGGCACCTTTGAGGGAGGAATTGTATCAGTAATTGAATATGCAGCTGGAGCTTGCTTCCTCGGTGCTTCCTTCTCCTTTGAGACTTCATTCTCCTTTTCTGCAGCTACTTCCTCAAGGTCTTCAATAACAACCCAACTAGTCTTCTTTGTTCCATCTGCTGCCTTGTTAGCATCATCATCAGGCATTCTCGGACCTTCATAGTAAGTACCGCTCCTTGTTGCAATGGAATTGCAATGATCACGAGGTGGATTGCTTGATGAAGCATTTGATGGAGCAGGTTGAGGAGGAAGTTGGCCTTGTTGCCTTTGAGCTGATGATTGAGCAATTTGGGCTACTTGAGTCTCCAATTGTCGATTGTGGGCCTGCATAGCTTCCATGGGTTGTTGCATTTACATCATCATATTCTTCAGTTCTGAAATCTCATTGCTAGATGGCTGTGGAGGTGCTGAGAGTGGTGCTGGAGGTGGTGGTCTACTGAAACTCGGTGGTTGAGGTGGAGCAAACCGTTGAACCTGTTGTTGCTGTTGTGGTGCAAAATGTGGTTGCTGCTGCGGATTTTGAACATTGCTAGTATTCTCGTAGGAGAAGTATGGATGATCTTTCCAATCAGGATTGTATGTGTTGGAAAATGGATTGTTCTTGTAAGCTTGAAATGCACATACTTGCTCCATAGAGCTATGACATGCTTACATACTATACCCAAAAGAACCACATAAATCACAAAAGACATTTGTAGCTCTCGAATGTGCAGCCATTGCAGCTACCGTCATTGGATTAGAGGATGGTGTGTTGATCTTGTCTAGCTTCTCATGGATTGCATTGATTTGTGAAGCCAAACTCTCATATTTGTCATCTATCACACGTTTTCCTCCTCTCTTAGCATGTCCTCTAGGATTACCAAATTGAGAATTATGGATGGCAATCTCCTCAATTAAATCATAAGCAGCATTGACTACTTCTTGGTTCATAAATCGACCACTAGCAGCAGAATCAAGCAAGGTTCTACTCTCATTACCCAAGCCATTATAAAATGATTGCACTAAAAACCACTTCTCAAGTCCATGATGAGGGCACATTCTCAATAAATCCTTAAATCTCTCCCATGCATCATAAAGAGTTTCATTTGTTTCTTGGTTAAAATTCGTAATTTGACTCCTAAGCTGTGCAGTTCTCTCCGGAGGATAGTACTTCCTTTGAAAAGCAAGAGCCAAATCATCCCAACTATTAATAGTATCGATGTTCAAACCATTCAACCAAGATCAAGCTTTCTCCTTTAATGAAAATGGAAACATCGTACGTCGTATGTAATCTTGAGATACACCAACTTGCTTGATTGTATTGCAGTACTGAATGAAGTTATTCAAATGTAAGTTCGGATCTTCCTTCATTGTGCCTGCAAACTGATTCCTTTCAACCATGTTCACCAAAGCTGGCTTCAACTCAAAATTCAAGGCCTCTATATCAGGAACTTGGTATCCACCTCCCACTATTGCAGAACTCGGCTAAGAATAGTCTTTTAAGCACATTGCTTGTGGTGGCGGCGGCGGCGGTGCATCATCCCGTGGTGGGTTATTCTCGTTGAACTATGATCCTGACATCTCTTCTTCTTTATCCGAACTATCGAAAAAGTTCAACTCAGCAAATAATTGTGTCAAATCAAGCAGTGTTCGTTCGGAAAGAATGGTTCTTCGTGATCTCCACTTCCTTCTACGACTCCTCTTATGCAACGATCTTTCCGGTTCAGGGTCAATCTAAACCGGCATACAAGCTAATACCTGCACACAATCGAAACTCAAAATCGAAATGAGAAATACATCAAAGAACGTGAAGGTTCCTTGAGGTGAGAAAATAAAACCGAAGATAAATACAAGAAAACACTTTAAACCCGACTAATAGAATTAAAAATTGCCTCCCCGGCAACGGCGCCAAAATTTGAACAGGCTATCGCACACCTCTCAAAAATAACCGAACAACTGTAACTAATATAGCTAGGGAAGTAGGGATCGAATCGTCAGGGAAGCTATTAAATTCTACTAGTTCTAAAAAGCCTAAAGTGTGTAAGGGGCCTTAGTGGAAATTTCGGTAAATGACTACTAAAACTAAGAAGACTAAGAATTGAAACTAAGGAAATGACAGGAAATTATTGATTAAACTCTATTAATGGAAACGTAGGGCTATCGGTTCACTATGATCAATCAACAAACTCAATTAACGCTCACTAACCAATTCATTGGCATTCATTCAACTAGGGCACACTAATTCTCTCGAACTTAGACTCCCTCAAAACTCCTTTACTAGCTCTCACTCGCATAAATTCGTTTTTGCCTATTATTCAGTGGTCTAATTGTGGTAATCTTACCTCTCGGCCTCGATTTCGACAATAACATAACTTACAACTAAATCTGGCCACAATTTAATTGCAATCGAAAGAAATCAATAATAGGAATTCAATTAAAAGCCAAGAACTAATTAGAAACATAAATTAAATTCACACCATGATTATAGATCCCCTAACCCTAGAGAAAAATGACTACTCACACATAAATAAACAAAATCAAATTTAAATAACATGATCATAAACAAAGAACTAATTAAAACTAGAATAAAAACTAAATTAATTACTAATAAAAATAAATTAAGATCAAAATAGCAAAATTAATTAATCTAAGCTAAAAAACTAAGAAACTAAAGAGATCCATGAAATTAAAGTAATTGAAAAGCATAAGGAAAGAGATTACCAACATAATGAATGATTTGTATTAATTGAAAGCTTGAATTGTTAAACAAAGTAATTAATTCTAAAATTCTAGAGAGGATAATGAATTTTGGATTCCTAGGTCTAAAAGTATGATAAAAACTAGTTGAGAGTCGTGCCCCCTTTACAATAAGTATATATAGTATTTAGGTTTTATTAAAATAAAACCCACGAAGCAAAACCGCGCGGAAAAGTCAATCGGAGCGAGAAATCCTTCACCTGCGCCCACATAGGCCATTTTGGCCTTGTTCCCTGCGCCCGCAGCTAGTCTATTTTGGGACTTCTGAAGCTGCTGTTTTATGTTGCGCCCTCATAGAACAGAATGGTGATTAAAGGCTGCGCCCGCATCTTGCTTGCATGCCTATATTTTAACGATCCTTTTTGTTTCTTCACTCGATTCTTTGAATCTCGTTCGTGACTTTTCGTGACTTGGCACGCATCCCGAGGCAAGTACTTTTTCACTCGTTTTAACTTCTAATGACTTCATAACTCTCTATTACGCTCCTGAAACATATAAAACAAAACCGAAAACCACGCGTAATAACCGAAAGAGTATAAAATAACCAAAAAATGTTCTAAAAGTCAACTAAAGATGCTAAACCGTTCCAAAACAGAACTTGACATCGAAAGACGATATTTAATCAAAACAAGGCCACAAACTTAACTATTTAGCACAAGAATTAACCCAAAATGAGAGAAAAACACAACACAAAACACGTATATCACTATCCTTCTTGTCTAGCAGGTGATTCAAATACCCCTTCTTAAGTAGGTAGGCTACCTGCTTTCTAAGCTGGTAGCATTCCTTCGTATGATGCCCATGGTCGTTGTGATAGCTGCACCATTTCGTCTTGTCTTTTAAGCTATCCGGCTTGTCGGTTTTTCTTGGCCAGCGCACAGCTTCTCCTAGCTTGTGTAACGCGTTCACTACTCCTCCGATGTCTACGTTGAAGCAGTACGACTCAATACTAGGGCAACTGCTAGCTCCGTAGCCGTAACCTGGTACCTGCGAAGAAGAAAAAGGATAGATGTTATTAATGGATTCACGTTTGGGGTATGGTTGATGCCTCCAATTTCTGCGTCATTGGCTAGCTATCCTATGGTCATCATAGGTTGGTCTTTGCGAGGCTTCGTCCTCTTCCATTTTAACCTTGGCTAGCGCTTATGTCTGAACTTCGTCAAAGGTGGAGCAAGGATACCTAGTCAGCTCCTCATACAACCTGGATCTGAATGGTAACCTTCGCCTAAAGGCTTCGATGGTCGTAGAGGAATCTAGGTCTGGTATAGCTATCATCTCATTGTTGAACCTGTCTAGATAAGATCTAACAGCTTCTTTGGGTTTCTGCACTATTCTATATAGATCACTAGATTGCTTCTTCATAGCTCGGCTATTGGCGAACTGCTGGTAAAACCTGTTGGCCAAGCTACAAAAGTCCTCTATGGTCCCTGGTTTCAGATTCATTAACCATTGCAGCGTAGGGCCTGTGAGGGTTGCTCCAAACGATTTGCACAAGTTAGCTTCCACAGCTTCGCCTGGGATAGGTAGTGGCATCATTTTTGTTTGTATTGAGAGACGTGGTCCACAGGATCCATCGTCCCATCTTACAGCTTGGTGAATGCTGGGATGTTCAGCTTCTTGGGTACTTTCACCCTGGCCACCTCTTCGACGAAAGATGATAAGGCTTGGACAGAAACTGGTATAGCTTCCGGTTTTGCTGCCTCAGAAGCGCCATCTCCTTAGCAGGCTTCTTCTTAGGCTGGTCGTCCTGGTCTTCTCCAGGTACCTCTTCCTTCTCTTCGTCCGACGAGTTGTACTCGCTATCGCTTTGGTCCAGATTCGCCATGTTGGAAATCTCTCCTGTGTACCTCTTCCATGACTTATTTCTCTTCACAGATTCTAGCTCCTTCTTGAGGTTGTCCTGGTCTTCTCCAAGTACCTCTTCCTCCTCTTCGTCCGACGAGTTGTACTCGCTATCGCTTTGGTCCAGATTCGCCATGTTGGAAATCTCTCCTGTGTACCTCTTCCATAACTTATTGCTCTTCACAGATTCTAGCTCCTTCTTGAGGTTGTCCATAGTCGACTGAGATTCCACTGCTGCCTTTTTGCCATCTTCCTTGACCTTTTCTATCTCACCTCGGGTGTTCTCCAACGCTTGCCTCAACGCTTCTATAGCTTTTTGAAATATTTCGGATGCCATAGGGTGGTGTGTTTTCGTTATTTCTAGGTGATGGGATGTGTCTTAATGAGTAGATTATCTAGCTACAGCCCCACGGTGGGCGCCATATTGTTTATGCTAAAATTTGCTCTAGCTAGCAAACCTTAGCTGGTTCTCGCTATAGCTAAATAGTTCTTACTTATGCTCGATATATTGCAGGAATGATAGATGCAATGTAAGGATAGGAGTGGGAGAGACACCAGATGTGGTGACGCGGAAAACCCCCCTAAATCAGGGTAAAAAGCCGCGGGTGGCTTTGAGTCCACTACTCCACTAACTAAGAGAAGATTACAAGTAAAGTGGATGATGCTAGCTAGCTAGCTTTAATTGTTACTAAGAGTTCAGCTAAGAAATGTAAAGAAACTTAAGTTGTACGCACAATAATGTAAATGACAATAGAAAAAGTATCAACTAAAGAATAATGTTGTGTCTTCTACTTTATTTTCCACTCTATTTAAAGATAAATTCTTCCTCATACCCGTTCCTCCTTCTTCGAGTTGGTTATTGTTCTTGTTACGTATCTGGATTGAATTATGGACTAGGTTCAAACTTGTTCCTATTTTCTTCGCAAGTTATATTAAAATCTTGACCCTAACTTCCCACGATCTTCTCCTTCCAGAAGCTTCTTGAAATATCTTTCTTCTTGATTCCTTGATTCACGAACCCATCAATTGACCAAATCGAACATGTAGCTGCTAGCTGCATAGCTACGTAGTTGACAATCAAGCTGGATCACAGATAGGAATTTAGCCATAACAATTATTACAAGCCATTGAAGCGGTATGATATAAGAGAATTTCCTGGTTTAGTTGAAGCTTCTACTTGCAATTTCTGCCTTAGTTGAAGCTTCTACATGCAACTTCTGCCTTAGTTGAAGCTTCTACATGCAACTTCAGCCTGCAATTATTCACATAGCTAGGCTCTAAACACTACTTTTAACCAACTGCACATATCTACATAACACATAACAATTACCATGGACGATGCTCAAATACAATTTCGATCATAATGGCGGAGGTGACGCGATGAAGGCGTGAGGAAGTGCAAAGAGGTGGATTTTAATGGGGATTTTGTAATTCTGTGTGGAAGTGGAAGAAGGGGAGTTGGGGACGATGGTTCGGTGATGATGAGGTGGGTGTCGATTTGTGGGGCACGTTCTATATGACTCAATATATGACTGGGGTGTTGAGGGGCTTTGATGACGTCACCTGTAATACGATGAACAAAAATAGAGCAAAAGTAATTCACTAATGTTTGGGCCAGGTCCAGATCCTGGGCCCAATTTAAGGAAATTACCATTTTACCCCTAACAGGAGAATACAGAGGAAATTACTATTTTACCCCTAGCAGGGGAAAAAAGACCCTCACAAACACTCCCTTCGGAGGGATGTCAGATTATGACACTTGTCGTAATCCCAATGGCCTGACAACTGTACTTTCGTACTATAAATATAGTACAACTTTCGCAGTCGAAGGTATGCTTTTCCTACCGTTTCTGACAAATTACCTAAAATTCGGATTGATTCTTCCAGCTTACTAACTTAAGCATCGGAGGGGTGTTCCCGGGAAAAACCCCCCGGGTTAGTCATCCTCTGTCTGTATTGCAGGTCAGACTCAGTTCTCGAGAAACGTTCGCAGGTCCAGTTCAGACAAAAGTTCTACCAGGAGCAGATTGGCGCCATCTGAGGGGACCCTCCAAACAAGTCATGACTACCTCGAGAAGACAGAATGCAGCTAGACGCCACGGTACTCAGCCCTCGGGGCACACTGTTGGGGACGTCCAGGTTGACAACAACCATGATCCTCGGGAGCAATCCCTTGGGCAGGACATGGAAGTTGCTCAGCCCCCTCAGCAGGATGTTGTCACTCGAGCTGAGCTGACAGCCATCATGCAACAGATGACTCAGACTTTCCAGGAGAGTCTTCAGCAGTGCGCCAAGAATTTGCAAGCTCAGCCTTCTGGAAGTCGAGCATTCGTCCCAGAACAACGCCGAGCACCTACCCATCACTCTCGGCAGGATGTAGAGGGGTCTCGGACCAAGGGGAAGCAAGCTCAACATGAGCGTCGGTCTACCCTCGCCCCTGGGCAGCCCGGCTACTCTGATCAGAGCTGGGTGAAAGAGATTAGGAAGTTTGAAGCTGAAAAGGGGCAGAGGGCTCGTGATAAATCCAGGACTATCGAGGACGTCAGGGAACTTATTGAGGCTCGTCAGGAGCATAGACGTCAAACTGACGCGAGGGAGATCATCAAAGACCTCCGGTTCAGAAACTCCGACACTCGAACCATCCTCAATGAGAAGCGTCGAGCTCGAGAGGATGCTGAGGAAGAGGTTGTGGGGCCTAACCGGACTCACAGACCTCAAGACCATCCTCAGCGCCTATCAGAACCATCTGCCAGGGATTCAACTAGAGACCGAGAGCGTAGCCCTCGCCTGGCGCATCGCTCCTTCGGCCTCCAGTCGAACGAGAAACCTTACCGGTTTCGAGAGGACTTTGAAGAAGAGGGTCGTGACCGTCATCAAGGTGTCCTCACCTACAAGACCCCCTTCAGCAAGGAGATTATGGACACTGTTGACCCCAAAAAAGTGAAAGTACCACCCATCCAGCATTTTAATGGCACCACCAATCCCTCTGATCACATGGCAGCCTACAAAGCTCAGATGGCCGTCCAGACAGGGTGTGAAGCATCCTGGCGCAAATTATTCCCAACCACCCTCAAGGGGATGGCACTCAACTGGTTCATTGAGTTGCCATCAGGAGTAATATCTGATTTCTCCACCCTCGAGTTGCTGTTCAACCAACACTTTGTTGCAGCAAAGAGGCACAAAAAGACAAGCATACAACTTATGGCTTGCAAACAGAGGGAGAATGAGACCCTCGGCGAATACATCAAACGCTTTAACGCTGAGTCGTTAGAGATATCTAACCTTGAAGACTCGGTAGCATTCGCAGCATTGATGTCAAGGCTCAAACGAAGCTGTTTTCGCTTCGATTTACTTCATGACGAAGTCAGCACATTCACCGAAGCAATGACTCGGGCAAAAAGATATATCAATGCAGCTGACATCAATCACCCGCTGGACCCTCATCCCTCGAGGAAAGAAGGAAAGAGGAAGATGGAGGTTTTCTCTCGAGACAAGAGTAAGAAGCCTCGGGAATCTGATGATGGCAACGACCCTCGGTTCAACAAGAATCGACAGGAGATTTACATGGATATCAAGGACAGCATTCCTCTTCCGAAACAAAACCCCGTCAAAACCTCCCAATGGAGGAGGAATTAAAGTTTGTGGTGTGATTACCACAAAGAGTGTGGACACACCACCCGCGACTTTCGGGAGCTGAAAAAACACCTGAATAAGGTAGCCGACGAAGGAAAGATCGACAAGTACCTCAAGACAGCTCCAAATAACAAAAAACAACACCATCAGACAAACAGCGATGAGACTTTCGGGGACGTCAATGTCATTGCTGGTGGATTCGCCTCCGGCGGGGTGAGCAACAATGCCCGAAAGGGTCACCTAAGCTCCCTCGCCCATCAGGTGTTGAGGGTTGGGCCAGCTGACAAACCCACCTGCCCAACAATGACTTTTGACAATTCAACGATCAACTCCATCCAGGTACCGCACGATGACCCGCTTGTCGTCGAGGTCAAGGTAGCCAATGCTAAAGTCAAAAGGGTTCTGATTGACAGCGGTAGTTCTGCGGACACCATCATGTTGGATTGTCTTCAAAAACTCAACATTTCTAAGGCAGAGGTCCAGCCCTTGGGACGTCCCCTCGTCGGATTCGGTGGGCAGTCCACCTATCTAGTAGGTACTATCAAGCTGCCCACCCGGATCGGGCAGAAGGGATGCGGGCGCAACCTGATGGTCAACTATGTGGTAGTTGACATCCCTCTGCCATACAACGTCATCTTTGGTAGGCCTACTCTTAACCAGATCAAGGCGGCCATCTCCACCTACCAACTGCTGCTCCAATTCGAAACGGATGACGGTACCGTCGGGAAGCTGTATGGTAACCAGCGCACTGGACGCGAATGCTATGTCAATAGCTTTAAAACAACTGCTAAAGGGTCGGCCGAAACAAAGAAAAGAAAGATATCACCAGCGCCGCCAACATCCAGAACAATAAACATTATCCAAGGCCTCAACCTGTAGAAGGATATGAGGAGGTGGTCATCGGACAAAACAAAGAGGAAATGGTCCGCATTGGTGGACAGCATCATCCAAGTGCTGAAAGAATACAGAGATGTGTTCGCCTATTCAGCAAATGAAATGCCCGGCATCAGTTCCTTGGTCATGCAACATGAACTGAATATTAAACCTGAGTATAAGCCAATAAAACAGAAACTAAGGCATCAGGGACCCGAGAGGATTGCGGCAGCTGCAGCCGAAGTTAAGAAATTGTTGGAGGCAGGCTTTATCCGAGAATGTCAATACACCGAGTGGTTGGCAAACGTGGTACTTGTCAAAAAGCCCAACGGTACTTGGCGCATGTGTGTTGATTTTACCGATCTCAATAAAGCTTGCCCCAAAGACGACTATCCTCTGCCAAAAATTGACAGGTTAGTCGACTCAACGGCCGGCCATGCCCTATTCAGTTTCATGGACGCAAATGCCGGGTATCATCAGATCCCGATGGCTGCCGCAGATCAACCCCACACAGCCTTCATCACTAACCAGGGGGTATACTGCTACCAAGTCATGCCCTTCGGACTCAAAAATGTTGGGGCAACTTACCAACGGTTAGTGAACAAATTCTTTGAAAAACAAATCGGGAGGAATGTGGAGGTATATGTCGACGATATGATCGTCAAGAGCAAACAAGCAGTAAACCATGTCGAGGTTCTGAAGGAAACTATGCAAACACTGAGGCACTATAACATGAAACTTAACCCGAGGAAGTGCGTCTTTGGGGTCAAAGGGGGAAAGTGCCTCGGGTTTCTAGTGGACGAAAGGGGAATAGAGGCTAACCCAGACAAAATACAAGCTATACTGGACATGCAATCCCCTCGGACTGTGAAAGAGGTACAAAGATTAACGGGTTGCATAGCAGCTCTCGGGAGGTTCTTGTCCAGGTCAGCAGATAAGAGCCTAACGTTCTTCAGAACTTTGAAAAGAAAGACATTTGAGTGGGATGCCGAAGCTGAAGAGGCATTCCAGCAGCTCAAACAACATCTTACTATTATCCCCAAACTAGTCTCACCCTTGCCGGGAGAGACTTTATTCATTTATTTGGCAGTCTCGGAGCATGCACTAAGTGCTGTTCTGGTGGCCGAGAGGGAGAAGGTTCAGCATCCGGTGTACTTCATCAGTCACGCATTCAGAGGGGATGAATCAAGGTACCCTCAGATCGAAAAATTGGTATACGCCCTCATCATGGCTAGCCGAAAACTAAAGCCATACTTCCAAGCCCATCAGATTAAAGTCCTAACCGGACAGCCCATTCAGAAAATGCTCGAGGGGAAAAATCATTCAAATAGAATGACCGAGTGGAGGAATCAACTATCAGACTTTGGCCTACAATATGAACCACGAAGATCCATCAAAGCTAAGGCCTTAGCTGACTTCATAGTAGAGTGCACCAACCGACCAGCCTCCCCCGACGACTCCCAGCCATGGGAGCTATTTGTGGATGGATCTTCCACTCGGACAGGGTGTGGGGCAGGAATATTAATGAAAAAAGATAAAGGTGATCGGTTGGAGTATGCGGTAAAGTTTGACTACGGTATCTAATAATGAAGCCGAGTACGAGGCCCTGCTCCTCGGTCTTCAGATGTGTCAGGTAGTGGGGGCTCACTCGGTCGTTGCTAGTTCAGACTCTCAGCTAATAGTTGGGCAGATCAATGGACAATTTGAGGCCAAGGAAGATGGAATGAAGATGTACGTCCAGAAAGTTCAGAATGTAAGCCAAAAAATGAGAAAATTTGAATACGCCACATCCCTCGGTCTGAGAACCAACAGGCCGATGCCTTAGCCAGGCTCGCTAGCTCAACCGAGTGGATGGCTCCTCGGACAATCAGCTGGGAAGTCTTAAGAGAGCCAAGCATCAATGAACCAAATGCTGTACACATTTTAGATCGAGGAGACAATTGGCAGCAACCCCTGATCGACTATTTGGCTGAGGGAAAGCTTCCCGATGACACGCGGGATGCTGAGAGGGTCAAACAATCCTCCAAATGGTTTCTCCTCCACGACGGCCACTTATACAAGAAGTCATTTACCCATCCCTTGTTAAAATGATAACTCCCGAAGAGGGTGATTATGTGCTAAGAGAGATACATCAAGGGGCGTGTGGTGCTCATTAGGGCGCAAGAACCATTGCGGGGAAGGCCCTCAGATCAGGGTACTATTGGCCCACGCTCAAACAGGATGCCACCACCCTCGTACAAAAATGCAAACTGTGCCAATTCTACTCTGACATTCCAAGAAGGCCAGCTCAAGACCTCACCGCCATACTACCAACACTGCCCTTTGATCGATGGGGGATGGACCTCCTCGGCCCTTTTCCCCCAGCCTCGGGACAAAGGAAGTTCCTGATAGTGGCGGTTGATTACTTCACAAAATGGATTGAGGCTGAGCCATTAGCCACAGTCAGTGACAAACAAGTCAAGAGCTTCATTTGGAAGAACATAATCACAAGATTCGGTGTCCCGAGGACTCTCCTGTCTGATAACGGTCGGCAATTTGACAGTAAGCCAAACAAGGAGTACTGCTCCAGGTTTGGCATACAAACAAGGTTCTCAGCCATCGGGCGTCCTCAGACCAATGGCCAAGCGGAGGCTGCTAACAAAGTCATAGTCAATGGCATTAAAAAACAACTGGAAGGTGCAAAGGGGTCCTGGGTTGATGAACTTCCAGGAATTCTATGGTCCACTCGAACAACTGTAAAAGAGGCTACAGGACATAGTCCTTTCAACTTAGTCTATGGTAGTGAAGCAGTTCTCCCAGTAGAGGTGGGCATCCCCTCAACTCGAATCACTTTCTACGATTATGACAAAAATGAGGCACAAAAGGCAGTCGACCTCGACCTACTACCTGAGACTCGGGGAAACGCCTTGTTGAAGTCCATTGTGTATAAACAAAAGATCACACGATACTTCAATAAGAGAGTTCTCCCTCGGGAAATTAAGTTAAGTGATTGGGTGCTGAGGAAGTTTGAGACTACTGGCTAAGTACCGACGATGGGTAAGCTTCAGCCAAATTGGGAAGGACCCTACAAAGTAAGAGAGGTGGTCAGACCAGGCACCTACAGACTGGTAGATGAGGAGGGAAACATAGTCCCTCGGCTATGGAACGCTGACAACTTTAGAAAGTTCTATGTAGAGTAGTTTACATTATTTAATTGTTGGGGCAAGGAGATTTAGTCCTCGTTCAATTGTAAAGATAACAATTAATCAATGTAACTTGTATTGCAACAAAAACTGAATATAATCGCATGTGTCCATCGAGACAATAGATTATCAGTTCTTATACTTTGAATATAATCGCATGTGCCCCTCGGGGCAATAGATTATTGTTTCTCATTTTCTAATCACAGATGTCCCTCGGTACAATAGATTATGTCCCTAGAGGAAGTAGATTATTGATTCTCATTTTATAATCACATGTGTCCCTCGGGACAATAGATTAATAACTCATATTTCGTTGCACATGTCCCTCGAGATAATAAATTATGGGGCAGTATCAGACCTCCCTCGGGACAAGCACATGTCGTCTGAAACAAAATTCACCAAGTGTTTGTATAAAATTCACTAAGTGTTTGAATAAAATAATCAAGAAGACAAAGAAGACAAGGAGACAAACTCAGAATGAAACAAAAAGTATTTTATTAAATCATTATCATTCACTACAAAAGTTTCATTACATCACAAAAACAGGTTTCATTACAAGAGTTGGAAAAAATACAAGGAGGCTACTCGGGACTGGACTCTTCTGGCTGACCCTTGTCATTGCCGCCTTTACTGCGCAACTCAGCAGTCCTAGCCGGATCCTCACTGGAAGAGGAACCAGAAGAGTCTTGGACCTCGTTCTCTCCTGTGGCTGGCTCCACAGTCTCATCGTCCTTCTTTGATGGAGTGAACTCAGCATCAAGCTCAGCATCCATTATGGCCTTTTCATCGTCTTCCTGCATCTTCTTGTAGGCCTTCTGGACGTGGTGCCAAAGGTTGACGTCCTCCTTCTCCATGATTTGGCCGATTCTGCGTATTGCATCGGCTTCACCATGGTCGTAAGACGCAAGCCCCACAGTAGCAGCAAAGTCAGCACCCAAAGGAGAGTTCTTCCACTCTTCAACATGTGCTGCTGCATTCTTGTTCAGCAGCTCGGTCTTCTTTGCCAGAGTGGCCTCCATTGATGCTTTCATGGAGCGAACCTTTTTCAGCCTCTTCTTTAGGCTTGAAATTTTCTCCTCCTGATCCTTAAGGGAAGCAGCCGATGAAGATAAGTCATCTTGTATTTTAACGAGCTGCTCCTCGGCCTTTTTCTTCTGTTTTATGGCCTCGTCCCTCTACTGCTCGGTAGCCTTCAGCTGGTCCTTCAGCCTCTGGATGTCAGTGGACATCGTATGCTTGAACTGTTGAGCCATCACGCTCATTCGCACCGAGACCTGTTTCATCAGCTGTTAGCATATGATAAACAACATATAAGAATGGACAAACACTAAGTAAACTTACATCCATCCAAGAAGAAACTAAATCTTCTACTTGGTCAACCCCTCGGGCCTTGATAGCTTCCTCATCCTTGGTGGTGACCAACTCTTTCAATGACTTTCTAGCCCCAGTCCTCCTCTCTCGGGCAGAATATTCAGTGAACACCTTGTCCGACCCCGCTGGGGGAGGACGTCGGTGAAGGACAGAGTCCTCGAGATAAGCGGTTTCTAGATCCTTTGGATCAGACACCCCCAATATCTCGAGCCTCTCAGGTTGTTCCCCCTCATGAACAGACTTCTCAAACATGTGAGAAGCCCCTATCTCCTCAATTTCTTTCATAATTGCCTCGTCAAGAGGGACGATGGCCAGAGCTTGAGATTCGGCCCTCTTCCTCTTATACTTGGTTGGTTGAGGGTTTTGTAAACAAGATGTTAGTAAAAGATAAGTTATGAAAACTAAGGTACCAGTGAAATAGATGAGGCTTACCGAGGGAGGGGCAGGAACCTCCAGCTTCTTTTCTTGTATCCTCCGCTGAAGCTGTTTCTTCCTCAGTTCCGCAGCACTGACGACACTAGCCATCTTGTCGGGAAGGTCGGTGATGACTCTCTCTGTCAAGTAAGAACATGTTAGATACATGACATAAGAAATAAAAACAATAACGCAATAAGAGAAGATAATCCTACCCCTCGGAAAAAGATGACTCAACCCCACATAACAGAGGAAGAACTAGTTCTCGAGGAAAGACTTGTCTGGAAGGGTGAACCGTGGTTCCAACGTCCTCTGACCGTTGGCCACCACCTTGACAGTCATGAGGTAGAAGGCCACCCTAGCTTCTTCCTCATGCATCGTCTCTACATCTAAGTTTATGTCGAAATTGGGACCCCTCTCGGTAGGTGCAGTGGGAAAAGGCCAACCTCGAGGGTCAGTGGTATATACAAAAACAAAATTTGACCTAAAATTCTTGTTGCTCGAGGGAAGACCCCCATTTAACCTATAAAGCCCTCGACTATGAAAAGTATACCACTGCGTTGCATATTCCTTATCGGATGTATGCACGAGTTTGGCAATGTTTCGCCATAGTCTAAGGCTCGGCTGTACATCTAATAATCTACATAAAGAGATAAAGATGAGAATGCTGGACAAGGCATTCGGCATCAGCTGGCAGAGGGCTAAGTTATATGTACAAAGTAACTCGGCTAAAAAAGGGTGTAGTGGAAATCTAAGTCCTGCTTTCAAATAGGTGTCATATACAGCTATGGCTCCTGGGGGAGCTGAGGGTCTATACAGCTATACCCGTCCTTAAAGTTATATTTACTATGAAGATCTTGGATACCGTCATTTTTGAGGTATCTTTGGTAGGCAGGAGAAAGGTAAATGTCACCTGGACCCAGAGGAAGTTGTGCTACGCCCCTGGGTGTTGGTTGCTGGACGGATTGTTCTTCCTGCTCGGCCATGGTCACCACCCCTCTGTGTAAATAAGAGTCACGATAACCAAAAAGACTATTACGAAAGGCAAGTGAAATAATCCAAGGGTAATTTATGAATTTCTCTTCCCCCTCGGAAGAAACGCTCTCGGAGGAAGAACAGAGTGGGACTCCCTCGGGAACTACATGATTGACCAAATCCCCAACCTCCCTCGGGTCAGCTAGAGAAGCAGTATACATCGTACAACTAGACAAGTGTCCTCGGGTCAGTTGGGGAAAGGGTTATCTAAATCTATTTCCCGAGGACTAAAACTCAATGAATACAAAAGCACAAGGGGTCGGTCAAAGGGCATACCTTACTAGTCGGACAGTTAAGGGAGACGAAAACGACTTGAATCCTCGGGCTAACTTCCTTGAAGACTCGAGACGATTACTTCTCTCTCTAGAAAATGATCGTAAAAATTTTGTTAATTTGTGAAAAGTGAAGAATGAAAATGACAAGTTACTCTTATATATACATTCAAAAGGTAGAGGAAGAGATTCCTCGATAATCGAAAAATGAAGTACAAGTCGAAAAAACCTACAAGTACAAGTCGAAAAGTGAAGTACGGAAGAAGTAACTGAAGAGCCAGTTGTACCTCCTCAAAACCCTAAACTAAAGGGGCATTCGAGGAGTCAGTTATACTTCATCAAAACCCTAGAGGGGTATCCCAAGGATCAGTTGTACTTCATCAAAACCCTAGATGCATTTCACCAAAAACCATAATCGTACAAGATACTGCACGAACAGGTCTAAGCTAAGTGTTGCATTGTCGACGACCCTCGCAGGGTATACTCAATCCCGCATGACGATGGTTCACACCCTCGGGCAACCATCGTCTAGGGGGCCTGGTTAATAACCCAGGCTAAAAGACCTAACAGTTAGGCGCCATCCTCGTTCTGCAAGGATGGGACAAGGGCCTCCTCGGTCACGAATGAGACACTCCGCATGACTGAGGAGTCTTGAAAATGACTCCGTTACATCCAAGTGATGAATACATACTGGGGCTCACCTGCCCCTCGATCAAAGGGGAAGCCATCGGTAACACACCCTCAGTCGCTGATAGGACGACGTCCTCCTCGGTTGTGTATGAAGCTCCCTCCTTGACTGATCTGAGGGACAAATCAGATGGTGACACTAGACTGATAAGGGTACCTACTTGACAGATAAGCCACCAGATTATCACATAATTACCAAGTGTCGGATAGATGAAGCCTCGGCCATAAAGAGTGCCTCCTCGGACCTTGCGGAAGCCCTCGAGGTCACCTCCTCGAGTAGAGAAAATGGGGCCTCCTCGATCAGAGATGGGGCTCTCCCATATGACAGAAAAACCATGAACATAGGCTCACTCCTCGGGATCTAAGGAAGGAAATGGGGGACCTCCTCGGGATCTAAGGAAAGGAATGGGGCTTATACACTCCTCAGAAGTTTATAATCACCTCGGCGGTATAGAACATAGGCCCACAAACATGCTTGTACTACAAGAGGGACATTCTCGATTGGTGAAGGAGAGGGATAGCCCCTCAGTCATACCCCCTTTATACATATAGCCGAGGGGGATGACTCCCTCGGTCACCAATGGTTGGAGGGTAGAGCTCCTCAGTCACCCCTCCTCGGTCACGTAGATAAGGAAGGACTCCCTCGGTCACCCAACGGTGGGAGGAAGGGTACCCTCCTCAGTCACCAAGAGGGAGAGAAGATAGAGTCCCTTAGCCATACTTCCTCAGTCACACAACTGAGGGGGGGTACCCTCCTCAGTCACCAAGAGGGAAAGAAGATAGAGTCCCTCAGCCACACCTCCTCAGTCACACAACTGAGGAGGGGTACCTTCCTCAGCTACAAAGAAGGGAAGGAAATGCAAAGTCCCTCAGTCACACCTCCTCAGGGGCATAGCTGAGGAGAGGGGCCACCCTCAGCCAATTGGACAAGACAGCCTGTCATCAACCTTTGGCATCATGCTAATCGAGGTTACGCCTAACATGCTATCCTCAACGAGTATCGGATTCCACGTCGGGCGTGGGTCTAATTGTTTGGGCCAGGTCCAGATCCTGATCCTGGGCCGAATTTAAGGAAATTACCATTTTACCCCTAACAGGACAATACAGAGGAAATTACTATTTTACCCCTAGCAGGGGCAAAAAGACCCTCACAGACACTCCCTTCGGAGGGATGTCAGATTATGACACTTGTCGTAATCCCAATGGCCTGACAACTGTACTTTCGTACTATAAATATAGTACAATTTCCGCAGTCGAAGGTACGCTTTTCCTGCTGTTTCTGACAAATTACCTAAAATTCGGATCGATTCTTCCAGCTTACTGACTTAAGCATCGGAGGGGCGTTCCCGGGAAAAACCCCCCGGGTTAGTCATCCTCTGTCTGTTTTGCAGGTCAGACTCGGTTCTCGAGAAACGTTCGCAGGTCCAGTTCAGACAAAAGTTCTACCAGGAACAACTAACCTTGACTTAAAAAAGCTTTGAATTTGAGTTTGGTGATGTTCAAAATGGTGGCAGTGAAAGAGCGAAGAAGCAGTAGAAGTTGAAGTAAGTGATAATAAACAATTCCTCAACCAATTTTTTCCAAACACACTTAATTGAAAAACTAAAAAAAAAAAGTCAAAAAATAAAATTAGTTTACCATTATTTTAGGTCACCGGTAAATTAATCCAAAAACGGAAAATATGCTCTACATTAGGTCCAAAAGTGAAAAAATGAAAGTTCGGTCATTTTTTAAATTACCGGTCAAAATCGGATTATTTTCATAAATTTTTCCTTTTATTTATAATTATATATTTTTGTTTTGTTTTCACAAGTCTTAAGTGAGTTTTGGAGGTAAAGTAGTAAGCATATCTTTACATTTACTAAGGCCCTGTTCTTTGGACTTAAATTTTTTGCGTTTCAATTCAGTTCAGTTTAATTCTATTCAGTTTAGCTCTATTTAGTTCAGTTCAATTCAGTTCAGCTCATCTCCATTATAATTAGGCCCTGTTCTTTTGGACTTAGAGCATGTTTGGTATGTTAATTTTGAAGGTAGGAAATAGAATCAAGTAACAATTTTCATTATCTATTGTTTGTTATGAGATCTTGGTAACACAATCCATTACCTAAGGGTAACAATTACCCCCACTTTGTTACCCTTCCCAACCCTATGGTAAGAAAATCCTTTCCCTTTTATTTTATATCCATTTGATTTCCTTAGTCATACCAAACAACTTATAATGTTAACACTTAATATTACCCTTTCCACTCCTAATTTGTTTCCATTCCATTTCTCATCCTAAATCCATACCAAACACCCCCTTAAATTTTTGACATTTCAGTTCAGTTCAATTCTATTCAGTTTAATTCGGTTCATTTAAGCTCATCTCCATTATAATTACTACTTCATTTTAGTCCACTTCAGTTCGGTTCATCTCATTTCAATTCAGTTTAGTTCAGCTCATCGATAAAGTTCAGTTCAGCTCCTTTCAGTTCAGTTCAGCTCAGCTCCGTTTCAGTCCAAACGAACAGGGTCTTACTACTTCATTTCAGTCTACTTCAATTCAATTCAGCTCACTTCAGTTCAGTTCAATTCAGTTTAGTTTAGTTCAGCTCATTTCAGTTTAGTTCAGCTCTATTTAGTTCAATTCAGTTCAATTCTGCTCCTTTTCAGTCCAAAAGAACAGGGCCTAAAAAAAATGAACTGAACTGAAGTGAATAGAACTTAACTGAACTGGACTTATTAGAGCTAAAGTACTGAACTGAACTGAACTGAAAGGAGCTGAATTGAACTGAATTAAACTGATTGGAGCTGAACGGAACTGAACTAAACTGAAACTTTTTAGTATGGATTAATGATTGTTAACTATGGATTAATAATGACATAGTAATAATTTTGATATTAATCCACTAATAATTACAATACATAAAATAATCGTTATTGGTAGTTTATATTTTATGAAACAAAAATCAGTAATACATTTGTAGTTTCGTACTTTTGTGAATGGTAATCCTTCATATTTTTGTGATAGATAATCCACTTATTTGTTTCATTTCGTGAATGGTAGTTTCATAGTTTTGTTGGTGAAAAATATTAACTTATAAATATTTAAAATAAATTAATGATATTTAACGTTTCAAAAAAGTATTATGAGCACTCTAAGGGCCTGTTTACTTTAGCTGAAAACAGCTGAACTGAACTGAATTGATTGGAGCTGAACTGAACTGAATTGAAATGAACTAATTGGAGATGAACTAAACTAAACTAAACTGAAAGTTTTTATTATCAATTAATGATTAGCAAAATAAAAGAAGAGCTGAACTGAACGGAGCTGAACTGAATTGAACTGAGCTGAACTGAACTAAACTGATTTTAAGTTGTAGTAAACAAGCCCCAATAATATTATGAACAAAATAAACCCAATTAGGTACAAAATAACACCAATAAAGGTAATACACATCAATAATATTATGAACAAAATAAAGGTAAGTACAAAATACTGATTAAATTATGAACAAACATATTACGAAGTATTTACAAAAAAAAAAAACATTGTGAACAAAATTAATATATATACAAATAATATTATGAGCTAAATAATATATTATGAAAAAAATAATACACTATGATCAAATAATAGTTTGAAAAAAAATAACATACTATGAACAAATAATATATGGAACAAATAAATTACAACAATAAAATAAAAGAAGAGCTTAATTAAATTGAACTGAGCTGAACTAAATTGGTTGGAGCTAAACTGAGCTGAACTGAAATGAATTGAACTAAACTGAAATTAAGTAGAAGTAAATAGTTGTAGATACCTACATTTGTCCCCGACTAAAGGCCGATGATTAAAGTGTACCGCTTCGCAACAGGTCCAACTTCTAAAATTGATAGCTTGTAAGAGTAAATAAATAAATAAATTCATTAGCGGAACATAACTAGCCAATGATAAGTTCTGATGGTCAAAATGTGCTTAAGGTAATTTCTTTGATATAACATTACATTACATTATGTTATGTTATGTTATGTTATGTTATGTTATGTTATGTTATGCATGTATATTATATCAATTATATTATATTAGATTATATTATAGTATATGATATTATATTTAGTAGATGAGATTATATTAGAGTAGATAGATTAGATTATATATATAATTCTATTTATTAGATTATATTATATTATATTATTATTTTATTTTGAAAACTTAGAAAATAAATTAAGCGCACAAATATGGCCAAGTAAATTATGAACGTTTAGAAAGAAATTCGACAACTTTATGCTTATGGCAGCGTATAAAGTGGAATATGGCAGTGAATTTCAAAATATAGAAGTAAATTTCGGAATGTGGAAGTGAATTTCAGAGTTATAGAAAATTATAAAAACACGACCTTCATACGCACATAGGAGGTGCACCAAAGGATTAAATTTCAGAAATATGGCGGAAAACTCGAAAAAATTCCAAAAAGTTCAGCAGGCGCACATGCGCATCCTTTTCGACATTTTTCACAATTTACAGGTCCCTATGTCTAACCATTTCCAACATCTCGATTTTTGTGCATCTTCTCGTAATTTGTGCCAAACCTCTCTCTTTCTTTCTCTCTACAAAAATACTTTCTAAGCCTCCCCTAAACACACTCAAGTATTAAATATTTTCCTACTTAAACACAGATTATTATTATTATTATTATTATTATTATTATTATTATTATTATTATTATTATTATTATTATTATTATTATTATTATTATTATTATTATTATTATTCAAGCATCAACCAAAAGGCGTTATTTAGATCGCTGCACGCAAGGTACTTCAAATGAGACCGACATCAACAACATCTACATCTTGAGTTCTTTGATTAATTGAGTTAGTTTATGTCATTTAATTGCTTTTTTTATTTTTTTATTTTTTTTCAAAATTTGACATGTTTGATTAAGTTCATGAAATATTGATTAATGATGGCATGACTTTAAATTTAAATCAACTTTAAGTAGCAATTATTTTAGGTTGTTTAATTATGTGATTATTCATGGTAATTGTTTTATTGTTTTTAATCACATAAAATTCATGTTTAATTTAAAGACCGAAAAAACATGTTCTAACTAAAGAAAAGAATAAATCTTGGACAATGATTTAGGTACCTTTTAATGTTGGGTAATCCCAAAGTGATCATCACTTGCGTCTTATTAGAAAAAAATTTGTGCCTTAATTAAACTCGTCTAACAAATTTTTGTGTTTTAGGATAAAACAGAAATATGTTTTGTTATAATTCAATATTAAAATCATAAAATTATATATGAAACCAGGTAGAGGCCGTTATACGCATGGGGACATTGTGAACTACTTAGTCTTTACCCTCGTCCCCGAATCCAGATATATGAGACCTTCTTATCCTTGGCGTCGATTTGCCTGCGACCTAATGGGGTTCCATGAGCTCTCGAAAGAGCAAGGTAACAACTTATCTACTTGGGTTTTGAGCTTCTAGACTTACCCCAAACCAAGCATACTCACACTATACAAACTAACCAAGACATTCGATGTCCGTAAAAAGGGCATGTGGGCCCCCAAAAGCCCCCGGTCCACAATAGGCCGTTAATGTAGTTGGATCTTAAAGAGTCTTAAGAAGATAGAAAAACATACTCTCTCGGTCTTTTTTTATTATTGCATTTACTTTTTCACGTCTCCCAAGACACAACTTATAAAATTAATATATCAAGTTCGATATAATAAAAAAAACTATAAAAATATATTTTCGGCAAAATAAACATCAAGACAAATCAAACAAGATCCCATATGACTATATTTTTCGTTACGTATTAAATACCAAAGCGAGTCAAAGTTACAACGAAAATAGTGTCAAAAACCCTAATGTAGCAACTAAAAAAAGATTGAGAGAGTATTACAATACTAAATAATAGTAAAAAAAAATGATGTGGAATATATAATGAATTAGTGAATTTTAAGACAAAATCAGACTAATCTTGTCCTAAACATATAAAATCACGTATAATGATTTAAAATAATTGAGTGAACACCATCTTTAATATTTAATATTAACACACATTTCACCTCTATATATATACGGACTATATATTTCAATCTAGGTGGCCATCTTGCCAAAGAATTTTGAGAGCAAGAGCTTTAAACAACAAACACATGATCGAGTACGTAAGAGTGATGCAAACAATTTGAATCCTCATTCGTGATTTGCGAGGAGTTTACGAAACATCCCACCATCGCAAACAATAACTGACAAAAAAAAAAAAACACTAACAGATAAATTTCCTTATTGGGGTGTAAATAAATCATTACTCACACAATGATATAAAGGTAAAAAAAACACATTATTTGTTGAGGGTTTTCTAGTTTCTAACTATGAGAAACTAATTTGGTTTCTCACAATGGCATTACTACAAATACATATTAAAATGATATGTGATTAATTACACTTTTATGTCCATGTTTATGTTCCTTCATTTTTGTCGATATTTACCGTAATTGGTTTCTCAATGTAAAAATTAAGAATTTCCCTTTCATTTACTTATTAAGGTATCGGTTATTAGTTTATCATCCATGTTAAAAGACAGAGGTTACTATAAATAATTTTATTATAACTTTAGTCTCAATGATGTATGTTGATCTAACTAAAAACCGAAATAATTTAGTATACCGAAATTCACCTAATATAAATTAAGAAATTAAGAATGACCTTTAATACGTAATGAAGCATGAATGTTGCCTTCGATGTCTCATCCTATGTAACAAGTAACATGCAGGCATTATGTCCAAAATTGCACATAATGCACTAATAGGGAACCAACTTATTACCAATCGTATGATATGATATTGACTATTCAACAGGTTCTACTAGCCAATATTCTTCCTAAAGCATATTATAATTATATAGTGAACCCCACCTGTTTTCTTCATCAAATCATATGGCTTCAGTCAACAAAGAGTTCATTTCATAAAGTCTTATTTTTTTTTATCAAAGTTCACTATATTCTGATCGAGTTAAGTGAAGGAATTGATTGATTAAATTAAAAGTGAAGGAATTGATTGATTAAATTAAAAGTGAAGGAATTAGAAAATTTTGTACTCTGCATTCGATCAAATCAAATTTGTTTGTCCAAGTTCTTAAGTAATTTACATTGTTGGTTTGAAAGTAAATGTAAATGTTTTGCGAAAAAAAAATGGATTTTATATAACCCTTTAAATTTTCTGTAGATTTTGGTGTCACTTAATTCTAATGAACAAAAGACTCAAAATTTCCTTGATTTTTATAATATACAAGCTTAATTATTTTTGTTATAACCTATCTTACATTAGAACTTATGCATGATCACCAACACATCATTTTGTATTGTAAAAAGTGTAAAACACATACCTGATGAATGATGATTGAAGAAACAATGAATTGATGGAGTAGTCTTGGAAAGAAAGAGATCATCTGCATCTAGAGGCTCTAAACGATACGTAGATTTATCGAAGATGACGATAATTACATGATTTCGAGCCTCAGGATGCAGATTACCCATTTCTAACCAACACACGATATGATATAGTATAAATAACTCATAATAAAGAATGATGAATTACTAAGTAACAAAGTACATATATTAATATGCATGCACATATAAGCTTTGTTCATGTTTATATTTTTTAACTATGGAATTGTGGTTGATGATATAAGCCAAGCCATCATAAGGAGGAGGCAATTTATAGTAAACATTAGTTATAAGTGAGCTAATCTAATGTGGTGGGGTGTATGGTATTAGGTTCTCTCTTACAGTAAAAGAAGAGATGCTTAGACTAGACTACATTCTTTTTTTTTTTTTTTCTTTCAAAGTAGTAAAATATTCTTTTTGAGTTGGCATAAAACTATGTTGTGATACTTATATATAGTACGTCATATTTGTTTGTATTTGTTGAATAGAATTCATTGCTACCAAACACTAGTTGCCACAAAATGCAGAACGAGGTAACGAAGTATATGTTAGGGTATCAATCTTTTGATTTTAAAGACAATAATTCATTATCTATATATATACTTGGAATATAACTTTATGATATGTTTAATAATTTTGTTTTAGGGTATCAATGTGTTTTAATTAAAAAGTTGATGAGAGGTGACAATACTTGTAATAAATGTTGGGAATCAAGAAAGAACATTGAGGTTTATTCTATCTATTGATTTGAGGAAACAGTTGATGGAAAATTCCATTATGTTCATATTAGTTAGGTTTATGTTTTGCTCAAAATACAAGTGGCCCATTCACAACTCACAATCACAAGTAGCCTCATATTTCAAGGGTAATAAGTTTCGATTCATGACCATCTTAACCTATAAATTAAAAAGAACACACCCTAAAGTTGATGCATACAGATCGAGCCAACGAGGCCAACATTAGACCAACTTATAGAGTAGTTAAGGTAGTGTTTTTTAAATTCATTCTGGGCGCTTTCATACTTACCTATGGTTGCCACTGTGCCCGCTTTTTTTAGCTTTCATCCCAATGGATTGTATTATTTATTTTATTATATTTGGAGAGTAGTTTGGATTGGATTTTCTTACTTTAATCTTGCTTAATTATTCAATAAGTTTAACCACCAGCTCTTGTAGCAAGCCTACATCGAAGACGATATTGACGACACAAATTTTTTGACATTCGATAACAAAACAATTTATTAGGAATATATATTAGCTCTCTATACTTATAAGTTATAACTTATTCATTATTTCCTTTCACTCTTCAAGAATGTAAGAATCATTCACATCTAAAATTATTCATTTAGCAAAATAGTTACAGTGAGAAAAGATTAAAATTCTAGATGATCCTAACAATGCTCGAATGAATATTAACATTATGGTGGTAGATAATAATTTTATTTCTACCGCGATTTTCTTTGTAGCATTTATTTAGAAAAATCCTTCAAGTTTAAGGGTAAAAACAAATTAAAGATAATTAATTATATGTAATTACGACTAAAGATTAAATAAACTTTATATTATAATAATATAGAAAAAGCACTAGATGCTCTTAAGTCTTGAAAATGAATTGAACGAAGCAAATAAAAATCTGAAAAAGAGCACATGAAAAGATCATTAGTATCAGAATGATGCTAAGAATGATGCACATCATAAGGCCACAAAGTGAAAAAGTGAGACATTTCTTCTTCAATTTTACCAAAAAAAAATATCCCATCACATTATAATTAATTTGAGATTTCTAGCATGAAGTACCTAAAATTGGCATATCCTTTTTGTATTAGCTCATGTAATCCTATTACCGTAGAATGTTATTTCAAACCTTTTCTTTTTTTTTTTTTTTAATTTTTTTTAAGTGTTTTTACGCTCGAAGGCTAAAAGCAACTTATAAATGAATTAGTTAGGGCTTGGGACATCAATAAATTTTAAATAATGTCCGGTAGACCCGTGCATTATTCAACTTTATCTTATTTTAAATAAATGGGTTGCGCGATTTCAATTTATGGTTAAAATTATGAAATGATTATATGATGGACTATAAAACGTCTTTATTGGCTTCAATCACTAATAACAGGTTTTGATTGAGTTGGGTTTCCATACACATTAAAAGGATCATTGTAGTATCAAGATTTTTTTTTAATTGAGAATTCAACATGTGTCCTAAAAAAATGCATTAGTGGCTTTTTTTTTAGTATATATCTGTCTATATCTATATCTATATAACAAATTAAAAGACGTTTTTCATAACGTAAATATGTCATGTGACACCCTTCTAGCTATGCAATTATTTAATATTATGTCATTTCCAAAAACGATTCAAACAAGGTTGATATGTCTACTAAATAATAGATCTTACCAACTCAACTAACTATTATTGTTGATTTAAGTATGCCCATATATCATATATAATGTTGTAATGATCAAGCTTTATTTTTCATTAGTTAATAGGCAAAATCAAATTATAAAAGACGTTCTTGATAACGTAGATAAGCCAAGTGACACTCTTCTATCTAATTCTTTAACATTATGTCATGTTTTTGTTTTCCCAAAAGTGATTCCAATAAGTTCCGAATCCATGACATTTGTTTACTAAATAATTGATCTTACCAATTTAACTAACTATTATTGTTGTCTTAAGTATCCCCATATATCGTATATAATGTTCTAATGATCGAACTTCATTTTTCATTAGTTAACATGCAAAATAATTTTTTTAATAAAGTATTGCCCGAGCAACGCCTGAACCAATATACTAGTTTATATAGATTATGGGGTTGTTTGACAATTGGTTATTAGCTTTTGGCTTGATTGATTAGCTTGAAGCATTGGTTGTTGGCTAAACTAATAAGGCAAATGCTGATGATAAGCGTGGGGCCGAAGCTAGCTAGGATTATGGAGGCCCCGTGCAAGATCTTAAGATGGACCCTTGGAACACTATTGAAAAATATGAAGGGGTAACTTTATCAAGCAAAAAGCCACTTTCATGGCATTTGATAAGTTGATATTTTATATGTATTTTACCCCCAATCCCGAGTGATTTTTAGCTCTAATACGGCTCTTTTGAGCCATTTCTACTAACTTTTGCTATTTCGAGTGTTTGTTGTGCTTTTTATTAGATTTTACAGGAATCGATGATTTATCGTTGTTTTCCGAGTCTTTTGAAGCACTTGAAGAAGTTAGTGAAGAGTTGAAGTCATTTGGGAAGCTTAACCGAAGACTAGAAGTGTTAAAACGAAGAATTAAAGAAGCAATTAAGGAAGAACGAGCAAAAACCGAGAAACGAAGGCAAACAAGCCATCCGCCCGGACCGAGGTTGTGCGCCCGGGTGAAGGCTGCACGCCCGGACCCTCCGGGCGGGTGGCTCTGAAGACTTAATTTCGCGTGTTTTTCCCCTTGTTTAGCCTAAGTACTTAAGTGTTTAGTATCCTAATTAGTCATTTACGCCTCTTTTGATTTTAGAACCCTAGTTTACTCTAAAATTCTCCCAAAGTGTAGAACTCTTTTCAATCATTCAATCAATAATATTCGGGTTCTATTTCAATCTTAATTCTTGTTCTTAGTTATGTTTATTATTATTTTCAATTTATTTTCTTAGTTTTAATAGTTTTATGTTTAGATTTAATTTCTTGATTGTTGTTGGTTTTGTTTAGTTTAATCATGTTTAGTACTTTAATTACTGTTGTTGATTTAGTTTTTGTTCCTTCAATTATGAGTGAGTAGTTCTTTTTCTAGGACTAGGGGATCCATGGATTAATTGGTGATGTTTTGCTCATAAATATTAGTTTAACTATTAATGTGCTTGAATTCCTTTTGTCAATTGTTATTGCTTTCAATTAAATACTGGCCAGGTTTAATTGTTAGTTTGATATTGTTGAAATCGATGCCGAGAGGTAAGATTACCACAATTAGATCATAAGGACAATAGGCAAAACGAGTCTAAGTGAGCGAGAGCCATTAGAGGAGTTTTGAAGGGGACTAGATTCGAGAGAATTAGTGGACCTTAATTCAAGGAAATTAATAATCTAATTATTTATTTGTGTGCAGTTCGTTGATTAATCTGTGGTGAACCGATGTCCTAGGTTTAGTCATTAATTAAATTCCTTAATCAATTTAGCTCTAATTCTAGTTAATTTCTTGGTCACAATTGTCACTCAAAGGCCCTTTGCGCGGTTTAGACTTTTTAGACTAATAGGTTTAATTGCTTCCCTGTGGATTCGATCCCTACTTCCCTAACTATATTAGTTAGAGTGGTTAGGTTTATTTTTGATAGGTGTGCGATAGCCTCATCAACATTCATTAATTTTAATGTCCAATTTGATATTTTAAATCGTATATTAAGCATAAAAAAAACCAAATAATTTAAACAAACAATTAAAATTATTAAAAATGCATATGGAGAGATTAGATAGAACCAATTGAACTCTCTAACAAACTTTGATGATTCTTGTGGAACAAATTGAAAGAATAGGCTAATAACGTTAATGAAAAACTTATCTGGAAATTAAGAAGAAGGTCGTGGCGTGACGAAATATCATTGCCCTAAAGTCGAATTTTCCCCGCACTCGTACACACGGCCTCTTGGCAATCGACCCCTAGGGTTACACGATGTCTACTCTAATGGTGTACAGCAAAAGAGCAAATTGAGAACTCGATCAAAACAATGCCTAAGGAATTAAACATGTTTAGTATTCTAGAGGAGAGTATGATTCTTCAATTTTGTGTGTATTTTTGTGAAGAAAGAATGAGCAATTTATAACACTACTGTTTCCCCTAAAGCAAAACGGTAATCCGAGATTATCGCCATAATGAAGGCACTAATCACGGCAATATTAAAGATGGGTATAATGTGCAGGCGCTAAACACGGTAAGAATCATGATTATAACGGTTACAATATCGGCAAGATATTGTAACTGACTTAAATAATCAAACGGATTTTGGCCAAAAAATTAGGTATGTGTGTAAAATCCCTCGCCACACCCACACCCGCGCACGCACCGCGCTACTCGCCCGAGCCCGGCTCGGCCTGGCGCGCGCGCGCGTGTGGTCTCCAACTCCCTCCACTATAGGACTCTAATAAATCCTTAAGGAGGTAAGGGTATATAAACCAAGTAAGCAATCTTGCATTTTTTCAATGTGAGACAAGGAGAGAGAAATAAGGTGGATTTTCTTTTGAGGCAAAACAAATGGAGTATTGCATATCATATTACTCAAACATTCCCCCACATGATTGGAAAGAAAAGTAAATTAATGAAATGAGTGCAGGATTAAAATTTGGGCATAGGAGATGTCGGTTTTTTAAGTATCAATGTCTTGCGGACTTGAATTGATACCGTGTGTTTACAAATATGTTCTACAACCGTTTTAGGTGAAGTGCATCTTGAACCTATAATGGAGGTTGTATGAACAAGTTTGCACACTTGACCTTATCTCAATATCGATAGAGTTCTCGCAACACATATAATATATAGTTAGTCCCTCACTGATGCCTGGGTTTTTCATGAATGCTCAAGAGATCCAAAGCCTATAGGATCTCATAGGAGTAGGATAAGTTCCCCACATTCACATAGGTAAGTTCATCAAGTTTGTACTCATCACAAACCACCTTAATTATAGGCTATGAACTTATTAAGAGCTAATGCTCAACCTCACACCAATAATCGCAAAATACTACATCAATTTATTAATTAGGAATGGTAGTAGTACATAGCTCGAGTTAATTTGTGATTTCGTTTGACCCTTTTGAACTTAGAAATTACTAAGTTGGGTATCCATCACAAATCACTCCTCAATAGGCTTTAAACCCATTCCTTGTGCTGACTCCAGCACCATCTTTCTACAAAGGCCTTTGGTCAGAGGATCCGCAATATTCATCATTTTACATACTCAAGTGATATCACAATTTTCCTGTTCAGGTCTCTCACTATTCCATGCCTTATTCTTATGTGCCTCCTTTTTCCGTTGTAGGATTGATTTTGAGCAGCACCTATGGCGGCTTGCGAGTCATAATGCATGGAAACTGATGGGGTAGGCTTCCCCCACAATGGAATGTCTGCAAGTAGCCCTCTTAGCCACTCAGCTTCTTTCCCTACAAGTTCTAAAGCAATAAACTCAGATTCCATTGTAGACTTAGCAATACAAGTTTGTTTAGATGAATTCCAAGATATAGCACCACTAGCGAAAGTAAACATATAACCACTAGTAGATTGGATTTCATCAATGTCAAACACCCAATTAGCGTCACAGTGCCCTTCTAGAACACAGGGTGTTCTTCGGTAATGTAGACCCCAATTGATTGTCCCTTTTAAATAGTTTAACAATCTAAACAAAGCACCCCAATGTTCATGATTTGGATTGTGAGTATATCTACTCAATCTACTAACAGCATATGCTATATCTGGCCTTGTGTAATTCATCAAAAACATGACACTTCCAATGATCTTGGCATACTCTTCTTGAGAAACACTATTACCTTTGTTCTTTTTTAAATGTATACTAGGATCATATGGGGTTTTCACCGAAGTACAATCAAATTGATTAAATTTCTATAAGATTTTTTCAATGTAGTAAGATTGATTTAAGGACAACCCGTATGAGGTCCTAGTAATTTTTATGCCAAGAATCACGTCAGCCTCTCCTAAGTCCTTCATGTCAAAGCAAGAACTTAGAAACGTTTTAGTCGAGTTAACTATGTCTATAGTAGTTCCAAAAATAAGCATATCATCTACATATAGACATATGATAACGCAACCAAGCTCATCAAATTTTGAATAAACACAAGCATCTGAATCATTTACCTGAAAACCATTAGAATTAATGGTTTGGTCAAATTTCTCATACCACTGTTTGGGAGCTTGTTTTAAACCGTACAATGATCTAATAAGCTTGCACACCTTGTTTTCCTGTCCTGGTACCACACAACCGTCAGGTTGCCTCATGTATATTTCTTCATTTAAATCACCATTCAAAAAGGTTGTTTTCACATCCATTTGATGCATAACAAGGTTATGAATGGATGCAAGTGCTACAAGAACTCTAATAGTGGCAACCTTGGTTACAGGAGAATAAGTATCAAAGAAGTCTAAACTTTTCTTTTGGTGGTTTCCACATACCACTAGTCTAGCTTTGAATTTGTCTATTGAGCCATCAGGTTTTAGCTTCTTTTTGAATACTCATTAACTACTCAAAGGTTTGCAGCCCATAGGAAGGTCGGTCAATATCCAAGTGTTATTACTCATAATAGACTCTATTTCACTATTTATAGCTTCTAACCGAAAATTAGAGTCAATGGATCTCATAGCCTCCCCATAATTCCTAGGGTCATCTTCTAGTACAAAAGCATTAACTAATTGCCCATTTATAGTTTCTTGCTGAACTAGAAAAGAGGTAACAAAGTCAGGACCAAAATTTTTCTCAACTCTAGCTCTCTTACTCTTTATAGGTTCTATGGCCTCACTAGATGATGCAATGTTATGTTGTGTAGAAGTAGAAGATGATGCAGCAGGTAAAGATGGATGATAATGCATTTTCATAGGAAAAATATGCTCAAAAAATTCAACATCTCTGGATTCCTTTATAGCACCGAGTCCAGAGCCATCTTTAAGAATAAACCTGTAAGCTGCATTGTTAGTAGCATAACCAATAAAAATACCATCCACAGTCTTAGGACCAATTTTGTTCCTTTGGAACTCAGGTAGACCTATCTTTCCTAAGCACCCCCACACTTTTAGGTAATTGAGGTTAGACTTGAAGCCTTTCCACAATTCATAAGGAGTTTTGTCAAGTTTTTTGTGAGGTACATGATTTAGAACATAACAAGCTGAAAGAAGAGCCTCTCCCCACATATTGGTACGCATACCAGAACTTATAAGCATAGCATTCATCATGTCTTTTAAGGTTCTATTTTTTCTCTCAGCTATCCCATTTTGTTCTGGAGTATAAGGAGCAGTGAATTCATGGATCATACCATTTTCCTCACAAAATTTCCTAAGTGGAGTTCTGTTATACTCACTACCTCGTTCTGTTCTAAGTCTTTTTATTTTAAGGTCTACTTGATTTTCTACCTCAACTTTGTAAATTAGAAACTTAGCCTCAGCTTCATCATTAGAACTCAACAAATAAACCTTGGTGAAGCGGGAGAAGTCATCAATAAATGTTATTTAATAATATTTCCCACCTCTGCTCATAGAGTTTTTGAAGTCACCTAAATCTGTGTGAACTAATTCTAATAAGGTGGAAGAACGATTAACATTTTTGTTGAATGATTTCTTAGGGTGTTTAGCTTCTACACAAACACTACATTTATCAAAAGTATTAGAACTAAAGTTAGAGATTAAACCAAGTTGTTTTAGCCTTTTAATCGAGGCTACATTAACGTGACCTAACCTGGAATGCCACAAAGAAACAGACTCAACAATATAAGCAGAAGCAGAAATCTTATTATCACTCACAACATCAACATCAAGAATAAATAACCACCCATTACAAAAACCCTTTACCACAAATTCACCATTTTTGGTGAGTACAAGCTTATCAGATTCAAAAGTTAACTTAATCCCTGCTTTATTAAGCAAGGCACCAGAAATGAGGTTCCTGCGAATATCAAGAACATGCAAAACATTTTGTAAAGCAACAATTTTTCCAGGAGTAAGTTTCAAAGGCACTTTTCCTTTTCCATGGATACTCACAGAGCTTGATTTGCCCATGAAAACATATTCTCCATCAGCAACTGTTTCATAATTCTGGAAAAGTTTCTTATTGGAACAAATATGGCGAGTTGTCCCTGTATCAACATTCCATTCAATCACATTACTTCAGAAGCTACAGCTGAAATAATGTCTTCAGTTAAATTAACCTGTGCCTTAGAACTACTTCCTTTATTTTTAGCACCGGGTCCATGTCCTTTAGGACAGAACCTAGAGGAGTGCCCAATTTCACCACAAGTATAACACTTTCCTTGGAAAGTTCGTTTCTGATTATAATCCTTGTCTTTGGTAAACTTGTTTTGTCTAGTGCTATGAAATTGATTATTTCCCTTGCTTTTGAATCCTTTAGATTTATCTGCAGACTTAGATTCAACTAGATTAGCAGTAGAAGAAGAATGTTCATGAGATTTAGGCCCTGTTCTCCTCGTCTTATTTTCACTTATTTTCAGCAAAAATAAGTTCAGTTCAGCAAAAATAAGTTCAGATCAGTAAAAATAAGTTCAGTTCAGCAAAAATCAGTTTTAATCCTTAATAAATTGTTAATGATTTCAGCAAAAATAAGTTCAGTTTAGCAAAAATAAGTTCAGATAAGTAAAAATAAGTTCAGTTCAGCAAAAATAAGTTCAGATAAGCAAAAATAAGTTGAAGAGAACAAGGCCTTAGATTTCACCTGAATCCTGTGTTGTTCCTTAATCTTGATGTGAGAGACAAGTTCTTGGAGAGTAAAGTCCTTCTGTTTGTGCTTCATGGAATGAACATAAGTGTCCCAAGAAGGTGGCAATTTTTCGAGCAAACAATTAGCTTGAAAGGAATCACATATCTTCATACCCTTAGCAATGATATCAGCACATAAGGTCTCATATTCGTAAACTTGATCAAGAATAGGTTTATCATCGGTCATGCGGAAATTCAACCAACGACTACAAGCATATTTCTTAGTCCTAAAATCATCTGTTCCGTACTTAGTTTTAAGAGAATCCCAAATTTATTTAGCGTTTTTAGACTTGCTATAAATTAGATAGAGTGACGGAGTCATGTAATGCAAGAGCATGCCACGACAGGTTTTGTTATCCTTAGCATAATCTCTATTAGAATAAGTTGGAATAGAACCAGAGTTAAGAACATAATCAACATCGATTTGACCAAGAAAGAAATGCATTTTTTCAGACCACATTTTATAGTTTTTGCCATCAAAAGGATCCATTTTGGACATATCAGGAACAATAGGATTTGCAAGAATAGCAGAATTCAAAGAAACAACAGTATGAATAGTATTTCTAGATTCGTTACTAGCCATGGTAAATTGAAAATAAAAATTCGACTTTAGAATGTAAGAATAGGCTAATAACGTTAATGAAAAACTTATCTAGAAATTAAGAAGAAGGTCGTGCTGTGACGAAATATCACTGCCCTAAAGTCGAATTTGCCCCGCAGTCGTACACACGGCCTCTTGGCAATCGACCCCCAGGGTTACACGACGTCTACTCTAATGGTGTATAGCAAAAGAGCAGATTGAGAACTCGATTAAAACAATGCCCTAGGAATTATACGTGTTTAGAATTTTAGAGGAGAGTATGACTGTTCAATTCTGTGTGTATTTTTGTGAAGAAAGAATGAGCTATTTATAACACTGTTGTTTCCCCTAAAGCAAAACGGTAATCCGAGATTATCGCCATAATGAAGGAACTAATCACGAAAATAATAAAGATGGGTATAATGTGCAGGCACTAAACACGACAAGAATCATGATTATAACGGTTACAATATCGACAAGATATCGAACGGATTTTGACCAAAAAATTAGGCATGTGTGTAACCACACCCACACTCGAGCACGCGCTGTGCCACTCGCCCTCGCCCGAGCATGGTCTGGCCCGGCGCGCGCGCGTGCGTGTGTGGTCTCCAATTCCCTCCACTATTGGACTCTATTAAATCCTTAAGGAAGGTAAGGGTTCATAAACCAAGTAATCAATCTTGTATTTTTTTCAATGTGGGACAAGGAGAGAGAAATAAGGTGGGTTTTCTTTTGAAAACAAATGGAGTAATTAGAGGACTTGTGGCAAAGGAGAGGGGTAACACTTTTGGGAAAGTAAACTTTGAATGTTTTAAATATGGAACAAATAAACTTATTGGTAGAATTGTGACAAATTACTGGAAGGTTGTTTGAAAGTTGAGTTAATAATTAGAATTGAAAATTTTGGGAAGTGGAAAATATTATAAATGCATGCGTACAAATATATCTGCTAAAAGGAAATAATTGAAATAATTTCAAAAAGTGAAGCCATGGAAAATTGAACCTGGAATGTTCGATATGTGATGCCCTTCCCTTACCACTTGTCTATTATAATTTTATTTGTCTACACTAAAAATGATAAGTTAATATACCATTTGAGGCCCTTTGGTTTGGGGGCCTTGTGCGGTCGCCCACCCTGCACGGCCCTAGAACCAACCCTGAAAAGGCCCAAAACAAAACACTCCTTGTAATGATTTACATGGAAATTAAAGAGCAAAATTTTTCAAAATAAGTTCCTAGTAAAGTAAAAATATCTCTATTACATAACCAAAGTGTGTGCAGTGAGGTTCAGAGTATCTCCAAGTAAAGATCAAACTACTCTCCCACTATCAACTTTTAGAAAATTGTAATTACTAAGAAGAAGTTTTAAAATATTAACTATTTGTTGGATTTAAGAACAGTAGTGGAAAAAACCACATTTGCTCCAGTCAAAACCCCCCTTTTTGCTCCGGGTTTCGACCAGAGTAGGGGTGGCAGAAGCAATAAGTCTAGAGACTTATTGCCCCGGTCGTGACCGGAGCAAAAGGTATGACTTTTTGCTCTGGTTCTTTAAATGACCGGAGCAAAAAGTCTATTTTGCCACCCAAAAAGAGACTTTTTGCTCCGTTCTTTAAATGACCAGAGCAAAAAGTTCATTTTCCCACAAAAAAAGAACTTTTTGCTCCGGTCATCTAAATAACCGGAGCAAATAATAGCCTTAAAAAACAAAAAACAAATTTTTTTTTTTGCTCAAATGAAAGCCAAATGTTTAGAGATACATAAAACATCATTTTTAAAATTATATTGTTCTTACAACACCTCAAAATTACAAAAAAATAAAAAAATTACTACAACACATCCTAATCCTTTGGGGTTGCCGCTTTCCTCTCCTTCTTCGTCACCTCCTCATCCTCCTCCACTATAAAAAAAACCAGAGAAAAACAACTCAGCAACAACATCGATAAATAGCTACAAATCACCCGAAATTGCAGAAACATGATAGCTAGTCGAAAGTTAGAAGCATAAGCGGACTTCTTAGTAGTCACAACAGTAAACCACTCAAAATATCCGATCATTCCGACAAATAGCAATACCAATTTGAGGCTGTAAATCTCTAGATCCTGAATTAGGTTTATTAGCTAATTCAGGATATAAACACAGCCAAACTATTTTAATAGCATGCCACAGTTGTCCTAAATCGCATCATTCTAATCACCTATGAGATAACACTGAACACCCCAAAAATTAAATTGCAACCTTTTTAGTGCCAACCAGAAAAGATGCAACCTTTTCGATGTGTAGGGCCAACTACTTCCGGTGGCTCCGCACCGACTCCAACAGCTACTAAAGACCCCGTCGAAACTCCAGTTGCTTAGTATTCTCGAGCAATACCTGACAGCAAAGGATTATAAGTGACTTTTAACACTGGCAATTTTACCCAACATTCCTATCCAAAACTATAATGAGTTAGTAACATTTTCTCAAAATTTTAACAAATTAAAAGAACATCCAACTTCTATTCCTTTGATAAGATAGAAATTGAAAATCCTAAAAACAAGTTTTGAGAGGAAGAGAAGAAAAAAAAAAGAAAAAACTTTACCTCCATCAGCTTGGAGAACTTGGACGAAGATATCAATCTACAAAACAGGTAAATTAAAACATTGATAAAATATGCAGTAGGGAGCAGCAGCAGTAGCACCGTAAGCGTTAACCAACAACAGGAGCAGCAACAAAGGCTAACAACAACAGCAGCAACAAGGACCAAATGCCAACAGCAGCGGCAAGAAACAAGGAAACAATAGCGGCAAGTAAATCAGATCATACAAGAATAAAGGAAACAACAACAACCACCACCAAAAGCATAATAAACAAACAATAACAATCAAAACAATGCAATGCATACACTCGTTGTATCATGAGATAACGAATAGTATCTAAATAAACCCACTGTGATAAATTAAACATTCACTAAGCTGCAATGTAAGATACTCCATTTATCATAATGTAACCATGTAATTACATCACAGGAATCTACACTAAACAACAATAAACCTTCACTGTAAAGAGCAGCAGCAATAGCAGCAACCACAAAAAGCATGGGTAGCCTCTAAGAATCTACCTTCAACCAAGTAACAAGCCTTTGAACGGGGATCATCACGTCAATTCAAGAATGAAAAGTCAGACATTAAGACACCGGTAATATTAGTTAAATGAAAAGTCGTAGTCAATTGAAGAATGATAGACATCAAACACCTTAACTAGATGGGAACAACTGTTTTGTAACTTTCCTTTTAATTAACCCCTGTATTCATTTATCTACACTTGCAAACTTCAATTTTAAGTCTTTAATTCAATAGAGATAAACCAACTTCACCAAGGTACATGGTGTCCAAAAGACTCACCAAGTATATTATAGGCTTTCTACTATTTTAAGAACTAAACCTATGGCAGACACAAGTATGACATACGGTGAAGGATCTGAATAAGGATGTGATTGACCAATTCTAAACCACTACAAATTCTGAGAAGGATAGACCAATCCTCAACTGCTACAAAGTCAGATAGGGATCGACCCATTCCAAATCACTATGTGTGATTGTACGAGTAGAGCCCAAACTATAAGTCTGAATTTCGAACTAGTTTCTTTATAGTCAAAAACCAGGTTTAGCAACATGAAGCTGTGTTGAAAACGGAAAGTGAGTGACAGTGCTAAATTCTAGCTGAGGATCAGCAACACAGAGATTTTCACAGTCCAAACAACAACAATGACAACAACAGTCCAAACAATAACAATGACAACAACAATAGTCCAAACAACAACAACGACAACAGTCTTAACATGCACCAACAATCACAACAGAGTCCAGACAACAGAAATCCCAAAAAAATGGAAAATTAATCCCACAATAACCATAAATCAAATTGAACAAAATTACCCCAAATTCACCAACGCAATCATTCACCATCGTCATTCACCATTCACCACCATTCACTGTCGTCATTTACTACGTACCAAAGCCAACAACAACAATGACCATTAGATCTGAAAAAGGAAAAAAAAATCAAAAAACAAAATTCTAGATTAAATTTGAAATATAAAAAACATCACCTTTAAACTGAAATTGAAATCGAAAACAAGATCTAAAAAAAAAAAATTCATGTGCGAGGAGGCGATTCTAGTGGTGGTGAGGAGATGATTTAGGGTTTTTCGAGGGGTGAGTCGTTTAGGGAAGGGTTTGGGGATAGAGTTTAGTGTTTTGGGTTGTTTAGTGTTTTTAGTGGAAGAGGCGACTTAGGAATAATAAGGAGGAAGAAGATGAGGAGATGATGAAGAGGAGAAAGAGAGGGAGGATTTTCGGAAAGAGAGAGCAAAGGAGAATGGGGAGTTAGGGTTAACGGATTAAGAGGATGAGGGATGAGTTGGTTATGAGATTTTTATTAAAATGAATATATATTGAACTATTTTTTGCTCCAGTCAATACAACCGGAGCAAAAAGTCAAACAACCGGAGGATATAACTTTTTGCTCCGGTCTGGATTTTCACCGGAGCAAAAAGTAAATTATTTTTCCCTCCAAAGACTTATTGCTCCGATTTTTTATTTTACCTAAAAACCGAAGCAAATATGATGTAACATATGTGAATTTTTCCACTAGTGGAATGGCAGAAAAATGAAAGAGAACAATATCCCTTGTTTGTATAAAAGGTTGGGAGAAAGAAGGGGAGAAACCTAAACCCCTTAATTTTCTCTCTCTCTCTCTCTCTCTCTCCCTCCCTCCCTCTCCCCTCCGCCCCTCCCCCTCTCTCTCTGATGTGAATATTGGTAAGAAAATCGTTACTCACACAGAGATTTAAACTAGTATTGATTTCTCTAAAGCAAAGCACCAAGAATACAATCCTAGGTCAACTAATTTTATGAATTTTTTTATCTAATACTCCCGCAATTCCTAAAACTATTCTCACAACTTCACAAAAGTCTAAAGCCTAAGAACCAACTCTAAATATTCGAATTTCTCTCACACAAAATTCTCAAAGGTACTGTGTTTTGTAAGAAAACAAATAAAAATGAAAAACTCGATGTTTTTATTCAGTTCAATCTGATGTATTTTAAGGCTTGTTACATGCTATTTATAGTGTAAATATTCTTAAAAAATCTTCTAACAAATTCTGCCAACTCTCTAAAAACCCTAAAAACCTATCTAAATTAGGAAAAAACATGGAAAACAAGCTAAACAACAACCTCCCAAAACCAACCTCCTCCTTAGCGCACAAACTAAGGCAAGGGAAGCCCGAATTTTTTTCTTAAAACCTACCAAAATTAGAAATATAATCTAACTAACTAACAAAATAACAAACGAAAATACCCAACAACAAGATCCAGCTTTCCAAAAAAGCTACGTTGCTCAACAACAACAAAAACGAATAGAAAACATGCGCCACATTTTGGTTCGTTTTTGCGCAATTTTCAAGGTTGCGTTTCAATCTTCAAGAAACCTTTCAAGATCAAATCTTTTAATCAAGAAAATTTCAAGAATGCATTTCCCTCAAACTTTACTTGAAATCTTATGAATAACAGACCAACATGACTCAAAGCAATAAAAGCCTAAAATGAGCAAAAACCCTACCAACTTAAGTGGGAGAAAACTTATAGGCAAAACCAATCCATTCCCCAATTCCACCATGCTTTATAACGCTTCTAATTAGGTGATGGGAATTTGTGTGTCACCGTACACGCTATTGGTGAACTCCTTAAAGATCCCAAAAGCCTTGAATTCCTGGCCATAAGCTATTATTTCACGCATAGTTGCATCATCTTTAGAAGCTATTATCAAACCTTCGAAGTTGTAACCTCCCTCTCTCTCTCTCTCTCTCTCTCTCTCTCTCTCTCTCTCTCTCTCTCTCTCTCTCTCTCTCTCTCTCTCTCTCTCTCTCTCTCACTCACTCACTCTCTTCCTCTCTCCCTCTCTCATTAAGGGTGTGTTCTCTTTGCGAAATTATGATATTGAACCTTATTCAATCCAATCCATTCTAATTCAATCTAGCTAATCCATGGTCAACTAATCCCCTCCATTCTAATCCACTCTTTCTGATCCGTTCTATTTCATTCAACTCATTTTAATTAATTCTCATCTCCTCTTAAATTTAGTATAATCCATTTCAATCCATTCTTTCCCTACAATTTATTCTAATTATTTTTTTTATCTAACTTTTGCAATTAAAAATAAATTTAACAATTTATGCTACATCTTTGGCATCATTCTTATAATTTTTCATATTTTTTGAAGACTCCATAAATTCTTTCAACGGTACTTCATAATAAGGTATTCAATCTTTACCCTTTTTTATTTTTAATATTTTTGATAACTTTTTTTTGGAATAACATTAAAAATGTGAAATCTAATTGCACCTATATTTTTCATTTTTTTTATAATGCAGAATCATAATTGGATAATCAAAAAAGGATATTGAGAGAATTATATGTGAAAATGTTTTTTAGTAAAGAATATGGATGGAATATCTTAATTGGTTAGAACTTTCTTTTCGATTTCGATCTGGAGATTTTGGCAATGATTCCAACCTCCTATCTTTATGGCTGCCTAACTCAAAAATTTATAAAACTTTTGTAATTTTTTCCAATAAATGTTAATTAGTTCAAATAAGGTTTAACTAATTTCAATCCATCCTAACCTAATCAATTGATTCCAAGGATAATAAACTAGTTGTGGACTTGTGGTTTGTTCCAAGTTTTTATTATAGATATTGTTGTAACAAGTTCTTTAGCACTTGATTGGTAACAATCTATAAATGTTCATCAAGATAAATATAATGAAATACAATGATTCATTAAAACAAACAAGTATCATTAATTAAACAAGGAACTATAATGGAGAAGCTTATTTCTTGTGTTGAATTTGAGTCGTCCTTGGACAATAAATTCTTCCATGTATGCTAGTAATAATTATGAGCATACCCTATGAAACCTCCGTTTGGATTAAACATAGCACCATCAAAGCAACCCAACATTGGATGATTAATTCCCATCACTGCAAAATGGCTGGCAGCATTTGACGCTTCCAACATGATTCGATTTTTTTCATATTGGATAACATCATTCTTCAGTAATTCCAAAGCAGATTTGAGACGAACTAAATTTTGGTAACTAAGTTCCTCTATAGCACGATCCCACCAGTAAACTTTCTCATTAGCCTTCTTGATATCAATGATCTGTTCATTGGTCTTTTGCTCGATCTCCACTTGATTGTTAACAAAATCAAGTAGGCTATTGAGTTCACTAGCAGAAGCTGTTTGTTGACCCACTTCAAAAAGTGTTTCATCATTTGTCTCAGATGATAATGTAGAAGACGTTGAAAGAATGAAACGTTTAAGTGCATTGTCAACAGAAGGATGACCAAAGGAATACACTTTTCTCCCTGGTGAAAAAACAATAATTGCAGCTTCTGCACCACATAAGGTGCAAAGCTCACTTGCTTTCTTAAAGAGGCCACAACGGCGTTTTGAGAAAGTTACTAGTCGATTGCTTTCCTTCTCCATGAGAACCATTTCCACCTTTTGACGCCCTTTTGTTTTTTTTGATGATGAAGAAGCAATAATAGCAGCATCATCAGAAGAATAAGATAATGATGATGATGATGCCATGTTGAAAATTTGAAATGGATTAAGAGGTTGATGAATGGAGTGAAATGGGGTGGAATACTAAGGTATATAAAGAGAATAAAGGATCGATTGCACACGGCTCAAATCAACCAAATCTTTTTTTTCCATTTAAGTTTTATTTTGTAATCAACAAAACAAGTATAATTTTTCCCATCATATTAAGTAGCTTTATAAATCATATTTCTTTCCATTTATATGAGGAGAAACTAGAAAAAATTGCACTACCTAGGATAGTTACCAAAAAAAATGCATAGTATAACTCCAAGTTACCAACTATTCAATGTACCAATCCCCCTTGCCCCTTATTGGTACAAATCATACATTTAATTCTTGAGGACATGAGCTCAAGGATTGATATTAAAAAGAACTATTAAAAGTATAGACATAAAAAAAATATAAGTTGTAAATAATTATAGATCTTATCAGATTCATGGAAACTTGCTTTTTTATTCTCTTTATTTTAGCCTTTTTTTTATTTCTCGCTTCTATTCCCTAAAAATAATGTGTATTGTTTGGGTTTCAGTCCAAATATGGATAGTCTACAGTAAAATAAGGATAATCTATTCCCGAAACTTGGAACGTGTAAGAAAACATTTTTTAAAACTTCTGCTTTTAATTTCTTGAAAATGAACTTTTGAAAGCTTTCTATTGCACATTATCGTTATTGTGAAACATTTGTGACTTACTTTTGGCTATAAATTAATTTTATAACTTGTAATTGACTCTTAAAACTTGCTAAATATTGTAAACTTTGCATGAAATATGCCAAATTCTTTCGCATTCTACCCCCTTTAAAAACGAATTACGTCTCTGTAACTCAACTAACCTCAACAAACAATTCGGAGTATTTTTCTCTCAAGGCATCTTCAGCTTCCAATGTTGCTTCTTTTTTATCTTGACATTTCCACAAAACCTTAACAATCTTAACCTCCTTCTTACGTGTTTTCCTAACCTTCGAAGCAAGAATCTTTACTGGTCTTTCCTCAAAAGTTAGAGACTCATCTAACTCTATGGTTTCAAGTTGAAGAACATGGCTCTTGTCTGGGATATACCTTTTTAGTTGAGAGATATGAAAAGCATTATGCACTCGACTCAACTCCATGTGCAAAGCTAAGCGATATGCCACTCTACTAACCTTCTCCAAAAACTCATATGGTCTAATGTACTTTGGACTTAGCTTTTCCTTCTTTCCAAATCTCATTACTCCTTTCATTGGTCAAACCTTCAACAACACCTTCTCCCCAACCTGATACTCCTCATCCCTACATTTCATATCCGCATAACTTTTTTGTCGGTCTTGTGAGACTTGAATCTTAACTTGAATCAACCTTACTTGATCAACTGTCTCCTGGATCACTTCCAGTCCTAATGTCATCGTCTCACTTATATCCGACCAACATAATGGACTCGACACTTCCTTCCATACAAAGCTTCGAAAGGTGCCATTCCAATACTAGCATGGTAACTATTATTGTAAGAAAACTCGATCAAATCCAAACTTTCCTCCCAATTCTCTTGAAAATTCAAAAACACAATCTCTCCACATATCTTTCAGAGTTTGGATAGTCCTTTCTGTTTGTCCGTCCGTCAATGGATGAAACAAAGTACTTATCAACAACTTATTTCACATTGCTTATTGCAACGCCTTCTAGAAATTCAAGATGAACCTTGAGTCATGATCCGACACAATATTCCTTAGCTTCCATAGTATTTCACCACGTACTTCACATACGCTCTTACCAATTATGTCATCTTCTAATTATCTTCACTGGAATGAAAGTCGCGTATTTCGTCAACCTATCCACAATTATTTTATGTCCTCAGTTTTGGTAATCTGATCAAAAAATCCATGGAGATTCCAATTTCCACTCTAGAACCTCCAAAGGTTGAACTTTCCCTTGAGGTCTCTTATGTTCAAACTTCTCATTTTGACAAGTCAAACATTTTGACACGAACACCGCTACATCCTTATTCATCCTTTGCCACCAAAATATCTTCTTCAAGTACTTGTAGAATTTACCTCCTCCAGGATGTATATAATATATGGTATTATGACCTTCTTCCATTAATCTTTGTTTCAACTTGTCACACTTTTGTGGCACACTCTATATTCCCTTGTATCTCAAGCTTTCATCTTCATGAATTTTAAATCCATATGTCTTTCCTTTCTTCAACTTCTCCTTAATCCTATCCAACTTAACATCTCTATCTTGACCGCCACGAATCTCCTCGAAAATGGTAGGTTGGATAGTCATAACATCAATCCTTGCAACAACTTTATCGTAGTCAACCATCTCAAGACTCAATCTACTCATGTCCTTACACAGTTGCTCCGTAATAGACAAAGCATTCTCACTATGTAAGGAATTTCGAATAAGCGGTTCGACAATTGCGTTCGCTTTTCCTTCATGGTATTGAACATCCAAGTCATAATCCTTAATCAATTTCAACCATCTCCTTTGTCTCGTATTCAAGTCCCTTTGCGTAAAGATATACTTCAAACTCTTATGATCGTAAAGATATTACATGTATCTCCATATAAGTAGTGTCTCTAAAGCTTTAACGCAAAAATAATTGCCCGCTAACTTCAAATCAAGGGAAAATGCCTTATACATTTAGCCGCCGGGGTTGATGCCATTCTTATCATGAATTTCTAAGATTCGTATGAATCAAGGTAGTTTAATCTGAAATCTATAATCTTAGTCGTAAGACGATCAGGGCAGATTCGTAAGAATCGTGTATATGTACTCATAATTTAAGAGTCGTATAATTTGAAAATATCATACTGATGGTTATAATCTTAAGACTCATTTAAATATATATTATAGCCGACCCATTAGTATGATATTTTCAGATTATACGACTCTTAAATTATGAGTACATATACACAATTCTTACGAATCTTCCCTGATCGTCTTATGACTAAGATTACATATTTCAGATTAAACTTCCTTGATTCATACGAATCTTAGAAATTCATGATAAGAATGGCATCAACCCCGACGGCTAAATGTATAAGGCATTTTTTGGGTAGGGTAATACGCCTCTTACAGCTTCAATTGTCATGAAGTGCAAGCTATTACATTTCCATCCTGCATCATCAACATACATCCCAATTCGTTCTTCGAAGCATCACTATACACTTTGAAACTGTCATTACCTTCCGTCAATGCAAGTACATGTGTCTTAGTTAAACTCTTCTTCAATGCTTGAAAAGCCTCTTCACAATTTCACATATCTCATCTCAAACAAATTTCTTCTCATTTATCATCAACAATGTTATAGGCCTTGCTATTCTCGAAAAATCCTAGACAAAGTGTCTATAGTATGATCCCTAAAAACTATGGATGTCCGTCATATTCTTAGGCGTTAGCCATTCACTCACAGCATGGACTTTACCTAGATCTACAAAAACTCCTTTCGAGATTATATGTCAAAAAATACCACTATGTCCAACCAAAACTCACATTTCGACAACTTTGCATATAATTGATTCTGCTTCAGTGTCTTTAACACTATCCTCAAATGTTTGACATGTTGGTCCTTTCCTTTTGGGTACACCAGGAAATCATCTATGAATACTACTACAAACTTATCCAAGTACTTATGGAATACTCGGTTCATAAGGTCCACACTACAAGAAAACCTCGAATTTGCGACGGACTAATTCCGTCGCAAAAACGGTAAAGTCCGTCGCAAAATTCCATTTGCGACGGAATTCCGTCGCTAAAGGTCCGTCGCTAAATTTTTTGTCGCAAATTTCTTAATTTGCGACGGAATTTCCGTCGCAAAAAAGTTGCGACGGAACTATTGAAGTTTGCGACGGAAAATTCCCTCGCAAATTTGCGACGGAAAATTTCCTCGCAAATTTGCAACTGAAAACTAGTAGAAAAACAGTTTATTAGTATCGTTTTTTATGACCTATTTGTATCGTTCTTGTAAAACGATACAAATAGACAGTCTATAAGTATCGTTTTTTTTACAAAAACGATACTAATAGTGGTTTTTTAAATATAAAAAAAATAGCTATTAGTATCGTTCGTTTTTAAAAAACGATATAATAGCTATTTTTGAAAAGAAAAAAAAAATAAAATCACAATTGTAATGCAGGAATAATACTAATAACCAAAAATTAAATTATTATAACAAATAATATATTAAGGTAGCTCATAAACACGCTCCAAAAACATATACATCAAACAAACAAAATAAAACTCAGCAAACTATGCATATTGACGCAGGCCGTACGAACAGGTTGGTTCCTATACATAACAATTCCACTCTTTCTTTCTTATCTCTTGCAGATGTGTTCTATTGTATTGAGGCAAGCCGTCAAATATTACATACCTCACGAACAATTGTAATGCAGGAATAACTAGCAATGAAACAAAATTCTGGCCTTTGACATAATGTACATATTGACAATGAAACACAACCTTTTCCCTATATACTGACACCAAATCTTCAGGGACATAAAGCTTTCCTTCATCACCCATAACTGGATCACAGACTGAAAAATGACAGGAATATCAGGTGAGCAGATGAAAAATCGTTAAAACATACAAGATTAGTTTGCCTTACCTAGATTAAAGTCTAAAGCAAACAAACTTTTCAGCTAAATAAAAAATTCCACAAAGAAACTTTAGAGTTGTAAACCCTCATTAAAAACTAATTATTGCAAGTACAATATAATATAACTAATTTTTAAAAGCACTAATATTGTACATAAGACTGAGAAGACTCTTCACCCCACCCCAAATTTAAAACATAAAATATCATGTACCCTAATTATCTCCATGAGCGAAGCTTTTTTTTTCAAGTAGAGTTATGTAAGAACGAAAAAGGTGCCATCCAGTGAAAGGGGAACCGATACAGCTCTAGGAATTAAAATTTTGTACAATAGGTAAAAAAACAGTCCTGCAACTAAAAAATAACAATCCCCTGCCTCTAGGAATGCAATTTTGAGCAATTAGATAGCATCAGATAAAGTGTTAGCAGAACATGATAAAAGCTATTTTGAAATTAGATCAGTACTGTTCTCTATTAGGAATGTAAACATCCTAGTTATTATCTCTGAACTTCACATTTTTTCTCCTGTGCAGTCTCTTTCTCTTATTTACAATTACTAGTGAAATTTGATCTTCATCAGGAGAGCATATTCAACAGGAGGATGATTTATCTACATTATAGGTTTTCCTCATTGATGATCAACTTAGCATTAGGATGGGGGACATCAAGTTCAAGCTAATTATAGTCTCAAAGATTGCATCTGTGCCGATTTGTTTGTTCTTTACAAAAACGAGTGGTCACCATTCCAATGCTACTTAGCAACATTGGTTTACCTTTAGATAACTAGGTAATCTAACTATAGTAAACAATTTCAAAATCGGAAAAAGAGAAACACAATACAACGGTTTTGTTTGAGTATCACTCAAGTACTTTCAATTACTGTGAAACATCTATAATGCAATTACTGGCAGCACTAGCATTAAGTTTCCATCTTATAATAGTTTTGATTTAAGTATTTGAATGAAGTGTAACTCATACTTAACCTGTCAACAGTGAGTGTAGAACACAGACCATTTGCTTCTAAACCTTCTATTAAGTCCCATAGTTTCTTTCCCATTCAAAACCTGGCCTTTAAAAGTTGGATATCCTACATGATCCACAGCCAAAGTACTAATTAGTAGCAGCACATAGTTCAAAATTTATGATAGAAAGATGAATTTAATGGCATAAATCCAGCTTACTGTATGATTTGAAAACTGTACAGAATTAATCGGATCAACATCATATCCAAGAAGGTGAAGCGGAAATACAGCCGATTATTTCCAACATACCCTGAATCAAGATAACATGAATCAAAGCAAACAAAACAACAACATTCGACTTCTTTACGTTTAATCCCTAAGCAGCCACAAAAGCTAGTGATGCAATCAGTTTGCACCACTTCATATTAAAGGCTTTACCACTTCACCAACTAACCTATCTTCCATTCAATAATCAAAATTCAACCAATGCATCTAAAGCCACACATAATTTGGATCATCACAACCAAATTTCACAATTCATGATACAATTCATGATACAATTCATGATACAATTACAATTATTTTAAAGTAAACACCAAATATTGGAAGCTACAAATAATTTACCAAAATTCAGATACAATTTTGCTCAAAGACCTTTTATTTTAACACACCCCAAAAATCAGAAAAAATTACCCAATTTCACAAGCTCACAACAAATTCAATACATATGATGAATGATATAACTAATTATAATTTCATAAAACACCCACAAAATAATTAAGCTCAAAGTTACCAAAAATCGGAAAGAAACTAATCACACCCCAAAAATCAGAAAATCAAATCATCAAAATAAAAAAATAATAATAATAATTGGGGATAAAGTTAATTACTTGAACAGTATGAGACAGTATACTAAGTACACGACCAGTATCAGAAGGCAAAGCGACAGAAAAATTGAAGGTTGCGCCATTGTTAATATCTCTTGAGGTTATTTTCCAACTAATATCAACCGATCAAAAAACCCAAAATTAATTAACTTAATCATTTAATTACAATTAAAAATTGATGAAAATAAAAAATACCCATTAAATTAAAATGAATATTAATAGTATAATTACCTGAATTTGAGGATTGTTGGGATTGAGATGGTGAAAAGGGGTGATGATTAATCAGCAATTGAAGGAGTTAAGTGTGACATTCAATTATGATTCAAAGACTTCATTTGAGGAAGATCAAATACCATACAATATAAACAAAATTCAATCATGCACAACAAATTCAGAATCGAAAATTCAGTCTGTGTTAACCTAAATCGAAAATTTAAGTTGAAAAATAATTGAAAATTCAGTAAAATTCAGAAAATTAAATTAAAATAACAACAAATTCAGGAAGCACCTTGCAAGAGTTTGACGAATAATTTTTCGAACAACGGCTTTGAGATTATGCTTTGAGATTATGCTTTGAGATTCGACTTTCGTAGATTATGCTTTCGAACAACTCTTTGTCTGCGTTTTTTTTTTTTTTTAGGGTTTGTTTGACTAAGCGGTGAAGAAGAAGGCCGCCGGAAATTGAGAAGAAGGCCGCCGGAAATTGAGAAGAAGGCCGCCTGAAGAAGAAAGAGGTTTAGGGTTCTTGTCGGGTTTATGGGAGAAGAAGGGTATTGTGTGTTAGTTTTTTTTCTTTTTGCGACAAAATAACATAACTTGTTGTCGTTTTTTTTGCGACGGAATTATTTCCGTCGCAAATTTGCGACGGATTAATCCGTCGCAAACAATTTATTCCGTCGCAAAAAATAACTGCTCCTTAGATTTGGTTTGTCATTTTTTTTGCGACGGATATTTCCGTCGCAAAAAAGTGTAATTCCGCCGCAAATTTGCGACGGATTATCTTCCGTCGCAAATACTGATTTTTGCGACGGAATTATAGTCCGTCGCAAAAATCCGTCGCTATTTGGTCGTTTTCTTGTAGTGCCATAAACATTGCTAGTGCATTCATCAACCCAAATCACATAACTGTGAACTGATAATGTCCATAGCTTATCCTAAATGCAATCTTCACAATTTCCTATCTTGCAATTGCCAATTGATAAAATCCAAAAAGTAAGTCGATTTTCGAAAAAGTCGCCTCCCTCTTTAATTGATCGAAAAAATCATCTATCCCCGACAATGGGTACTTAATCTTTATGGTCACCTTATTGAATTCTCCATAATTGATGCACAACCTCATACTTCTATACTTCTTCACAAATAACACAAGTACCCCCCCAAGATTTACTAGGTCGTATGTAACCTCTATCCAACACATCTTGCAATTAAGTCATCAACTCCATCAACTCTGCAGGTGCTATCCTATATGACACCCTTGAAATTAGTGTCGTTCCTAGGACCAAATCGATCGTAAACTCCACGACTCTTTTTCGTGGTCATTTTGGAATCTCATCCGAAAATACTTCGGGAAATTTTCTCACCACTTCGATGCTAGTGATACTTGGTTCGGAAATTCCTTCCAATTTTTACATACAACAAAAGAATAGTGGATTTCACTTAATCATCAACTTCCCAAACTCCATTGCAGAAACAAATTTAACGTCCTTCGTCTTTGGCAACCTCCTATAGGATACCATTGCACCTTTTGGGCTCTTCAATGTCACTTTTTGTGCTTCATACTCAATCATAACCATAATGTACTAATTGTTTAACCAATCCATTTCCAAAATCAAATTCAAATCCTTTACTCCAACTTCGATCAACCTTGATGGGAAATCATGGCCCGTAAGATGCAGCTTAACTCCATCGTACATGGATAATGATGCACCCTTTCTCCAGACTTCACCATTTTTCTACCTTTGTTACCATTACTCTGGAAATTTGGGTTCCCGTTATTTTGAAAGTTCGAGTTCCCATTTCTGTCGGAGTTTTGGTTGCCATTTCTTTAATTATGGTTGTTTGATCCACCAAATCTAGGTTACTTGTTGAAGTGATTGAAGTTGTTTTGATTGCCACTGGATTAGCTTGGCTCCTTTCTCTTCCATCCTTCAATTCCTTGGCTCTCTCACCTAACTTGTATAGATGAGAAACCCTACCATACACAGCATCCAAAGTAGTGAAATTCTCTCCAGCAAGTTGAGATTGTAATTCCAACGCCTATCCTTGTTCAAAATGATAAGCCTTCTTCTCATTTGGCAAAATGTCATGTGCAAACCTCATTAACACCAAGAACTGGTGGTAGTATTGCTTCATCGACATATTACCCATCTCCAGCTTAGTGAACTCCCCTCGACTTCTCCTTCTTAAAAAACGCATTATAAAACTTGTTGCAAATCACCTCCTTAAACATTTCCCAACCAAAGTTAGGCCTAGCTCTCATAGATGCATCACTTTGTGACCAACATATGTCAGCTTCTTCTCTCAAGTAAAACATAAAAAATCTCAACAAATCTTAGTTCATCTAAACATTTAAGAGCATGGAAAACCTTATCGAATTCCCTAATCTAGTTATCCAACACTTAAGGGTCCTCAGTACCGATACCATTGAAGACTGGTGGCTTACTCCTAGCTATGTTCCTAACCATCTCTCCACTAGGGTCTTGATTCCTCCAATTATCTTGATTGTTCCTTGACAATTCAATCAACTAACGCAGACACTCAGCAATTTCTCCATTACCATTGTTCCTTTCCATCTATTTTAATAAAATACACACCTTGAAACCTCAACCTTAGAAACACTCAAATCTTATTGCATCAAAGTGCAATAGCCTAAAATTAGTTAAAAATTTGGTAAACAATTTAAACAAAAGAGCTTAAGCAGCAACAACTCAATAACAACAAGAACTAGAACAAAAGAAACAAAAGCTAAAAACAAGAGCAAAACAGAAGACAAATAAAGAAAATTTATTCCCTTTTCGCTTGATTTAAAACTATAAATTTAACAACTCAAAAACTTAAAACGAACTAGGAAGGTTCTAATTACATCAAAGAAGTAACTGCATCCTTTTTTTGCCAAAACTAAACAAAACTAGGCATAAACAAGTCTTCTACTCTTCAAGCTGGCCTCTAGGGCGAGTCCTGAGTCTTAGACTTGATTCTTCTCTCTTTCTCTTGTTGATCCTAGGTGGCCCTTCTAAAGTCATTCCATTTCCTTCTTCAAAATTTCCATAATTTTCATCTTCAGTCTTACTATCACTAAGTATGATGATTTCTGGTTCTTTCTCATGATCACACAATCATCATCGTCACCTTCTTCCTCTTCTACATCTTCATTCTCATATATGTCATCCTCCTCCTTCTCACCCTCATTTCCACTATCATTTCCACCATCACCCACATGGTATTGTGCACTTGGAGGTACATTCAACCATTCATGAATCTTGTCAGCTATTTCTATTCCCTTTCTAACAAAGTCCATAGTTGGCAACCGTTTCCCTTCTATAGATTTTTTTTGGTAATCTGGTGTCCTATTCTCAAGCACAATATTATGATACTTAGTTTTGAGTCCAATATATATAAGCCACTTCATTGGGTAGATATCTCATAAAAACCCACACAATAAAGTCATGCAAATTAGCCCTTGGGCAGCCCATATCATACATAAAGCGACAACATTTCTAAATACAACCACAATTAATCTTAGCATCATCATAATCTCTCCAATCAAGGTTGTACTCCGAAGGGGTCAACATCTACAGGTTAGAACAGTCGTGAATCCTAAAAACCAGGTCCCCAAAATGACTAACAAAACTTAAAGCTCAACACTTTAAAAGGGAAAACCAACAAAACGCAAGACTTAGAAACATTCATAAATGCAAAAAGTATGCAAAAAGTATGCAAAAATTCCCTTTATAAGTCTACCCAATTTTCATTTTTCAATTTTAAGTCCTAATCCTTATGCTTTCGTGTTCGCAAACACATTTTGAAAACCATTATTTTTAATAACATATTGGAAAAACCTAGCTCTGATATCACTCTGTAAAACCCCCAAATTTCAAGTCCTAATCCTTATGATATCACTCACATTACATAGTCATACTTGACAACATAAGACTCATAACCAAACTTAGGTTACTTATTAACTTACATAATAACTTTACTTGCTTAATTGTTTTACTTGATAACTTTTCTCGCTTTAAGGATACAGGAAATATGAGTCGGCTCCTGGAAAGCCGACCACCAATAAAGTAGATTGGCGCTGCCTTGCTCTAACTGAAAGAAGTACGATCTTTCAAAAACGGTACATGGTCTCCAACCATCCCATGTCCAAAACTTAACTCTTTGGAATTCCTTTACTAACAGTGAAGGATCTTTACACCCCATTATGGAAGCACAACATTAAGGTAATACATACTTTCCCCGCGTAGTAATTGATGTGGCAAGCCAAAAGGGCTGCCACGTGTCATTTATTAAGAGGGCCATGTGTCCACTTACATGGTTAAAGTGCCAACTTGGCACTGCCAGGTGGCAACATGGGACCACTATCGGTAGGGCCCACACGACTACGTGTCACTATTTTATTGGACCACGTGTCCATCCCAAGAAAGAAGAAGGAGGCGACACTTGTCGCGATCTAATTCGTTGCTCAACAAATGAGCATCATGACTCTTAAGCAAAAGGGCCCAAAACTTTCAAGGCCCATGAGGCCAAAAGAGAAAGCAAGACCAATCATATTGTGATAAGTGTCGCAATATGATTGGCAACCCACCAATGTGAAAAGCCTATAAATAGGCCATGAAATCATCATTTTGGTGCATTCAAATTATTACAACTTTAGACAACTTCTCTCCAGATTACTTTGCTCATTAGTTACTTATATTCAGCTTAATCTTCCTACAAACACTTACTTAAGCATCAGAGGGGAAAAAATCCTAAAAGGATTCTATTCCCTTGTTTTGCAGGTGCATAGGGGGGAGCGTGACGTAAAGTGAACTAGTCTTATCTGTCCATCTAACATGTAGCCCTTGAGGACCCTCTCCACAAAAACCGATGAAGTGACCCTACAAGGAGATCATTCTACTTCATTTGGCGTCGTCTATGGGGAGGGCACTAGAGGATGACGGGTGGTTCACTACCAATTGAAGATGAGACAAGATTTCTTGATCAGACCCGGAACTATGAAACCGGACAAGGAACTGGCTCTCCTAAAGGGAAAGCACTGGAGGATAAACCCGTGAATATGGGTCAACTCAGAGGTATCTTGAAGGTCTCAAGGATTTCTTTATAGATGCTCTACGGGAGCAATGCTCTAAGATAGCTCATGAGGAGGTTGATCCCTAACAGAGAAAGCTTAAGGGAAAGATGACTGTTGATGATCATGGTGAAGGAAGATTGACTTTCCACAAGAAATTTGAGAAGATTAAGAAGGATAAAACTCCATTGAAAACTTATTGGGGTATAGTCAAGAGGTATCTGACCACTCCTAAGTTTAAACCTAAATGGGAGGTGGAGAAAGGACAAACTGAAGTAAGCCGGACAAGGTCCGATGCAAGAGAATTCATTGAATTCAAGGAGTCATTAGCTTATGATACTAGAGAGTATCTTGAGGCTAAGAGAAATTCAAGTCAGGATGCTAGAGAAACCCTAATGCATGATAAGAGATCATCTAGTAAGGATGTCAGAGAACATTTGAATAACAAATGAGCTCAGCGAGAACAGAGCCGCTCTGACTCGTCGGGTTCATCTACAACCAAAGAAATGTCTTATTAACACCATTTTACTTTTGAGTCAGATAGGTATGAAGATGAAGAGAATTTGAGATACAAGATAGAAAAGAAGAGAGTTGATAAAGCTAAATAAGTTAAAAGAGAACAGATGATTAAGTACTAGGAGAACAAAGTTAGGCCTGAAGAACTGTATATGGGCAAACAACCAAGCCAAGATCCTGTTGGGACGATTGGAGGTAAGATGGTTTCCATGTCCTTGGACCGGAAAACCCCTTTCTTAGCTGCTATCACGATGGCACCTCGTCCAATGAATTTTAAAATTCCTAATGTGGAGGCTTTTGATGGAACAACAACCCTAGAAGAGCATTTAGCCACGTACAAACACCTGATGTACTTTCGGGGTTTGGATTATGCAGCTTGGTGTCACTATTTCCCAGCAAATCTCAAGGGAATAGCACAGAAGTGGTTTTATAGCCTTCCCAATCAATCCATCAGTTATTTCCATGAGTTATGTACAGTATTTGTTCATCATTCCATGGAAAGCAAGTGTGAGAAGAAGACAAGTATGCATTTGGCTAAAATAATTCAAGGGGGGAAATGATCATTAAGAATCTATGTTCAACGAATCAATTTTGAGTCACTGCAATTCCTAATCTATCTCAAGGGGTTGCTTTTGATATCTTCTTCAGAGGATTACGTGATGGAACTTTCAAATTCGATGTAGTAAGAAGAAACTGTAAGACCCCGAAGGGAATATTGGAAGAAGCAGAGTGCTTCATCCATGCACAAGAATTATGTGCATCAACCCGGAAGAATGAGAAGGAAGAAAAGAGGAATGATCACAACTCTAAAAATAAGGATCAAAAGAAGCATGCCACTTGGATGACTGGTTCATTAAGCAAAGGATATTTCCAGAAAAAGAAGAGAAAGGTGAATGATACGCCGAAGTTTGAATTCACCAAGGATCTCTATTCTGTTTTCAAGGAGATACGAGGTAAGGTAGACATTGACGATTCTCTACATTTGAGAAGCCCAAATGAGGATCGGGATTCAAGTAAGTATTGTTACTTTCACAAGGACGTGGGACATCACACTAATAATTGCTTCTATCTGAAAAGAACTCTCGATGCCCTGGCTGTTAAGGGGAAGATTGGTCAACATTTGATCAACTCATCTGACAAGAATGTTAATCAAAAGTCTGCTTCAAAGAATAAAGCTCCTAAACAAGATTATGATACTGACAAAGAGGACGTGGTATACGTTATCTCAGGTGGGTTCACAGCTGGCGGACCTACCATGAAAGGAAGTAAGGAGTATGTCAGGAGTCTTGTTCGACAACCATCCCCTGAAAGAGGGGCGTATGCTAAGGTCAAGTTTCCTGAAGTTGTCATCAGTGACAGAGACCGGGGCAGGGTGCGAACACCTAATGACGACCCCTTAGTTGTGGAATTGAAAGTGGAAAACATGAAAGTCAAAAGAATACTTGTTGATATTAGAAGTTCATCTGACATTATTAGTTACAGTTGTTTGAGAAAGCTGAAGTACGATTCATCAAAGTTGGAGCCCATTCATCATCACATTATTCGGTTTGGTGGTAAAGTTATCAACCTATTAGGTACTGTCACCTTGCTAGTGCAAATGGGAGATAAAGACCAGGCAAGAAACATGTTCGTCAAATTCCTTGGAACACCAACCTTGAATGCTATGAGGGAAGTGATTGTTACACATCTCATGCTCATGAAGTATGAGTGGTACAATGTTACTGTTGGAACGATTCATGGTGATCAACAGTTGGCTAGAGAGTGCTACGATATAACTCTCATGGTCGATGCATGGTTAGGTGATCTTGGGGAACCAAGTAAAAAGAGGAAGGTTAAAGAAGCTCTCAAAGATCAAGTAATGGCTGTCCATAGTCTGAGTTAAGTAACTAGGCCTCAACTTGGAGGCGACCACAAAGATTTTATGTTGAATGATTCAAAGGCAGACAGAACGGTGAAAATCAGGCAGGCACCTGACAGACATGTTGGGGTAGAGATAAGAACATTACTTAGACAATATAAAGATGTTTTTCCTTTTGAGGTAGAAGAAATGCCAAGGATAAACCCTAAAGTAGCTATTCACAAGTTAAACATCAAACCTGAGATAAAGCCTGATGGGCAAAAGAAAAGAAATCTTGGTAAAGTCCACAATAAGGTAGTTGATGAAGAAGTGAATAAGTGAAGAAGTTATTAGAGGCAGGACTCATTTGTCCATACCAGTATCCTGATTGGGTAGCAAACGTTGTTTTGGTGCCAAAACCCAGTGGGACAATGTGAATATGTGTGAATTATACAGGCTTAAACAAGGCTTATCCCAAAGATAACTTTCCTTTGTCAAAGATCGGTCGACTAGTTGATTTTACGGCAGGGCATGCCTTGTTAAGTTTCATGGATGCTTATTCCGGTTTCCACCAAATTCCTCTATGGGAGGAAGATCAAGAAAAGACTGCTTTTGTCACGGAAACTGGATTATATTACTATACAATAATGCCCTTTGGATTGAAGAATGCTCCAGCCACCTTCTAGAGATTGGTTAATAAGATGTTCAATCACCAGTTGGGAAGGAACATGGAAGCATATATTGATGATATTATTGTTAAGAGTAAGGAATTCAAGGATCATGTATCTGATTTAAAAGAAACAATTGAAACTTTGAGGAAGTATAAGATGAAACTCGATTTGAAGAAATACGTCTTTGGTGTCACATTAGGCAAGTTTCTTGGATTTCTCGTTGATGGGAGAGGGATTAAAGTCAATCTGGACAAGGTCAAGGCCGTGTTGGATTTGAAATCTCCCAAAAGCATCAAAGAAGTACTAAAACTGACTAGGAGCCTAGCAGCATTGGAGAGATTTCTATCTCGAGCTGCAGATAAGTGTCATTTCTTTTTTGTCACAGTAAAAAAGAAGGCCAACAAGTTTGAATGGATGCAATCAGCTGAAGAAACCTTAATTAAGTTGAAGAATCACCTCCATTCTCTCTCCAAGCTGGTGAGCCCCAGGGAAAAAGAAACTCTATATATGTATCTTGTTGTGTTAGAATATGCCCTTTCTGTAGTTTTGTTGGTTGAGAGGGATGGGGTCCAATAACCAGTCTATTTTGTTAGCCATATCCTCCAGAAAGTTGAATTGAGGTATGCCCAAATTGAGAAGTTTGGATTGGCATTGTTTCTAGCAAGCCGAAAGTTGAGACTCTACTTCTTATCCCACAAGGTAGTGGTCTATGCTGATCAGCCGCTTAAGTCATGTCTGACCAAGGAATCATCGGGTAGAATGCTTAAGTGGGCTATTGAATTAGGCTCATTTGAGATTTCTTATGAGCCAAGAAAAGCAATCAAAGGACAAGAGTTTGCTGATTTTACTGTGGAGATGAGTCGACCTCAATTCGAAAAACAAAGTAGTGGTCATTCGACATTGCATGTAGATGGATCATCCACACATGATGGATGTGCGGCGAGAATTATATGCAAATCTCGTGAAGGGGACTTGTATGAATATGCAATAAGGTTCAAGTTCCAGAATTCAAACAATGAAGGTGAATATGAAGCCTTGATTGCTGGAATTAAAATATGTAAAGCCGCTGGTGCAAAGAAGATTGAAGCAATGTCTGACTCACAGCTAATTGTAACTTAATACTTGGGGAATTATGAGGCTCGTAATGAAACCATGAGTAAATATTTGAAAATTTTGCAAGAAGAATTCAGCGATATTCAGAGTTTTGAGTTGATGCAGATTCCCGGATCAGAAAACAATCAGGCCGATGCTCTATCTAAGCTAGCAAGCTCAACTATAGGAGATACTCCCAGACTAGTGTTTTGGGAAATTAAAGAGAATAAAAGTGTTAATGAATTCGAGAATATGAAGTTCATCAGCCGAGGGGATACATAGATGGATGAGATTCATAGCTTACAAGAAGGATAGAACCTTGCCAGCTGACTCGCAACAAACCAAGTATGTCAAGGCTAGGGATGCATGGGTTGTGTTATGGTAAGGGCAACTATACAAGAAATCATTCACTTATCCGGTGTTGAAGTGCATTACTCTAGAGAAGGGTAAAGATGTTCTGGAAGAAATCCATGAATGATTTTGTGGGTCTCATATAGGAGGACGAGCATTGGCCGAAAAGGCTCTACGGACAGGGTGCTATTGACCCTCACTAAGGTAAGATGCAATGAATTATGTGAAGAAGTGCAAGCGATGTCAACTGTACGAGAATTTTCCCCATCAACCAGCCAACCTATCTAAACCCATCATCAGTCCCATTCCTTTTAGAAAGTGGGGTATGGAAATCCTTGGTCCTTATAGTCAAGCCTCTGGACAGAGGAGGTATCTTTTAGTCGTTGTGGACTACTTCACCAGGTGGGTGGAGACAGAGCCAATGAATAATATAAAGCACTCCGATGTTCAATGGTTCATATAGAAGAACCATATCACGAGGTTTGGAATTCCGCAATCAATTGTGTTCGACAATGGATGGCATTTTGAGACACCATAGTTGAGGAAGTGGTTGGGTGACCAGGGCATATCAGCTCACTTTGCTTCTGTTGGTTGTCCCCAGGCCAATGGTCAAGTTGAAGCTTTTAACAAAATAATCAGTGATGGATTGAGGAAGAAGTTAGACAGTTCCAAGGGACTTTGGGTAGATGAATTGTATAATGTTTTATGGTTGATAAGAACAACCATCAGGAATTCAACTTGAGAAACCCCCTTCATGTTGGTGTATGGGGACGAAGCTGTTCTTCCCATTGAAATGTGTGAACCTACTCTCCGAGTAATGCTATATGATGAGGATACGAACTAGGAATTGATGAAAGCTTCCCTTAACACACTACCTGAGGCAAGGGACAATGCCATGCTCAGACAATAGTTGTACAAACTCCGTATAGCATGAGAATACAACAAGAGGGTGAATCATCGACCCATGAAGCTAGGAGATTTGGTACTCAGGAAGATGGAATCAATAGGAAGGGTTAATGAGCAGGGCAAACTGACTCAAACTGGGAATGTTGTTTCTAATGGAACATTATAAGAGGGGGGGTGAATTGTTGTGTGGAACCTATATGTGAAACTTAATATATTTTGAGTAAATTAAAAGATTGCGAGTGATATTTCTACGAGAAAAACTTCCTTGGCCCAAAGGAAGAAAACTCCACTTCTATTATAGGCCTGTAATAACTTTTACAACCTAAAATCTCTAATTTCACTCGTCAGTTCCTGTAGGAACTTGATTTTCAATTCTCACTCTTTATCTCTCGTTTCTCTTTCTCTTTTTCTCCACCTTTCTCTCGTTCTCACACTTCTCTTTCCTCACGAATTACAACTCAATAAAGACTCTAATACAATGAAAGAACTCGAAACTGGACTAGAACATCAATATTAAACTTAGACTCGTTTAATACGCAAGTGTGTTCTCTGATGTTCTGCACTTCTTCTTCTGAATTTCTTGGAGTATTTATAGAGTGATTCTGCCTTGTAAACTTCAGCCTTAGACCACGTTCTTTGATCGCCCATAACTCCATGACTCCTTCCATCATCCCACGTAATTAGACCAAGAAAATAGGATTTTGACTTGAATATTTTATCGTTTATTCTTCCCCATGATCCCATGATTTTATTCCTATAATCTAGGATTCTTAACAATATTATTTGACTTATTAAAAACCCTAGATGCCGCTTTATTCTTCAACAAAATCAGTCAAATATTTTATCTTCCTAAAGTTAAGGAAAATATTATTATAACCTAAATTATATCATAAATTAACCTAGACTTATTTGTGGGATAGATTCGTTATAACTTTTAGATATGATGTTCCAACCAAATTTGAGACTCCAATGTATTTACAAAGATCCTAGAAAATTATTCTCATAATCTTCTTGGAAATTCTCTTCTCTTCATCAAGATACTTCGTTGAAATTCCTTGACGTTGTTCGCTTGTTCCTGTAGGAACAGATCTATTCTCGTGGCTTGTTTCTACGTAACTGTGTTACTCAGGAACTTCTCTTATATCCTCTATGTTCCTTTGCAAGATTCTGCCTAGGAACTTCTCCTTGAACTTGGTTGTTAACTTGTCGCGTTCCTTCAATATTGCTCCAAGTTCCTTACACTTTGAACCTGTGAAATCTCATAGGAACTCAAAGTATATATTAGTTAAGTTTGTTTATGTTAGTCATCATCAAAACTTTACTTTCAATTCATGGGTCAACAGGGAAGGACCCTATGAGATCATAGATGTAGTTCGAGACGGAACTTATCGACTGAAGAGTTTAGATGGATATGAGCTCCCTAGAACTTGGAATGCAAATAACTTGAAGAAGTATTATCTTTAAAAATATTAAAGAAATTTTGTAAGGCCATGAGCCCACGAAAAGGTTGATCCATGTTGATCAATTATGAGAATAGAATTTCATATTGTACTGAATTGGCCACGAGCCGCAATTAATGAAATTTCTATTCCTTATCATGTTATTCTATGATTAGTAGACATAACATCAAGGACATGACCACAAAAAAGTTAACCACGAGTTAATCTTGGTAACTAAAGCAAAAGGAGTCTTTTATGCCAAGTAGGGACAAGTACCCTTATAGGTGATTATGAGCCACCAAAGCGATGTATTTACGCCTATAAGGGCAAATTCCCCTAATAATTATGAATATAAGGGCAAAATCCCCTAATAAATATAAATATAAGGGCAAATACCCTCCTAGATGAAACTAAGAGATAACTTAGCATCTATATTTATAAGGGTAATGTTTCCCTCTGTAATACATTCTAAGGCAAGAACCCTATTTCACCTCCATATCAGGGCAATAACCCAGGTAATAGGGCAAGTGCAATTAACTTAATTAAACACCAGTTTCGATCCCTAAGTTTAAGGGCAATCAATATGATTGATTGATTCATCACTCCTAATGATTAATGAAATAATCAACTGCTAAAGCTTGTAAACTCAGGGATCTCAATGATAGGATTCAATTCTTTACTTACTAAGTAAAATACCAAAGGCTATAAGAGCCCATTGCATTATAATCAATATGATTGATTTTAAGTGTGAAATTACTTCCACTTAGAACTCTAAAAGAGGTTCCATGAAATTCTAAGTACCATACTTAGAACTTAATATGAGATTTTTGTAAACTTTGAATAAATATTTTTAAAGGCTTCTAGTAATGTTTTCTCATAATTTCTGAGTAAGCTTAGAAATTAGTATGAGGACTTATGTAAACCCATAACTATCTAAGTATTAACCTTAGAAAGGTGTATAAGTCTTAATAAATCTCTAAGTGAGGTTTGGTTTTGTAAACTTTTAAGCTAAGTTTTGTTCTTAAAATCTCCAAGTGAGGGTTTCTAAATCCATAAGCTTAGGTTTTATAAACTTGTAAGCTATTTCATACCTATCTAGGTTATGTTTTAAAACCTCTAAGTGAGGAATTATGGGTTTCTGGGTTAAGATCATAAATCCTTAAATGAGATTTTGTAAACTTATAGACTTATTAATCTCTAAGTATAAGACTTAGAAATCTATATATAAGGATCTATAACCAAGTTATTGTTGGTTACTAACTACTGAAAATCAAATGGCAATTAAAAGCATACTTAAGATGATGAAAAATAAGGAGAATAGGCATTAAAAGGAAACGAATGTAAAGTGCACATAAGGCACATATATTACAACACTAAAAAATTGTTTCAGGATCATTGTTGCCAAATAAACAAGCTACTACATCATGTCCACAAGAGTTACAATTCAAGAGATTAAAGGAAAGAGAGGCATCAGGCATCAGGCAGAAGGTTAAGGTGGCTGGTCAACAGAGATTGATGCTGTGATATCAGCATGATTAGTGCTCACTTTAGGGGCATTATCATCTTTTGGATCATCACCAATACCAGGGGTGCTTATTGAGTTGAGCGGCTCGCAAGCTGATCAGGATCGACTCGGTCAAAGCTTGACTCGAGTCAGCTCGGATCGAGCTCTACTCGGGACATTAATGAGTCAAGTCGAGCAAGCCCCAACTCGACTGGATAAGTTCGCGAGCAGCTCGATAACTTATATAATTAATGGATTTATTAAAAAAAATTAAAATTCTAAATTATATTTTGGATTAGGTGATATAGGTCTATTGGGCCATTGGCCTTCCTCAATCCACTTATCAAACACATCAACATGAGCCCATGACAACATCAAAGTCTTCTCTACTCTCAAATTAGGATTTCTACTCTCCACTCACTCACTCCCTTTCCTCTCTCCCTCACAAAGTCTCCAATCTCTCTTAAATATTCTCGACGGCACCGGCTGACCACGCATCTTCGACTAAATCATTCAGTAAGTTCTTTTTTTTTTGTTAATTTAATGTTTTTTTTAATTTTCTTTTTATTGATTTAATTTCGATTTCCTCCGCCACCGTCGTTCTAACCACAGCGAAAGCCTTCCGACGACGTCAACAACCCTTCCAACCACCGAAAAAGCCTCCGGCCACCGTTCAGGTAACTAATTTAATTTATTTTTTTTACTGATTTAATTTTGGTTTTTTAATTTTCTTTTATTTACAGTATTTGTTTTTTTAAATTTCAGTCTTGTTGTGGTTTTTCTGCTTTGTTATAGTAGTATAAATGTTGTAGTATAATTCCAGAAATGTTGTCATATGAAATGTTGTTTGAGATTTGATAGTAATTCCAGAAATAGTGATGATTAGTTGTAGTATTATTATGGAGATGAAACTTTTGTTGTTGTTTCAATTTGATGATATTGACTTACCCCGCTTTTAACCATTGATGGATTTGATTTTGGTTGTTGATCATATAGTGGTCAATGCAATTCTCAATTACAAGTATAAGTAGTGATCAATGCATTGATGAATTCAATTCTCGGCAAATGGCAGTTTCTCTTCTTTTTTTTTTTTTTTTGGGTTTCAGCTTGCTGAAACCTTAAGCGGATCCAAGAATTCTTATCAATCTTGTATTGGGTGTTAACTAATTGGACTGTATGTATTAATGTGTTGTGTATTTCCTTCATTCTTTCTATTTTTTCACAAATGTGTTCTCCATTTCTTAAATTTTCGAATAGTTAAACTAGAATTATGCTGCAGGGTACTGCAGTGCTTGACAACTTGCTATATAGTGATGATATTCGTTACATGATGGATGCTTTGAGAACTCTTGGATTAAATGTGGAAGATGATATTTAAGAACTACTATAATATTTAAGAATATTCATTGGTTAAAGATTAAAAATTTGGAAATACCCTAGTTGATAATTTATTGAGGAGTAATGATTAATTTAATTAAACAATTAAGGTTGCTTGCTTTTGATTAAGGGTAGTATTTTTATTATATTCAACAAAAGGTTGAAATGGGAAAGAATATTCTGATTATTTGCTTATTTACAATATTATTACAATATGTTATTTCGGTTTTTTTAGGCAAAAATGTATAAAAGGTATGATATAGTGATTTGTAGAGTAATTTATTTCATAAATCATGTCACAAATATGTTATTCTGACTAACAAGTTTGATGAATCCTACTATTTTTGTTTTGTTGTTTATATCAATGGTATGTATGCAGTTTTATCTTCTTACATGGAGAAAGACACCAATGCTCCATGTTCTTCTACACAACCTCATGTTTCTTCAAATGAACCTTCTCCCAACCAACCTATTGTTGAGAAGTTTTATGTGAATTATGATGATGAAATGTGGAATGTTGAAGGTGAGGAGCAAAGTTTGGAGGAAGAACGAGTTAATGTAGATGATAATGAACCTGAAAACACTAAAAATGATGATGATGATGGTGTTTAACCAAAAGGTCCATTTAAGCGAAAAAGGCAATCTGAGGTTTGGAAAGACCTAACAGAGCCTGAATTTATTAATAACAAGTGGATAGTGAAATGTAAGCATTGCCTAGCTTCATTTTCAGTGAGGGTCTAATCATGTGCAAAGTGTGTTTTAAGTGTTGTATAGGGACTTAGAGTAACTTGGGAAAGTCTTTAGAGGAAAACGAAGAAGAAGAAGACGGTCCCGGGTGACCCGGGGCAATAGCGCCCAACCCGGGCGCGCAACCCAAATCACACCACTTAGTTTTATTCTTGAAAGTTTTGAAGAAATATGAAGAAGGCGGTTCGCCCGGGTGACCTGGGCGAATAGCACTCGACCCGGGCGGACGGCATTGTATCCGAGCGCGTAGCTCAAATCGAAACACTTAGTTTTTTGTTTGGAAAAATTTGGAAAACAACGGTCTGCTTGGGTGACCCGGGCGAATGGCGATCGTCCCGGGAGAAAAGAGGCATCTAAATTTTTGGAAAAAATTACAGAATTTCGTATACCCGGGTGACCCGAGCGAATAGACACTGACCCGGGTGAATAAATAGTGACCCAGGTGAATAGACTTATTAGTGGCACTTTCACGGGGTCATTTTCAAACGGCCATAATTGAAAGTGCAAGAGACACTCAAGAGCGGGGGTGAATTGAGTGTTGTGAGATTGTTGTACATTTTTCGATTTATTATGAGAACAGTTAAGAACCAGTTCTCAAGCAGCGGAAACAAAAATGCAATAAAAAAAACAACACCAAGATTTAACGAGGTTCGACTTCTAATAAGTCTACGTCCTCCACTCACTCACTCTTTTTATTAATCAACTCAGAATAACAAAAAAATTTACACACAATCACTTATGCACCTATGCACAAGGTGATTCCCCAACTTCCAGTATAATAAAATATTCTCACGGATTTTATTTGAGATCAAATAAAAGCAGTATAATAAAATATAACATACTTACCATACTTAAGAATATCTTACTTCTATACCAAACCAAGCATCCGTGTGTTTTTTAAATCAATTTCGCTCGGAAAGAAAACTTTCCTAAAATACGGATGTATAAAGTAAACTCGAGAGGACTGGTTCAGCACTGTTCCCAGATTGTTCCTGTCAGCCAAGTTTACTTGTGATTGTGTATGACAAGCAACCAAGGTTCCTTGCCATCCACAATTAGTTCATTTCTCTAATATCAACCTTTATAATGCATCTATAAACCTTCATACCACTTACATTGCTTCTAAGACCTAAGAATATGACTCTATGAACTTGATCTTCATGCAAACTTCAAGACTTGGCTTCATGAGCTTCATCTTATCATCCATTGAACTTGTTGTTTAGTACCTGCACATGTAAATAGAAACTTGCATACAATATGATAGCTTAATGTAGTTTGTCATCGTTCAAGACACAAGCTAGGAACTCAACAAATTCACCCTTTTTTATGATGACAAACCATGAAGATCCCCCTGCAAATAATATCATTTAATTTTTGGAACTTTTTCAAAATTTTGAATTCTTTTAGAATTCAATGGATTGGTCTCGTACTGTTCTTGCAGATTAAGCATCATTTATAAGTACACCAGTTCACAACTAACTGACAACATTTTAAGAAAGAGTTTCTAAGTACCAAGGGAAAATACTAATTAGACTCAGAGCTCTTAGACTTAAACATGCATTGGCAATAAGAACATCAGTAAGTTCATCAGACTTGTTTCCAAGCCGTTAGGATGATAAGAAGTAAAATGCTTTGAATACACTTACTTCCAGACCATTCAGTTCTGTCACCACTAGCAAGACTTTTAACCTTGCTCTAGTTGCTGCAACCCACACAGATTATAACTCATTAGACCTTCTTCCCCCTGAGATAGGTAGAAGAGATCAGAACTTCACCTGCTTCCCCCTTTTGGCATTATCAAAATAGTCAAGGAACAAGAACATGTAAACAAAAAATAAAACACAATCAGTAGTCAAACTACTAATTATATTAAGTTCAAGCTAATTTAGGTAGCTTAAACAACATTATAAAGATGTTGATTCTACCATTGTTCCTGCAAAAGTACCAAAGCTACTTGTCCCAAATAATTATTACAGACCAGTAGTATACCAAATTACATAATAGCAGTGTTTTTGTAATTTGGGAAAGAGGAAACCAGAATTAGAGTTCAATAAATAAGAGGGGTTAGCAGCAGTAAGAGAATAAAAGAAGAAACAAAGGAAATTTAATCTGCTCCAGGGTCATTTTCAGTCCCATCATCTTCCTCGCCCTCAGAAGCACTGTCATTATTTTCCTTATCTTCCTCTTCTTCATCCTTCTCAAAGATCAATTCATCATCCTCATCACCAGCAGCTTCTGATGACTCTTCCTTTTCTTCAGAATCCTCTGCTCCTTTTATACCAGCTTTATCAAGACGAACCTCAATTCTCCTGTAGGATTCCTGAAGTGCAGCACATAGTGTAGTGACACTGTTTACCATATTCTGCATTAGCTTATTCTGGCCACTTAGCTGCTTCACCAAGGCATAGGTTGTCTAAACTGATTCTATACTGGTCCCAGCAAGACCAGCATCGCTTCTTCCCTCATCTTTCAGCTTCAAAACACCACCTGCGTATGTCATACCCTTCTGACCTATTATCTGATTAGTGAGATGAGACATGGTGCCATAGTCTCCCACCATATGAGCCTTCCACTGACCAAATACCAAGGTCAGCCATTCTCCATATGGCAGAGCATGGTTTGCTTTCTCCACACAGCAGATCATATGACCTAATATCATTGCAAGGAGGTTAACTGGAATGTGTTCAATGAGACAGTAAATCAGAACACTATCCATCAACTGTACACTCATTTGGCCTTGTGATCTAGGACACGTAAACTTTGAGGCTATGGTATGAAATATCCTCATGATTGGCTCCTTTAGGTGGCCAATGGTGTACCCCTACTTGGGGTCAGGTGAACTAGTAAACAATCTGGTCTGGATCTGTTCTGCTGTGACTCCCTTGACAGAAGGCCGATTCTCCCTTGAGTACACATCAAGTCCCTTAGTTAAAACTTTGAGAATTTCAGCCAAATTCTTTTCAGACAGATTAATGGGAGTATCATTAACAAAAGAAAAGTAAGACCCATCGTCCTTGGTATGCAGGTGTTCATAAAATTCTTAAACCAATGGCATAAAAACATCTAAATCTTTAGCAAACAACACAGACCACTTCTGAAACTCTAAAGCATCCTTAATCTCAACCAAAAACTTTTGTTCAGCCCAACTCTTAGCAATAGAGAAACCAACTAGAATTTGTCCATCCTTAAGATTATATAATGGTTGATGAGTAGCAGACTTACTTTTCTTGGGTTTAGCACCCATAGAAACAATAACAGCAGATTGCTTTCTCTTCTACCTTGCTGTGGATTGGTCTGGTTGTGTTTTGCGCATAACCGTCTTGCCTTTGGAAGCCTCAACACCCATCCTGGCAACAGTTTTCACTCGAGCACCCTTGCTTGCCACAGCCTTAGTGCCCTCCTTCTCTGTAGCCATATCAACTTCCCCTTCACCGTCAGCACTCGCCTTCTTCTTTGATTTCTCCACTAGTTTGGGAGTGGATATAGGTGTAGGAGTTTTGGATTTTGTGGTTTTTGGTTTGGTAACCTCCTTCTCAACTTCCTTAACCGCTTTTGATGACTGTTTCTTTGTACTCACTTTCTTTTCTTCCAACTCCTTTCACATGGCAGTAACTATATCCTCCTTTGGTTCAACTTCCTCTTCCTCTGATTCACCCTCTTCTTCCTCAAATTCTTTTTCAATCGGTTCTGACTTAGATGTGGGTTCAGATTCTTTCTCCGGTTTAGACTCCTCGGCATTTTCAGACTCTTTAAGTTTAGAAGCCTCCACGAGTACTGGTGTGGATTCTTTTGATTTTGGTGTGGGTGGCTTTTTGGCAGTAGTTGATTTTGTGGATTTTGGAGTGGAAGATTTGGTGGTTTTGGCGGTTAATTTTGGAGTAACCGCTTTTGTGGTGGATTTTGGGGTGGCTGATTTTATGGTGAGAGCTTTTGATGTTTATGGCTTGGAATTCTTCTAGATCAAGGGTGCTTCTTCTTCTTCATCAAGTTCCTCTTCCAACACATCTTCTACCACTGACTCGATTATTTTGTCAACCATCTTCTTCGATTTCTTTGTTTCAATTTCAGGAGATTCACTAACTTCTTTCTCAACTAATCTTGTGCTTCTTCTCTTTGACATGATGAGACTGAATTTTTCCTCTGCTTTGAGAACTTAAAAAAACATGAAACGATTTTAGTAAGAGAAAGAAGAAGAATTTAGGCAATTTAGGTTTTGTGAGAGAATATAAATAGAATATATGAAATCAAAGAAATGAAATGAAAAAGGAAAGTATGATCAAGAGTAGAATATTTATAAGAGAATCAAAAATCAAACGGTTATCTTCAAAGATTTGAAAGATATTTGTCCGTTCAACCAAAAAAGGTAGTTGCCATAAATACAATCGTCACTTCATTTATTTCCAATAATTTGAAATTTTTGAAAATAAACTGACTAATTAAAATAACCGCCTAAGTAAACTGGTTCCCTAATGGTCTGCAACTGGTCTGTGCCAAGATTATGCTAAGGTACTTGAGTAAAAAATTGATCAGCTCAGCATCGCATAAGAACTTTGTGAGTCCTAAAAAGCAAAAAGGAAACAAGAAAAAAATATATACAAATTGACATCATTTGACTAGCCCAAGGGATAAGTCAAGACCTAAGAGCTCATTGTCTAATTTTAATCATACCCAACAAGGTACGAAGCTTGATGAACTTTTTTCTGCTCAAAAGTTTTGTAACAATGTCAGCTAGTTGATCTCTTGACCTACAAAACTCCAATTCCACATTACCTTTCTCCACGTTGTCCCTTAGAAAATGATGCCTAATCTCAACATGTTTAGTTTTTAAATGTTGGACAGGATTTTTTGAAATATTGATTGCACTTGTGTTATCACATAAGATGGGAAAACTTTTGAAACAGACCCAAAAATCCTTTAGTTGTGACTTTATCTACAAGAGGTAAGCATATCATAAAGGAGCATCAATGTACTCAGAATCGGCTGTAGATAAGGCCACAGAATTTTGTTTCTTAGATCCCCATGAAATAAGACAAGACCCTAAGAAGCACTAGTGGAAAAATCAACATATGCTACATCACATTTGCTCCGGTTTTTTGGGTAAAATAAAAATCCGGAGCAATAAGTCTTTGGAGGGAAAAAAAGTTCACTTTTTGCTCCGGTTAAAATTGAGGCCGGAGCAAAAAACTATTTGCTGCTATTTGCTCCTGTTGTTTAACTTTTTGCTCCGTTTGTTTTGGCCGGAGCAAAAGGTATTTAATTTTTTTAAAAAGAAAACTACTACTGCATAACCAACTCATCCCTTATTCTCTCTTTATCATAACTTAACTCCTCTTTCTCAGCTCTTTCTCTCTCTCTACCGAAATCCTCCCTCCTCATCATTCTCTTTCTTTCTCTCTCATCTTCAACATAATCTCCTTCTCCTCCTCATCATCATCTTCATCCCTCCATCATGCTGCTCCTCACCACCAAAAACTATTTCCCAAACCCTAAACGCCTTACCCACACCCTCGAAAAACCCTAAACGCCTCACCCACACCCTCGAAAAACCATAAACGCCTCCCCCTCACCCTCGAAAAACCCTAAATGCCTCCCCCTCACACTCGAAAAACCCTAAACGTCACCCTCGAAAACCCTAAATGCCCCCCTCACCCTCGAAAAACCGGTGATTTTAATTTTTTTTTTAGATCTTGATTTCAATGTCAAATTGTGTTTCAGTTTAAAGGTGTTATTTTTTATGATTTTTGTTTTGATTTTGTTCCTTTTTCAGATCTAATGGTGGTTACCATCCGCTTTGGTGGCAGAATTGGCGATGGTGAATTTTTTTGGTAGATTTTTTTGGGTTTTCCTGAGTTTTTCTCCTGATTTTTATTTTTTGTAGATTTAATTGTATTGGGGCTTTGCACATGCCTTTAGTTGTTGATAAGTGGGGAAGTTATGTTAATATCACAATATCACATAGTTTGTCGTAAAACCTTCTACCCACGATTTTTAATCGAAACTTGTTGAATGAAACCACGTACATTAAACCAGTGCAGAACAAGGTTTTTGATTTTGTTTATGGACCACAATTTCTCATGAAATCCCTTTCCTTCTGTATCTTGTGAGCTTGTAACTTATAGAATCTGACAAGATGACATGTGATAGAACTGGCTTGACTATTGTGATGAAATAATGAAATAATGTCTTCAACTCGAAACTGGTAAGTTAAGAATTATATTTTTGCTTTTTTGAGTTTCGATTTTTCGTTCTAAAGTTTTAATTGTTGTTTGTTTTGAGGGTTTGGGTTAGTTATGCGTGTTTAGGGTTCTGGGTTTGGGTTTTGGATCTTGTTTTTGTGTTTGATTGAATGACCTGTGAGGGTTGATTCATTCACTTAATGAACTATTAGTATGGTATTGGTTCATTCAATTTTGGTTTGGTTTGATTTTGTTTTGTTTGCGTGTTTTTGGGTTTGGGGAATTAGGAATGTATGTTGGTTTTGTGAGAGGTGTTTATATGCAAGGTATGGTTGTTGAGTTGGATGGAGAAGTATGGCTATTGCTAACCGATGATTCGTTGTTTTTGCCTCATAGTGTTCGAGTTGGCGCAATTGTGAGTTCTCTTTCGGTGCTGTAAGTTCACAGTTTAGAGGCTAATATTGAATTTTCTTTAATCTGTGTACTAATATTTTCGTTGTTGATATCAGTGAGGAATGTTCATATGGTGAGTCCGAAGTTTCGGTGGGTAAAAATGCTTATACTTGGGGCTTGTTGCAAGACTAACATTAGCAGTGTCATTTTCTCCTTTGATTGGAGCAGACGTGCATGGAAAAGTGGACGGCTCCTTTAATTCAGGTTACCTAATGATTGCAACTGTTAATGGAAGAACATTTAGAGGGGTCTTATTTCCTCCTGTAAGTTTACTTTACAATATCTTACAATTGCATCTCATCTAAGACTGTATATAGTTAGAAGAAACATTTGCATATAGTTTGGTGCATTTGTTAATGGAGATTGTCTATAGGTCAGGATATCTTACATATAGTTTGGTGCATTTGCATAGCTTATAATATCTTACATTTGCATATGATCATTTAAGAAACAAGAAAAAACTGTGCTACATAAGGTCAGGATACATTTGTTAGAAGAAACATGTTGAACTTATTTGCATCTCATCTAAGACTGTCTATAGTTTGGCGTAGTTATGATTACAAGCGAGAATATCAGTTGGAACTGAACATTTCCAGGCTCCTGAGGCACTTTTCACTCCTGTAAGCAGCCTTCCATTTATCCCAAAATAACGCTTTGATGTACATCACCCGCCTGAAATTTTAGCTATTTGCTGTTAACCACCATTTCTTCTCATTTTTGTTTTCTGTTCTTAGATACAAAATATTGAGATTCAAAATGTGTCTCACTCTAATTAAATCCATGCATGCCAAGTTTCATCTGGATGTGTGATAAATATTATTAACAGCTAAAAGTTTGAGTCCTCAACCGTTTAAAGCAATGCAGGAACTTATAGATGTAGAAGGTGATGGTTTGGCTGATATGGTATTTCGCTGCATCCATGAGATGGATATTGATAACCGCATGATGGTAAGTTTTGTATTAAATACCGCTTGTTCTTTACTCTTGGCTTGTTATAGAGTCTAGGTACGCTCTCCATTTCTTATCACTGGTCATCCACTAACCAGAAACTAATATTTTATTTAAACTAATATTTTATTTACTGGTCATCCACTAACCAAAAGCTAATCAAATTGCTTGCTGTTAAATAAAAAGTTTTTCTGAAGAATTTAACTCATTAGGTGCTGGAAAATATGCTCAAATAGATGCATGTCTGAATTAGGGTTCTCTGACATGAAACTGAAAACCAGAAGTCCAGAACTGTTTGCTACATGTTCGTTTTGTCGCAAATACAAATCTAGTGTCTCCATGTTGGCAAAGTGGAGTGCATTTTGTTTCTGTGATGGATATCGTTCGTTGAAAAGGACTGGATGACTCGATTCGTCATCTTTGTATCAGAAACCATAGAGAAGCATTCATCCTTCTAATTTTTATTTTATGCTTTTTAATGTTGATTGTTGAAGTCTACTACTGATATATACATTCTTTTTTGCAGCTATATGAGCATATTGTTTTAAGTGGGGGTAGCACCATGTACCCTGGACTACCAAGTCGGTAATGTTTGCAAACTTGTATCATGAGAACAACCTTAATGGATAATTTGGAATAAAACATTACTTTGCAATTTTGGGTAGCTTCTCATTTGTGCATGCTCTGGTATCTTTTGTTTGCATTGGCAACTTGATTGAAGTGGGACAAATTGAGGTGTTATTACAGGCAGTCTGTCGGAAAATGAAAGAATTTTACTGAAAAAAAGAGTTTGAAGGAAACATATTAGTTAGAATTTATATGAAAAGAAGGGAAACCAATGAAAGTTCTTGTTCTATAGTTTTTTGGTCTTTTTGTTTCCTTTGTATAGGTTTGTTTGGTTGTGTTTTTGAATAGTTGAGATTTTATAGGCTACTTTGTGCAAAATTGGATTGCTGAGTGCAAGCTTACACACATTCAATATGTAACATGTAATGAGTCATTTTAGCATCAAAAAAGCGAAAAAAAAAATTATTTTTTTTTAGGGTACTTTTTGCTCCGGTTATTTAAATGACCGGAGCAAAAGGTCACTTTTTTTTTGGTGGGAAACACACTTTTTGCTACGGTTATTTAAACAGTTGGAGCAAAACGTCACTTTTTTTTTGTGGGAAACATACTTTTTGCTCCGGTTGTTTAAAAAACCGGAGCAAAAAATCACACTTTTTGCTCCGGTCATAACCGGAGCAAAAAGTCTTAAGACTTATTGCTCCTCCTGGGTATACTCCGGTCCAAAACCGGAGCAAATGTCATTTTTTCCACTAGTGAAGTGAGCCATTCCAGAAGTGCTCTTCCTGTCCACAATAAAACCAGCAAAGTCAGCATCTGTGTACCCTACAAGGTTCATTTGCTACCTTTTGGATACCTAAAACACAAATCATCAGTACCATTGAGATATCTTAGAATTCTCTTAACAACCTTTAGGTAAGATTGCTTTGAAATCTTGCACACAACCCTACTGAAAACACTATATCTAGCCTACTGGTTGTTAAGTAAAGTAATGAGCCAATCATACCTCTGTACAGCTTACCCCTCAACATCCTTTCCCTTCTCATCAAGGCTCAGTTTTGTAGAAGTTGGAATAGGTGTTTTATAGGAATTGCTGTCTTGCAAACCATATCTTTTCAGCAGCTCCTTGAGGTACCTCTGCTGATGAATCATGATTCCATCCTTGGTTTGCTTGATTTGAAGCCCTAGGAAGATACCAAGTTCTCCCATCATACTCATCTCAAATTCACTTTTCATCAAATCTGCAAACTCATTACACAAATCAGGATTAGTAGCTCCGAACAAGATATCATCAAGATATATCTGAACCACTAACAGTTCAGTTCCCTTTCCTTTAAGAAAGTATCTTGTCAACCGAACCTCTCTTATATCTATTTTCTAAAAGAAAACTGGAAAGTCTCTCTCTCATACCATGCTGTAGGAGCTTGTTTGAGACCATAAAGAGCTTTGTCAAGTTTAAAAACATGGTTTGGCAAGTCACTATCCTCAAATCCAGGGGGTTGTTCCACATACACATCTTCTTTCAAATAACCATTAAGAAAGGTTGTCTTAACGTTCATTTGAAAGAGTTTGAAGTTCATATGAGCAGCAAAAGCAATTAAAATCCTGATTGCTTCAAGCCTGGCTACAGGAGCAAAGGTTTCATCATAATCAATTCCTTCCTGTTGGTTTGTTCCTGAACACCCTCTTAGTTCCAATAACACCCAGTTCCTAGGTTCCTGAACACCCACTTCCTAGGTTCCTGAACACCCACTTAGTTCCAATAACACCCACTTCATCATAATCAATTTATTCCTAAACACCCACTTAGTTCCACTAACAGATATGTTTTCCTTCCTAGGTTCAAGATGCCAAACTTGTTTTCTCTCAAACTGATTGAGTTCATCTTGCATGGCTAGAACCCAATCTGGATCCATTAAAGCAACCTTATAATCAGTTGGTTCAACATAAGAAAGAAAGGAATAGAAAGCACAAAAGTTTTGTAAAGTAGAATTTCTTGTTTGCACCCCCTTGTTAATGTCACTAATGATAAGATCAGAGAGATGAGAGGACTTATACTTACAAGATTTGTTCATATCAAATTTTACATTAGTGCCTCCTAATGTTGAACTAGTTCCTGTAGTGGTTCCCCCTGTCTCGTTGTTGCCTTGAACAGGTGAACCAGGTTCCATAGTGGTCTCAGTTGCATCATCTTCATGTGGATGAACCTCTAAGTTACTATTTCCTTCTTTTACTTCTTGAGCTACTTGATTCTATGCTGGAACAGATTCTTCCTCTCTAGGAGAGTTGTGTGGTGAGTCTGGTTCAGCATCTTCTCCTTCTTTAGCTCCTGTAAAGTTCAGCATGTCAATTTCAAACTCATCAGCATCATCAACCTACACATGCTTGCTGAACATGTTAGTTTCATCAAATAGGACATGGATACTTTCTTCAACACACAAGGTTCTTTTGTTGAAAACTTTGTATGCCTTGATGTGTGAAGAATGTCCAATGAAAACACCCTCATCACTCCTAGGGTCAAATTTGTCCAAACTTGATTTACCATTGTTGCGTACAAAGCACTTACACCCAAAAGCGCGTAAATGTGCAATGTTTGGTTTTCTTCCCCTAAGGAGCTCATAAGGTGTTTTATTTAGTAAAGGTTTCAACATTACCCTATTTAAAATATAGCACGCAGTACTCACAGCTTCAACCCAAAAGTTTCAAGGTAAACCACTCTCTAGAAGCATTGTTCTTGCCATTTCTTCTAGAGTGCGATTTTTCCTTTCAACCACTCCGTTTTGTTGTGGAGTTCTGGGAGCTGAGAAATTGTGAGATACACCATGATCATTACAATACGTTATAAAGCTGACATTGTCAAATTCAGAAACCATAATCAAATCGGATAGAGACCAGTTGGTGATTAATCTTGTTTTGGACCTGTTTTATCAAGATTTCAAATTCTTCAAAAGTTTCATTTTTAAATTTTAGAAACACTGTCCAAGTATAACGAGAGTAATCATCAACTAACACAAACACATAACTATGACCATTTCCACCTTGTACACGCATGGGCCCACACAAATCAATGTGCACAATTTCGAATGGTCTAATGGTGCTTACAACCTTCTTTGGTTGAAAAGAGGACTTGACATGCTTACATTTAGCACACCCATGGCAAATATGATCTGCAGCGAACTTAATGTTAGGTAAACCTGTAACTAAGTCCTGAGATCATAGTTTATTTAACAACCAGTGCTGGTACTGGTCTTCTTTGTGTTGCCTTTGTTCTTCCAGGATTTTCCCTTATATTAAGATCTGAGACTTCTTGCAAACCTTCTTGCCATGAGACCTATCTAATCCAGATCTTCTTCATTTTCTCCTCCCTTTAAGGCCAGCCCTCGGCTTTTGGTTGTACTTTCCTCCTTTGTTCTTACTAACATCTCGTGAGTCATTAATGACCCAATAAGCTGTTCTACAGACAAAGTGGATAGATCCCTTGGCTTCCTGAATTGCAGTTACCTTAGGCAACCATTTACCTGTCAAGCTTCTCAGAATTTTCCTAACCAAATCTTCACTAGTGAAACTTTTGCCAAGAGATTTTAGTTCATTCATAATTGACATAAAACGATTATACATATCATTTATATTTTCATCTCGATTCATATCAAAAGTCTCATATTTAGACATAAGCATATCAACCTTAGATCTCCTGACTTCACTGGTGCCTTTCATAGGCTAACTCTAGAGTTTCCCATATTTCTTTAGCAATAGAGCATGCTAAAATACAACATACCTCATTATCAGCAATGCCTTGTTGAAGAAGTGACATAGTCTTGGCATTCTTCACGAGTGTCTTCAAATTTGTGTTGTTGTATTCACTCTCCTTCTTCTCAGTGCCATCAGTGTTGTTTGCCACCTTCTTTGGACCATTCTTAATTATAATCCAACACTCATAGTCAGTACCAATGATAAAGTTTTGCATGCAAATCTACCACAAAGGATAATTTGTTTCATTGAATTTGAGCAGCCTTGATCCACCATCCACGTTCATCATCTCTTGAGTATTCATCTTTTCTTCCTTCTCTAGGTGTTACCCTTTCAAGAAGTTAGGCTCTGAAACCAATTGAAAGTGCAAGAAACACTCAAGAGGGGGGTGAATTGAGTGTTGTGAGATTGTTGTAAATTTTTCGATTGATTGTGTACAGTTAAGAACCAGTTCTCAAGCAGCAGAAACAAAAATAATGCAATAAAAAAAAAACAACACCAAGATTTAACGAGGTTCGACTTCTAATAAGTCTGCGTCCTCCACTCACTCACTCTTTTTATTAATCAACTCAGAATAACAAAAAGAATTACACACAAACACTTATGCACCTATGCACAAGGTGATTCCCCAATTTTCACCTATGGAAGTTTGACTCAACCTTCAACTATGAAGGTTCATATGAAGATGATCCCTGATCAACTTCCCTAGCAAACTGAACTCACAGAATGCTCAAATTATAACACTTTAACTCCTAATAATAATTAGCCTAAACGCTTATAAAAGAGAGTAGATTAAGACCTTAATGTGGTAGTAGGGTTTATGCTAGGTTAAGACTTAGAGAGAGAGCTTTTGCAATCAATGTTTTTCAGTGTTTTGTTCGTGAAAAAGTGTTAGGTTTGTATGCCAGCATATTCTCTTAAATAAGCCTTTGGCTAGTATGTTATAGAATATTGCAAGAGAAAATTTTCCTTAGTAATTCCACGGAAAATATTCTCAATGATTTTATTTGGGATCAAATAAAATCAGTATAATAAAATATAACATACTTGCCATACTTAAGAATATCTTACTTGTATACCAAACCAAGCATCCGTTTGTTTTTTAAATCAATTTTGCGCGGATCGGAAAGAAAACATTCCTAAAATACGTATATATAAAGTAAACTCGAGAGGACTGGTTCAGCACTGTTCCTAGATTGTTCCAGTCAGCCAAGTTTACTTGTGATTGTGTATGACAAGCAACCAAGGTTCCTTGTCATCCACAATTAGTTTATTTCTCTATTCTCAACCTTTATAATGCATCTATAAACCTTCATACCACTTGCATTGCATCTAAGACCTAAGAATATGACTCTATGAACTTGATCTTCATGCAAACTTCAAGACATGGCTTCATGAGCTTCATCTTATCATCCATTGAACTTGTTCTTTAGGACATGCACATGTAAACAGAAACTTGCACATAATATGATAGTTTAATGTAGTTTGTCATCATTCAAAACACAAGCTAGGAACTCAATAATAACTTCTTCTCCATGATGTTCTACAAGACTTACGACCTACCGTTGGAATGCTCTATAAGTCTACTTCCCAATGCAACAAGAATCATGTTAATCCGGTTTATACTTTGTGAAATATGGTTGAAACCGGTGAGAGGTGGTCAAATTTCAATTCGTGTATGCTACACGCAATATCTTTTACCACCCACGCATCTTTCTTATCCTTGCACAACTTCAGCCTCTTACTCATATACATCATATTACACTCCCATGACTCCCTAACCCCCTCCACCATCTTTCTTCTCTCTCACTTTACTCCCTTTCAACACTGAGGACATTGTTGAGTCCGCCTTGGGGGAGGTAAGTTTTATTTGCTTTCTTAGTTTAGACTTTTATTGCTTTTTAGTGTAGTTTTTATTGCTTTCTTAGGATATTCATATGGTTTATACTACTCGTTAGGAATAGGAGTTTACATATGACAAAAAAAATGTACTGCTTTTATAGTTTAGGATTTATTGTTTTGTTTTTGTAGTGAGTAATTGATTGAATTGATTTAATTGATTGAATGATGAAACTTTATGAATGATGGCTTCCCTGTGTCCTGCATTTTTATTTAAAATGATTTTGATTGATTTTGGCATGTGATGAGTTATGTTTCGGGAATTGCCAACTTGGACTTGAACTTGGTTTAGCTTGAAGTTGTTTCATATCTTGCCATATAGCCATGTGTAGAGTAGGGGCTTGAATTGTATTAACGGGAGGATTTGAGCCGCATACATTAATATATGCTTATTTCTTTTCTTATGTGCTTAGTTCCTGGTGCTTGTATGATTCGTGTTTTGGCTTTTGACTCTAGTAGCTTGGCTTTGGTATGTTTCATGTCACGAATGATAAAAAGCTTTCATTTCTTTTAGGAGCTTTCAGATTTTTCAATTTTAGGCATTCCATCACATATTTTCCCTTGATCCCTGTTTTGAGTTTTTACCCTTCATTTGCATTTTAGTCACATTACAACCCTTTTTGTCGTGCTTCATTTCATGTATGCCCAAGCTTGGCTTGGGGGAGTTGTGGAGTTGTTGTGTTGTTATTGTGTAATTGATGGAAGTTTTGGAGGATGTTGGTAAAATATGTTGGAGTCATTGGTTATTGAAAGTTTTAATGATAGATTTCAGAATAAGGCTCTGCATTCCAATGTCTGGGCTAGTTAATGCAATGAAAAATTAAAAAGTTTATATCTTATATCGAGCCTAGTTATGTATGTGTGATGACTTGGTCTATGTTATTTTATTTTAGCAAAGACTAGTCACTAAGAGTCGTGAACCTAAATTTTGAAAAAAAAGAAGTTGGAAAATTGAAAATGTTAAAAAAGAGGTAAAATGAAAATGAAATGAAAAAAGTTACAAAAAGTATGAAAATCAAAAGAAGAAAAGAAAAGAAAGAGAAAGTAAGCTTGTGTATAGTTGAAAGTGTTGTTGAATTGTAAGTTTTATGGTGTAATGTGAATTTCAAAAGATTTGGTTTGGTTGGAGTTGAATGTTGGAGAAGTTGTTGATGTACTTTGGAGTTGTTGATGATCTTCTTCGATTTCATATGGGTATAACCCGCATTTCACAACATTATCCCAAATTTATCTTACTCATCACCCTAGCCATGTTACAAGCTTAATAAAGACCTTTTTGATCGGCTTGTACATGTTTTTAGTTCTTGTGAAGTGAATCAATTACCAAGGCTAGTGAGTATTACATGCATTTCGAGTCGACATTGCATTAGGTTGAGTGAATTCTCTTAAACACATGCATGAGGTGTGATATGTGGGATCGCGTTCTCAAAATTGCATTTAAACACTTCTTTGCATTTGCATTACAGATTGACTTTTGGTTGGGAGATGAGGGTGAGCTTCATTATTTATATGCTCAACAAAATGTGTGGAGTGACACCCCGCGAGCTACTCTAGTCATCGACTCCTATTTCTTACGTGGTTGGCTCTATCTTTGATTTAAGTGGATGGCGGTCAGGGAATTTTGATGGGTTGGTTTAAGAACTTACATACTCGGAATTGCTTGAGTTGATTGTGTTTTGCAAAGTTAAAAGGGTGAAGTCATTGTTTGTATGGTTGTTTGCTTGAGGACAAGCAAAAGTTTGACTTGGGAAAGTTTGATAAGTTAATATTTTATACATGTTTTATCCCCGTTTCTGAGTTATTTTTACCTCTAACGTGGCTCTTTTAAGCCGTTTCTACTAACTTTTGTCATTTCAAGTGCTTTTTGTGTTCTTTGCGATATTTTGCTGGTTTTGATGATTTACCGTCATATTCCATGCTATTTGGAACATTTGGAGAGTTAGTGAAGAGTTGGAGATCATTTGAGCTGCCTTAGAACAGCTTAGGAAGCATTAGAGAAGGAATTAGAAGCAAACGAGCAAGAACGAAGAATAACAAAATGAAAGAGCAGTGTGCTCGGGTCGAAGGGTACTATGCCTTGGTGGATGGAGTTTCGCCTGGGTCACGCTCCGAGGCTCTTTTTGGCCTTTTTCCGACTTGTTTTGGACTTTATTATAAATATCATTATTTATTTCTTACTCCATCCCTTTTTTTAGTATAGACACTATTCACAAATCATGTTTTGACTATTATTTGGATTTATGTACAAGTAAAAACATATTTATGTGATATCTTATTTGATTCATATTAATTTATTCTATTTGAATACAATTTTTTTATAATTTTTTACGATACAAAAATAAATATATGAACATTACAAAATTCGCATTGATTTATATGTAAAAATGAAACGTAAAGAATAAAATGAAATGAGAACAATTTTGTAGGCTTTCCTCAAATTTTCAATTGACCTTGTACAAAATCCCTCTTACGATCATTTGTTCTGAACTGCTTGAAGAGGGAGGGCTCAAAAACAAGAACATGGCCACCAAACCCTCCTAATCAATATCTTAAGTAGATTAATTTACTTGTTAACTTTTGAAAGAAAAAAAAATGTTGCAGTCCAAACAAAAACGCAACCTTGATTCAAGTATGAAATTTGATTGAATCAAGTTATGTCAAGAAATCGTTGGTCTATATATAACAAAACTCGAGTACTCACTACCTTTGACTTTTGAGTACATAATGATATATTGTACTAGCAATTTCATCAATATTACAATTTCCTCCAGAAGGATAATGGATATTGCATTCATTTTGAAACATGTGTAAACTTGTGAGAATCAAATTGCTAATGCTAATGCTAATGCAGCCATGTGCTGAATTCACTAGAACAAATGAAATCACAGACCTTGGCAAATTTGGATACAAATTCAACAGATTAGCTGCTATTTCAAAGCCAATGTGAAGAAAAATCACCAAAGGTGCCACATCAATCTTATATGAGGATAGTAGTAGAGGGCAAGGGGAAAAGAAAAGTGGAGAAAAACGGGAAATTTATACATTGGGTAGAAGAGCGCGGGTTTCAGTTGCCAGCACGTCATAGGCAGCCTCCATATGAGATCAATTATGATAGATCAGACACATGCTAATATCCAAAACATGAGATAAGAAGACAGGGCAATAAGAAACCAGGTGATGAAAGCAAAAGTAACGGACAACTGGTATTTGCCACAAGGAAGATGCTCTAATCTGCAGATAGCAAGATCCTTGGAATACAGAACTGCAATTCCGGCCGAAGAGCATGCCGCTGCAAGTGATAATGTAGCTGTCACCTGCCACAAAAATTTTGAGGTGAGTCTATCAAAATGAAGCAGAAAGTTAGAAAGTTAGCATACTGCATACCCAAATATAACAATATGAACTCACAATCTAAATGAACGGCTCCAAAATAGTCAAAAATATGCACAATAATGCAAAGTTGGAATATAATGGGTTCAATTATTATTGACGTACATGCTAACTATTTCTAATCACGAAATGAAGATCAAATTTTGCAATTCAAAAGGCAAACGAAAAACGTATGCACAATAACGCAAAGTTGGAAAATAATGGGTTCAATTATTATTGACATACATGCTAACTATTTCTAATCACGAAATGAAGATCAAATTTAGCTATTCAAAAGGCAAATAAAAATCCATTTTAAAAACAAGAAGCTAACTGACAAGTGAAGTATACAGTGCATGAACAATACAATGCTTTTTAGCAAGCATGAGGGGAAAAAGACCTTTGAGGGCTACTGCTTATGCAGAGACCAAACCTCACAAGATAAGACTTCAATGCTTTTTGTACTGTAGTTCAGGTTAATTGGAAAAAGGTGGTGTTATGTAGCAGTAGAAGTACAACATATAGAAGTGAAGGACAACACGAAGCAATAAATTAAGGGGATGTTAACAAGGCTTTAAAATCCCAAATAATTTTTTAACTGTCATTTATATTTTGAAGGAATTCTGTTATTTTTTTAAAAAAGAAAACTTTTAACATTTTAAAACTACTAAGTCCAAACATTCTGAACAGCAAATAAATCTGCTATCACATAAAAATCAAACACGTTATCGAAATCATCCCTAGATATAGGCACTTCATTATGCGAATAATCTCTAACAGGAATGTCAAGCAAGCTCTAAAGTTTCGTATATAATTTCCTCTCTTGAGACGTGTTATTCTGATATCCCTAGATATAGGCAAAGGTAAGCTCTAAAGTTTTGTCTGCAACTAAACTATAATACTGTTGCTAGAATAACAAGCAAGCTCCCATCAAGCCTGTGGATGCAACTAGACACATTCAACCACAGATGAAGTCATGCCTGCACTGCTACAACATCTACTTGTCCTTTCATCTACTACTGTCCAGGATTTCAAGCACTCCTATCCCAGAAATATCTACACCAAACTAGTAATTAATAGCCACATTTAAGAGTAGCACATAGATGGGCAAGTATGAGGTAGAGGAAGACCGTTGCAGACTTGGACGAGGGTGGATATTGGTGAAATGAAATCATTGGGGCTTGAGAAGAATTTGGGGTCAAATAGGGAAGAATGGTCGGAAAAGATTTATGCGGATGGCTTTTGTGATTTCTCTTATTGATTCATTTCTAGCTGGCTCCAAATCATTTTGGGACTAAAACTTTGTTGTTGCTTATGTTTGGGTTTAACCATGTTGACACATTTTCAACAACGCCCCGTCAACACTATACAAATTTCATTGGTTCCTATACGACGTATACAATTTTTCTCCTTGGTGCAAAGGGCTCTAAAGGTTATCCACTTTCGTATGGTTCAACCTAGTATTTTAATAGAATCTAGTCCCCAAGAAACAAAAATGGTACCAATAATTCATAATAAAACTCAGCCATGCATGAGATGACACAACAACTTAATTTGTTCATTAGTCTAAACATCGATTGGCAAAGTTGATACAAGGTCCCGGACTCACAGCCACAAAGGATCAAAGCAATTGTGTTTGAAAGAAAAAGATTGTACATGCATAGTTATCAATCGAAGGAGTAACTAATTAAGGATCTAAATTACATATTTGGAGCCAATTAGACACAAGACTACTACAACTGTTCACAACAAGGACGTCATTTTTCTTCCCCTGGGAGCATGGAAGTAATTTATTTAAAATAAGAGAGGGTGACATCCATCATCAAACCAAACTCCTAACCTCTTAAAATGTATAATTTATATGGTAAAAGATCCAAAAATCATATAAGAGGGTCTAATAAACTTGAATAATTGCCTAAAGTCTCCATTTTCCAGCCATACCCCCATGCTCTGTATTTGAAGTCAGAATATTGCGCTATAGCGTGAAATTAAACTAAGAATTCCCGAATGTATTTGCCATTTTCTTACCAAAGAATTTCCCGGTTCCAAGCTTATACTACGGAGATACTGAAAATATAGTTTTGATATATCATTAACATCAACAAAAGGTCAGCAAATAAGTTTCTATAAATTTTAATGTAGCATTGAATTCAAGTCAGTGTTTAACCACTGCACATGGGACAAAGTTCAAGAATTTTTCCTGGTCACAACGAATTGGTGTGTAAAAATATATGTACAATTGTAAACAATCATGATGATGCATATCTATTATACACAATGTATTTTTTTCACTGTCCATGTTACTTTTTGTAACTAGCAAAACAAAAGGAAAAAGTATGGAACACAAAACAGATAATAACACACTCAGAAATCACAACAATCCTTCCAATTTGTGGCGTTATATAGAATAAAAGAGGATATGGTTTCCATTTGCAATTAAGAAATTTGGCTGTCAATTGCCAAGATTTAGACCCTGTTCTCGTCAACTTATTTTTGCTGAACTGAACTTATTTTGCCTAAAATCATTAATAATTTATTAAGGACTGAAACTGATTTTTGCTGAATTGAACATATTTTTGCTGAAGTAAACTTATTTTTGCTGAACTGAACTTATTTTTGCTGAAAAAGAAGTAAAAATAAGACGAGAACAGGGCCTTAAGCTGGAAATAGCATCCGAAGACAGGATATCAGGATAACACGTCTCAAGAGAGGACATTATAAACCAAAGTAGATCAATTTCTGTTTTTGTCATGGAGGTAGGGTCACCAGACCAATCATAGCAAACAAACAAACAAAAAAGAGGAAAAGAAAGCAATTGTCTATTGATTACATACCCAGTCTCCAACAACAAACAGGCTCACTAAGATAGGACTCTGAAGATCTTTCTTTATCCTCAAAGCATAGACATCCAGACACGCAAGTCCAAAGCTCCATAACATTTGAAGCCCCATCGATGCAATCAAGTAGCTGTGCCAAGAGATATTTTGCAAGCATGATATATAAGCAAACATAATCAATGTAACATTTAACAAAGACTAAAATAGTAAGAAATTCTTTCGGTAGAACAGCGATAAATTGAGTCAAAGAAGTTTCCAGTATGCATTAAAACTTGAATATTAGGCAACATTATTGGAAGTTTGGAACCAGATATAGGATGGAACTATGAAGAAGTTATCTCCGACAGGCTTAAAGCACACAAACATCATTCAGATTCTTCAAAACTATAATTCAAGGCTAATAGATAAACAACTTCCTCATTACAGGAAGGCACCTCTGTTGTCAACTGGCGTTTTGAAAGGCACAGCCGCACAGGTCAAAAGACAAGCTCACGGGTGCAGACCAGTGCCTCCAAACATCAAGGCGCAACCCATTTCAAGAGATGCTGGAGAGGCGTAAAGTAGTATTGGTCCTTACCAAGAGGTGCTGGAAAGTTAACTCTAAGGCATAATCCTTTCTAAAACCTACCATCCTAACCCACAAAGTAGTGTTGGTTTGATAACCATCCTATAAAACTTTAACTCCACCTTAGAAGGAAGCTAAAGTTGCATATTATCCCAGCTACAATTCTCCACTTGAGCCATTCACACAATCACACATAATCATATGAGTTACGCCTAGGTCAACATCTCTGTTTAACTAATACAGTCAATCCAATTTACTTTAAACATTTAAGTATAAACACTTCACAACTACCAATGTGAATACATTCTTGTTTGAATCCCAGTTGCTAATACATTGATACTTCAATATCTCATTAATCAACTTAATCATTTGCTCAATAGCATAATAAATAGTACCTTGTACTGAATTGACCTTATAAATGACTCTAATTTTCCTTAAGGCTTCCCCTTTCCAAAAGCTTCCCAACATTCGGTTTCAATTCTAAAGTTGCACAACTTTGAAAAGTTCAAAATAGGTACAAATTAGGTAACACAAATACCTTTTTTTTTTTGCATAACATTACAGGTTCGTCATATGAGTTTGGGTGAGGATAATTTTAAAATTGTAATGGATAGTAAAAATCCTTATCTCTTAGAACCACTAAAAAAGGGGGTTATTACAAAATTAAGCATAAAATGTGCTCCAAAGGCTTTTTTGATATCTGGCGATTAATGCAGGCTCTACAACTTATATAAGCATCTAAACATACATTACACTTCTTTCATGCATAACCTTGAATAGCCTAAAATATTATCTCAAACATGAAACTGGTCTTGAGGTCATAAATTACTTTAAGACACCTAAATAATTAAACAAAGGGGGGAAATTCCAAAGTACAACTTATGTCCAACCCAAAAATAATCAAGTGTAAGCAAGTTCACACGCCTTAGGAGTTTAAATCAGCCCCTTAATTTCCAACACAAGAAGTTCAACGAATTACTTTGGGCTCAACTAATTATTGACTAAAAAGGATATCAGCAACAAAAATTTAGAGCTTTTACTGCTAAAGTGGCACCATGCTGTCCATGTAATATTCTTTAGCCTTCATTGTATCTTCACCCAAGACCATAATCCGGAAATGGTGCACTAACAACACAGGTCAACAACGAAACCATGATCAAAGTAGATGCAGCAGCTAACTTTCATAACTAATGGTGAAATCATATGCCCCAATGGTGCACGCTCAAAGTTGCAAATAATCACTTCCAACTGAACAGCTCAAACAAACGAAACATAGAAACTAATAAGGATTATAAATCTGTGCCAACTTCTTTCATTGTTTTACTCACTCCATTTAAGCAAAAAATTTGCCTCCCTACTCCAATTTTTTCCCATACCACTTACCCTGGCATTTTTTTTCAATTATTACTCCATTTTCACTTGCTACATCCCATGTTCCAATACAATTTCTTCAACTAATACTCCATTTTCCCCAACCTTTACAAGCCGGAAAAGGCGGTCTAAAAAACAATCACTCCAAGGCACATTTCCCTCCACCACAACCTCAATCGCCATCTATGTCATTACAAATTCTAACCACATTTCAATCCACTTAACCCCCCATCTCCCACCAATTTTCCTTCGAACTCCTCCAACAACCTAAAATCTTCTACCCTTCAACATAACACAAATAACCCACCTACCAATTAGTGAAAGAACACAACTTTATGCAATGCAACATACTATCAGCACAATTCATCAAATTATATCAAAACCCAATAACATATAACACATAATAACTAAATTTATTCAAAATTAGCCAACAAAAGAAGTACAAAATATAAACAATACTTTAAAAATAAAAAAAAAATAATAAAGAAATTATACCAAAAAGCAGTATAATTAGCAAATCCAGCAGCACAAACCATAAGAGCAATAGAAGCAGCAGCAAATCCACACTGTCCTATTCTCAATAATAACCCAGTTTTTGTTCCTGGACTTCCTACTACATCCTTCATCCTTTTTTTTTTTTCTCACTATTATTTTTTTACCCCCCAAAAAAAATCTAAACAGCTAAAACTAAAGCCAAGAAAACCAAAATCATTTCGCCATTTTTGGCACCACAACCCCAGAAATCAAAACCAATAAAATACAAAAATTTAAACTCAAAAATTCAAAACCCATATCACCTAAACCCAAAGATTTGAAACCAAACTAAAACATATTTGCTTTAGAAGAGATTAGACAAAAATTAATGAAAATGTTATTGTGGATAGATCAAATCAAAGAAACAAAAGAAATGAGTAAGAAGTGAAATTTTGGGGTTTGTATAACAACAGTTCAGATTGAAGAAAGATAACTTTTTTTTCTTTTAAGAAGTGAAGAAAATGGGGTGGTATATTGGTATTGCATACTCTTGTATTGCTTTGTCTTTGAAAGTATATAAAAAATTTCCATTTTATTTTTCCTCCACTCTTCCTTCCTAGAGCATTTAAAAATATCTCCGAGATTAATTTAGATAAATTTATCTCAAAAATTTACCAAGCTACAGCTATTGAGTTTTAAGTCACATCATATACTTTTCAAATCACATTTTTATCAATTGTCACAATGCATATGTTTCAAGTCACAATTTTTTTATAAAAATCAAGTTACAGGTATATACTTTCAAGTCAGAATAAATGAGTTTCAAGTCATTAAAAAAACACCATGGTGAGATGAATTTAGTAAATATATCTCGGGAATTTTTTTTATAATTTCCTGTTCTTTCCAACTCTTTCTTATTGAAAGGTTTTTCTAAATTGAATACTCTTTACTTGTTATATTTTCTACAATAATAGATGTTGTTGTTATAGAAAATACAGTCTTTGTAGAGAGTATTAGGTGAATAGATGTGTGTATATCATTCAACTATAATACCATATATATATACAAAGTGGGTAGGGTTTCTTGTACAGTAAACCCTAGTATATAGAATATTCTAGATTATACAATAATAAGTATAATGGGCATCCACCTTAATATATATATTATATAACACTCCCCCTTGGATGACCATTATTGAATAGTGTGCCTCGTTAAAAACTTCAACTAAGAAAAACCCTGGGGAACAAAAACCTAGTGAAGGAAAAAGAGTACATCACTTTCGTAATACACTTTAATATGTTGCCTTATTAAAAACCTTACCTGGAAAACCCAATATGGGACAAAACCATGTTTAAGGGAAAAAAGAGTGCAACGCGTATTTTCTCCCCCTAATGAATGCATAACTTGAGATCTTTTAAAATAATGAACTCAACGTCTTTGGTAGTAGCTTCGAAGGAATAAAATTCAACTCCTTAGTAGTTGATCCTTCCTGATTGGANCTTGGTAGTTGATCCTTCCTTATTGGACTTCAATCTTCAACATGAGATATATTCATTTCTTCATACTCTTGAAAATAATACATATGTTGTGTTTATCATTACTTCATCTTTGTTAAATTGCCACAAATATTAAACTTATGCCTTCTTCTGGAAGTTATATAAAATAACTATTAATAATTACATATTGATAATAATTTATGGCAACTTGTGATATAATCAACATCATTGTCTAATCTTATGTAAATTAGTAATTACATTTAAGTAATTTTTATTTGTTTATGGTTCTTCTAGACCATAAAAGGATTATCCTTATAATATCAAGTTCTAAAATANTTCTGAAATGAACATAAGATTCTGATTAGCACTCACATACTCAAACTTCAGGTTGAGTGTTGTTAATTTAGTCTTAAACTCTTCAGGAGTTTGATAATAATATCACCATTATCCATTGAGGTGTTCAAAATACTTCGTATAGAACTTGAAGCACTAGATATTTGAATATGTCTTGTACAAGTTCTTCTGAACCTTTTATGCATAATTTACAACATACTATTAAAACACCTTCATCTGTAAAATTTCATCACAAATATATTCTTATTGGAGCATAAATTTTTTTTAATATAAATCTTCATACTATTGTAAACACAACTTACTATATAATGGACAAAATTTTACGTATATTACAATTATTGTATAAAATTAGTACATGTAAATGATAAGATGTAAAATGTATACTAACAAGATATTGAACATAAAATATGTATATGATGACTGACGCATCTAAATACTATTACACATGCAATGAATAATGCATTTATCTATGACTCACACATGCACATGAATGTAGAACTCAAAAATGCAAGACGCTGTACAGTATGGATTTCAAAAATCCATTGCTGGACTTCTGGTCCTTGATGATCGGACTTCTGGTCCTTGATGATCATCATTATTCACCTTTAGTTGGACTTCAAGTCCATGATAAGCTTTGATCATTCTCAATATGTTGACATAAAAGTGGACTTTTATTTCAAATCCTTATTCTCAAATCCACTACTTTTGCATATGCATATAATCCCTCGGTTCCAATCATATACCGTATCACAGTTTTTTCAAGATGTAATTTGCATGCTATTTTACAATGATATCTGAATACATTTCCCATTGGTACCATTAGTCGATTATAACATCTAAGTTCTTAAACCATAGGCCATCTGTTATAATTTAGATATCTATACCACTTCCGGGCCAAACATTATGGCATTAATATATCGTTACACTTTTAATAGTGTCAACTGCACTTTCTTGCCATATTTTACATATTTATTTTGGAACCGATCATACAACCTACACTTCAGGTGTAGTGATTCAAGTATTATTGGCAAGATTTATCTCAATGTACTGTATATACATAATATGGCCAAAATGTATCTTCAATGCCATGTAAAATGAAACATAACTGAATACAAATCAAACCATAGATGTGCACCATACCTTTAAAGTATATAGACAAAAGTTGGCAATAATATCTCAAATAGTCATTATAGGGATCATCACTTTATAATTTAGTAATTTTGCCAACTTATCCCAATACTTCTCCCCCTAAGTTGGTAAACTTTTCAAATATAGGGGCATCATATTCTTAACCAACTTAGTGTATAATTTCATGTGCAAAGAGATTTCATCTAACTTATGTGCAAAGGGATCATCACTGTATAATAAAAGATTTATTAACAAATTTCATCGTTTAGAAGAGATATATTCAACAAAATATTTGTCTCTTCTGGAGAACGATATTAATC